>LPNX011008837.1:0-180923 GCA_001517045.1 Pseudotsuga menziesii | reverse complement strand
TTAAATTATCACTCATTGCAACAACTATGTAAAGACAATATGGTGACTGGTCTTCCGCTGGTATCTTGCAAGGATGGTGTTTGTTCCGGTTGTGTACTCGTAAAACATCATTGGGATAGTTTTGACAAACGTGCCTCTTGGCACGCCTCGGTTCCCTTGGAGCTTGTGCATAGTGACTTGTGTGGCCCTCTTCCATCTTCTTCCTTTTCTTGTTTCAAATATTTTTTAACTTTCATTGATGACTACTCCAGATGCACTTGGGTTTACTTCCTAAAACTTAAGAGCAAAGTCTTTAACATGTTCTTGGCCTACAAGGCCCTTGTTGAAAAACAATCTGGTCATCAAATTATTAAGTTAAGATCTGACAATGGAGGAGAATATGTTAACAACAAGTTCACTACTTTTTGCACTGAACAAGGAATCCAACAACAACACACTGTTCCATATACACCACAACAAAATGGTGTAGCTGAACGGAAGAGCCGCACTTTAAAAGAAATGGCAAATTGTATGATCCAATCGAAGGGACTAAGTCTTCAATATTGGGCTGAGGCCATAAATTGTGCAAATTACATTGTTAATCGCACACCCACTAAATTTTTACAGAGTATAACACCAGAAGAAGCATGGAGTAAAATTAAACCAGATGTAAGTCACTTTCATGTGTTTGGTTGTGAAGCATGGGCTCACATTCTGGATGAAAAACGGAAAGCATTGCAGCCTAAAAGTGAAAAGTGCATATTTTTTTGGATATTCTGAAGATGTAAAAGGTTATAGACTTCTTCAGCCACATTCTCATGATATAATACTCAGAAGAGATGTTAAATTTGATGAAAATCTCTTGGCCTGTGAGCCTAACTTGGCGGGTGTGCCATATTTGGTCTGCGAGCCTGATTCGGTGATTGTGACTTCTTCTTCTTCTTCCAGCTTCCTTGACAGGTTTCCAACTCCAGTTTCTAATGATGATAGTGATGATGAAAATCCACCTCCGCCTTCTCATGTTCCTCCAATTGCACCAACACCAATACTTCCTCGATGGGTCCATTCAACATGTGAAGCAGCTGGTGATCTTGTCGATGATCCTAGAGATCAACGATGAACTCGTTCTCAGATTCAGCGAGCCTCTTCTCTTTTGGCTCAAGTTTTTGAGAATCATGATCCAGAAACTTTTACACAAGCTTCAGGAAATCCAGATTGGGATGCAGCTATGGATGAAGAATATCGTTCCTTAATGGTGAACGATACTTGGGATATTGTTCCTCTTCCAAAAGGAAGAAAACTTGTTAGATGTAAATGGGTCTGCAGAACTAAGTATGCATCAGATGGAAGTGTTGAAAGACTTAAGGCAAGGTTAGTTGCCAAAGGTTTTTCCCAAGTTGAAGGGATTGACTACAATGAAACCTTTGCCCCTGTAGCCAAAATGAACTCCATCCGCCTTGTTCTTTCCCTTACAGCCTTACATAACTGGGAATTCCATCAAATGGATGTCAAGTCTACCTTCTTACATGGTGATTTACATGAGGAAATTTACATGGAACAACCTCCTATATATGTTCAAAATAACTCTAGCCTTGTTTGTCTCCTTAAGAAATCCTTATATGGCCTTAAGCAAGCTCCTAGAGCTTGCTATACCAAAATGGATAGCTTTCTCCTTGACACTGGTTTTTCTAGATGCCATTCTGACCCCAATGTCTATACCAAGAAAGAAGGAAACCATCTCATCATACTTGTTCTTTATGTTGATGATATTATCCTTACTGGTAGTGACCCTAACCTTATAACCCATGTGAAATCCAGTCTTAAGAAAAATTTTGAAATGTCAGACTTAGAACATTTGCATTATTTTCTTGGTATCCAAGTCTTGCAAACCAAAGAAGAAATCTCTCTTTCCCAGTCTAAGTATGCTTGTGACCTTCTTCGTCACTTCCACATGGAAGATTGTAAACCAACCCCTTCTCCCTTCCAGTCTGAAGTCAAACTTTCTGCCACTTGTACTTCCCCTAAAGTAGATGCCACCTTGTATCGTCATCTTGTTGGTAGTCTTTTATACTTGACTCATTCTCGCCCTGACCTTTCCTTTTCCATTGGTCGTGTTTCCTGTTATATGTAAACTCCTCATGAAATTCACTGGAAAGTAGCAAAAAGAATACTTCAATATATTCGAGGTACAATTCAATTTGGGATTCATTACAGTACAAGGAGGAAACCTTTGTTGGTTGGTTTCACTGATTCAGATTGGGCCGACGATCTTGATGATCGAAATTCAACTGCAAGTTATGTTTTCAGTCTGGGATCTGGACCTGTCACTTGGGCTTGTAAGAAACAACAAGCTCTTGCTCTTTATTTAGTAGAAGCAGAATATCGAGCCGCAGTTAATGCCAGTCAGAAAGCTTTGTGGCTTCCACATATCCTTTCAAAGTTTGGATTCAAGCAGCAACAGCCTACTCCACTTTGGTGCGACAATCAAAGTGCCATCAAGCTTGCCAAAGATCCAGTTCTACATCAGCACAGCAAACACATTGAGCTACACATGCACTTCATCAGAAATCTTGTTCATGATAGTGTTATTGAAGTTCTCTATTACCCTATAGATGATCAAGTTGTAGACATCTTCATCAAGTCTCTTACATAAGCAAAGTTTTCTAAACGTCGGTCTATGTTAGGAGTTCAGGAATGTGTCCTTAAGGGGGGATAGGCTCTAATGCCTCCTTCCTTCTCCTAATAGTGTCACTTTTGTAAATCCTTCAATCCTATCCCAAGTTGTTCTTAAGGGCGGATGTTAGGATATTTAGACACTTAGGAGTTAGTTAATATCAACTTGTGTAATATATCCGTTAGGTAAAAGTGTGTTTCTTTAGTATGCATTTGTAAATATTCTAATCCGACGGTCACGATATGTTCTAGACATAGAGTGATCTGACGGTTCAAATTCTCTTAGATCATACCTACCATTGATCCGTGGCTTAACACCCGATTGGTCTATGATCTCTATTTAAAGAGCATAAAGGGTCCTTAGCTAGTTGATCGATTATGAGAACCTCATGTAACTTTATTTCTTTTGCATAATAAATTGCTCCAAGTAGATATTTGGCTGGGGCCGTGGACTGTTTCCCTCTCGAGGGTTTTAACCACGTGACAAACATCGGTGTGTTGATCTGTGATCTATTTGTGTGAAGCGGTATTTGAAGGTGTTCGGTCTTTTGGGAGTACCCTGTGTACCTGAACAAAAACCCTATACTCCATAGACAATATTTCCAAAATTATAATGAATCAGAATCATAATTTTTTTCCCATAGATATTTCTTTATGTATGCTCAGTTCCTTGCAAGTTTAGCTCAGTTTAAAATATCCTAGAAAAAAAAATATGGCAAAAATGACCAAATTTATTTTTTTGGAGCCAAGCTAAGGACCATATGCTATGAAACCTAATGTTATGAACCAAATACTTAAGATATTACATAATATATTAGAGCACACAGCATGTGCAACAAATTTAAGCATGGAGCACAACTACAATATAGATAAGAGAAATGAGTTATACAATAACTCCTTAAATAATAATAGAACCTTTTCCAAAACCCCCAATACATTCTTATATCCAAAATCACATGTTCCTCTCAACAATGACTACATTAATTGTATATATACATATTCACTAATTTCACATCATGAGGTCCCTTCATTAGGATGAAGTGTATCATTACATATCGATTTACATCATCACATATAGATTAAACCTGGTATTCCCCACCTTGGGATCATATCGTATACATTCAACCCCATATATGGCCCCCTTGGGTTATAAAAATCATTTATTCTTATTCTTCTTCTTCTTCTTCTTCTTCTTCTTCTTTTTCTTCTTATTCTTTTGGAGCACAAAAACAATGTCACCTCCCCTCCTGCCTCGGAGGAAAGAATGCGACCCAACTCTTCTACCTAAGTTACCTATATCTGATTCTGCATTTGTACGATGATTCCTGATTCTTTTTTCCTTTAAAGATATACACAAGAAATAATTTTCCCTGCTAGCATTCTGATCCAAACAGTGTATAACTCTTTATCTTCCCCAACCATTGAGAGATCAAACGGCTAAGAAGAATCGTAGCGGAAATCAACAGTCACAGTATGTTCTACATCCAGAATCAGATCAATGGTTGAGAATCATCCCACAGAAAATCAATGGCGTGGAGAGTGTCACTTGCAAAATTAGAAACATATAAATTTTCACTCTCACACCCTACATCCCGCATGTAGAATGACTGTTGTGGAGATCAAAGTCGCAGAAATCAAAATTTACCATAAGTCATTTCTGCATCCCGCATCCCACAAATTGTGGAAATAAGATTTCACCAAACAACATTTTCACATCCCGCATCTCGTATCCTACATCTCGCATCCCGCAAGTAGCGAAAAGGTTAAATATGCATAATTTCAATCTGCTCATGAAAATTTCTAAGTCTAAAACTGATTTTGAGTATTCAAACCATCACGAATCCGATCGATCTAGCTCCATAACAACTTAGAAAATTCATGAAATAAAATTACATACAAATATACATCATTCATGAAATATACATCTGCATCAAATACATTCCCAAGAACTCATCATATTCATATTCATTTATAAACAAGTACAACTGCAGGGATTGAAACACAAAAAATACTTATCTTTATTAGAAGCTTGTCCTGCAACCAGCTATGTCACTGCAACGTTCCACCCAACCATAGGCTAGTGTGCTCATCAATCTCTCGGCAACACTGCCACCCTCGAGTTGGGCATGATTTCCCCAAGGAATAAGAAACACTAGCATACTTACCCATAGCCAAGGATACAATAAAACTCATCCAAGCCAACACAATTGGGTTTATCAGGATTACACAGGTAGTGATTTACACATAGCCTAAGTTTATACAAGTCACAACCAAGCCAACAGATGGGTTTATCAGGCTACCGGCCAATCCATACTTCTAGTTGGGTTTATCAGGCTTACACAGACAGTGGTCTACACTTAGCCAAAATTCACATGAGACACAACCAAGCCAACACATGGGTTTATCAGGCTACCAGCCAAGCCATCCTTCTAGTTGGGTTTATCAGGCTGCCAAGGAGGTGGAAAGACTGACTACTAAGCTAGTGAGCTCAATCCGAGAGCTATGGATACCTACACTGGATCTAGCTTGAATTCTAAAAATTTGCACACACAACACAAGGAAGCATCCCCTTATCTGCTACACAATCCCTTGGGCCATGCCTTCCCTTCCAGTGCTATTCAGGATATGCAAAGAAGAAAACCATCCCTAGGTTTATCAAGCAAGTCCAGACTCCATTTCCATTCCCCAAATTAGTTCAGATGTCAAAGGAGGATGTACACATAGCGATCTCAGTTCTGGGATTAACAAAATGTAACAAAAGCTAAGGAATACACACACACACACACACAACAATTACAAATTTCTAAGCACTGCCTGAGCCATACCGACTACTGCAATTACCAAAACAAAATCGTTTGTTGGTCATTCAATTCAAAAACACAAATCAGATTCTGGGCATTCGCATTCAAGAAACGACTAACAAACAGAAAACTCGTAAAAAAGGAAAACAATTCACAGAACAGGAAAATTCCTGAAGGATCAAGAATCATAGCGGTTTTTGATTTCCATGTGAATGGCAGAATCTCCCCCCTTCCAAAACGTTCAACACAGCCCAAAATTGTTAGGGGAAGGTGAAACATGACTGCATGAGGGAAAGGCAGGCATTTTCTTTCCCAAGAAAATTTTAAAAAAAAATTCCAGAAATGGTGCTCTGCCCATTTCGAATTTCTTCCCACTCTTCCAATCCCCCCCTTATCCTTAGGAAAAATCATGCCCCTATCTCATTTTGTTGCATTGACATAGCTGGCTATAGGATTTTAATTAAAAATTGCAAATTTAACATGATGTCCAAACTTATAACATTCAACTAGCATAAAAACACCATTGGTCTAAATCTTAATCGCCGAAACAAAAACACTAAATCAATGGTGGGTATTTTTCCTTGAGCTCTAGACCATGATTATTTACATCATATTATTTAAATGCAAATGGGGTCAAAACCGGGGTGTTACATTCCCCTCCCCCTTCAGCAACACTTTCTGACTCAGTACTTTACAACATTGAACAAAAATGCTTTGCTGGTACTGCCCTCAGCAATCCATAGAATTGAACAAAAACGGATGTTCCAGTCGCATGGAATCCTCCAGCTCCCACGTAGCTTATTCAAGACTGTAGTGCTCCCATTTCAGCTTTATCTGTCCTATTGCTCAGTTCGAGAGCATTGTGACCTTCCTGGAGAGGATACACTTTGGCTCGATTTGGAACTCTCCCTTTGGTTCCACCTGAATCATGTCCCAATTTATTACATGGTTAGGATCATGTACATATCTTTTAAGAAAAGAAACGTGAAAAACATTATGAGCCCTAGTGCTAGCAGGAAATGCAAGTCTATATGCAATTGGTCCTATTCTTTCAAGCACTTCAAACGGACCACGGTATCTAGGAGACAGCTTGGCACAACTCCCAAGCTTCAAAGAACTTTTCTTTTCCTTCACCCCAAGCTAAACATGATCCCTAATACTGAACTCTCTGTTCACCCTATGCTTATCTGCATAGATTTTCTATTTGTCCTGGGATGCCTTTAGATTTTGTCTGATTTTTACAACTTCCTGCTCCATCTCCTTGAGAAATTCTAGACCGATCACAACTCTGTTCACTGGTTATCCCAAGTTACTGGCATTCTGCACCTCCTTCCATACAAAGCTTCATATGGACTCATCCCCAAGGATGCTTGCTATCCATTGTTTTAAGAAAATTCTACCAAGTGTAAATAGTCTTCCCACTTGGATGGTTTTTCCATCACATACATGCGAAACATGTTTTCAAGAACTTGGTTAACTCTCTCTGTATGACCATCGGTCTGAGGATGGTAGGCAATGTTGAAATTCAACTTCGTTCCCAAGTCCGCAAACAATCCTTTCCAAAATTTAGAAGTGAACTTAACATCTCTGTCAGAGATTATTGCCTTAGGCAATCCATGCAATTTAAAAATTTATTTCATGAAAATCTTGGCAATATCATCAGTCTTATGCGTGGACTTTACTGGTATAAAATTTGTTTCCTTCATCAAATTCTCCACCACAACCATGATGGAATCATGTAGTCTCCAAGTCATCGACAATCCTGTAATAAAGTCCATGGAAATCACTTCCCATTTCCATTCTGGAACCAGCAAATGCTGTAACAAACCTGTTGGATGTTGATGTTCAACCTTCACTTGCTGACACTTCATGCATCTCGAAATATATATACAGCCATGTCCTTTTTCATGCCTGGCCAAAAGTACTGCTCTCTTGCTATAGCAATTGTCTTCGGATATCCTGGGTGACCAGAATATGGAGTTTGATGGATTTCATCCATAACAAACCTCCTCAAATCTGCCACATTTGGAATATACATTCTGCTCTTATAAGTTATAATTCCATCCTCTTCTAACTTATAACCTTCATACTTCTTTTCAAGGCTTTGTTGTTGTAATTTATCCTTTACCTGCGCATACATTTCATCTTCAGCATTACGGTTAATAATCTGTTGTCTCAAATCTGATTGGAAAATGCTAATATATCCCACATGCATTTCTTGTACTTTCATGCTGAGTGCATCAACTACCTTATTCTCCTTACCTTTTTTGTGCTTGATTTCAAAATCAAACTCACATAAAAATTCTAGCCATCTAGCTTTCCTAGTGTTCAGAGTAGGCTGATCAAAAAAATATTTCAGACCACAATGGTCTATCCTTAACTCAAATTTTCTTCCCTTCAAGTAATGCCTCCACATCTTGAGAGCATGTACAATGTCTGCAAGTTCCAGATCATGAGTGGCATAATTCCTCTCATGTTCCTTCATCTTTCTGGATTCATAACATATCACGTGGTTGTCTTGCATAAGAACTCCTCCAAGTCCTTGACCGCATGCATCTGTATATGCCACAAAATCTTTCTCTGGGTATGCAACTTTTAAGACCAATGTACTGGTGAGAAGATACTTTAACCATTGGAAACTTTCTTCACACTTCGAGGTCCATTCAAAATTTATCCCCTTCCTTTGCAAATAAGTGATAGCATGTGCAACCTTGGAGAATCCTTCAATGAATCTCCTATAGTATCCTGCAATCCCCATAAAATATCTTACCTCTATCACATTCTTTGGAGTGGGCCAATTCTTGATAGCTTCAATCTTGTCAGGGTCCACGGATATACCCTCTTCTGAAATAATGTGACCCAAGTACTAAATTCTATCTTTATAGAAGTCTCACTTGCTCAACTTCGCATACAGCTGATGTTCTCTGAGAAATTGCAATGTTAGTCTCAAATGTTATTCATGTTCTTCTTCATTCTTAGAATAAACAAGAATGTCATCAAGGAAAAAAAGAACAAACTTGTCTAAATACCTGCTGAAGACACTATTCATAAGGCACATAAATGTTGCTAGTGCATTTGTGAGACCAAATGGCACCACTACAAACTCATAATGTCCATACCTTGTTCTAAAGGTTGTCTTATGAATGTATTCGTCGTTGATTCTCACTTGATGGTAACCAGACCTCAAGTCATTCTTGGAAAATACCTTTGTTCCTTTCATTTGATCATAGAGGTCATCAATTCTCGGCAAGGGATATTTGTTCAGCTTCATGTAATCAATACACAATCTGAGTGTACCATATTTATTCTTCATGAATAGAACCGGTGCTCCCCATGGAGACACACTTGGCCTGATATACTTTTTCTCCAACAATTCTTGCAACTGCATCTTCAGCTCTAACATTTTTGGTGTACTCATTCTGTAAGGTGCTTTGGACACTGGTGTTGCTCCTAGAACAAGCTCAATCATGAAATCAATGTCTCTCTTTGGAGGAAGCCCTGGAATATCATCAGGAAAAACATCTCTGAATTCTTGCAACACGTGATAGTCTTCCAACTTGAGAGTTTCATTCCCCGCTGCCTCCTCAATATGGGATGCATACAATTGACAACCTTTTCTACAAAACTTCTTCAATTGCATCGCTGAAATCTTCCTTACAGAATTTACCTTTGGTATGCCTTTTACAACTACTGGGTTCCCTTCTCCATCCATTCATTCAGAAGTTTTGTTATAACAGTCAAGATTCACCCTATGAGCTTCTAACCAATCCATTCCAATGAGAACATCATAGGAACCGAGTGGTAGAACGTTCAGATCTACGCAAGTGCTCAGTCCATTTTTCAACAATATTGGACATTTCTCCACCACTTCATTAACTTTTCTCGTAGTTCCAGTGGCTAGCTGAACTAACCACGACTTGCTATGCTTTCCTAAGAGCACAAACCTCCATTATTCTAGGAGAAATATAACTGTGAGTAGAACCAAGGTCAATCAAAATAGAAATAGATTGATCAACAATCTTACCTACAACTTCAACCACCGTTGAATGGTGATCTTCCTGGCGGTCTTCCAAGGCTGCATAAATTCTAGGTACGACCCTTGCTACTTGTCCTATTGTTTCTTCCTCTTGAATATTGTATGTTGGCCTTGCATTCTCATTCTCTAGTGGATAGTTTTGGCGTATGTGGGGTCCTCCACATTTCCAACACTAGAGAGGCTCTTTTTCTGCTATGGTTATCTTGGCTTTTCTCCTATTACTCTGGCTGGCTGTTTCTCAGCTTGGAATGGTTGCTTTTGCTGATTCCGGAAGTTAGGAGGTTTGAAACATCTCTTCCTCTGATCAGACTTCTCATTCATCTTGTTCTTCCATGCCTTTTGGTATTTAGGTTTTCTCTTGCTTTGCTCGTAGTAATACTTAGATTTTCTTATCACCTCTTCCAGAATTCTGGGTTCATAGAACTCAATTCGGTCTTTGTAGGAATGAGGCAGTCCACTCAGAAAGCACTGAATTTTTACCTTGTAGAAATAATAGATCAATTCTATGAGCAATGATGCTAAGAAGAAGCACATGAAATATATCTTGCTACTAAGAATTCTCACAAGCATACACAGGAAAAATAGAGAGAAGAAAAGAGACCGAATCACATTAATGAAGAGATGAATATTGTTGTGTATCCTTCCATTGAATAATGATGAATAATAGTGTACATAAATATTACATCCCTCATAGGAAAATTGAGTTGTATGGAGACAACTCATAAATCTCAAAAATGCTGACTTGCCAAAATATAGCAAACCCCCATAGGTGGCTAAAGCACTTCCCAAATCTATCAAGGACCTCATGAATTGGAAAAAGGATGAGTGAGTTTTCAAGGAGATGGGAAAAACATGCTAATCCTAGAAAATTGAGGAAAATTCATGAATGATGGGTTGGCAACAAAAGGACCCGGTTTCCTAGTTTTACTAGCTTTACCTTATCCACAGAAAAGCGGGAAAAGTAGAATAAATCATAATTTGCTGTAAAGTGCTATATACTGATTCTGGATGGTCAAAAGGTGGTCAAGATCAACCCAGAGTCAGAAATAAATAATTCCAAGGATATAGATGACATGTATTGGATTTAAGGTGCAAGTGGATGCCAACTAAGTAAGCTAGTGGGTGAATAATGAATCAAATAATGATTAATTGTTTTATCCTAAGTTATGAGTAGGTTTAATATATTCCAACACCCCCCTATAAGTCTGAATTTATGATGGCATGACAAAAAAAATATGGATGCATATGTATGCATATAGGGCCCAGCAACAAGGCTATGGTTACCTTTTAACAATTATTATGTCCAAAAAAGTGAGGAAAGAGGCAAAACCACATGGGGAAAATACTCCCTCAAGAATTTAAGGTGCAAGTGGATGCCAACTAATTAAGCTAGTGGGTGAATAATTAATCAAATAATGATTAATTATTTTATCCTAAGTTGTGAGTGGGTTTAATATATTCCAACATACCTTCTCATCTTTAATATACTTGACATACCTCAGCAGTTCCAAGAACTTGTTTGCATATTCCTCCATAGTCTGTTGTCCCAATCTCAGCACATGGAATTATTTGATTTTATCATCATAGTACCGGTCAGAGAGGTGCTTTTACTTGAAATATTTCTGGAATTGTTTCCAGACAATCTTCCTTTCATTTATCTTCTTTACTTTCCTGATGTGTTCCCACCAAATAGACACTCTTCCTGTTAGATTAAAAATGGCTAGTTGAGCTTTCATATTTCCAGAATAATCTTGGACTTGGAAATATTTTCTTATTCCCAGAAGCCAAGCTTCAGCTTCTTGACCAATCTATACCTCACCATTGAAGGTAGGCGGTTTTGCTTTCCTGAATTCATCTTGTGAGTGGTTCTGGTAACGCCTATTCCTCCTACCCCTATGAGATGAAGAGCCCGAGTCTTTAGTGGATCTTTCAAAGTTAGACGAACCACTAGGAGATGTCTTCCTTTTCTTCTCACGAGAGGAAAATCTTGAACCATCAGTGTATTTTTCAGAGTCAGACGGCCCACTAAGAGATCGCTTTCTTCCTCTAGCAGTGTTCTTACTTCCTTTTGGATTTACTGTCCAGTCCATAGAGTTCATCTTTCTCTAAATGTTTTTCAAACTGTGCAATATGGCTGCGTTCAGCTGATTATGCTCCTCCTGAGCCTTAATTAGTCTTTCTTTGTTTTCTATGTAGCTATGTATCTCCACCCTGAGGCTTCTCATGGTGGATACAAATTCTGAGGGAGTATCTCAAAACCTTCTCCCATTAGACTATGTCTCAACGTTTCCAATTCTGACATTTCCCCCCATAGAATCTTCCTTGTGTGCATGGGTTCCCGTGCATAATCATTCATATCATTTGTCCTCATGGATGAACCAACTACTCAAAATCCTACTGCCCTTTCTGAAGGTGACTGTAATTCTGCAAAAATGTGTTAGATAACAAAACTGTTAGATATAATAAAAAACCAAAATCACTTACCCACTGCCCATGGCAGTTTTTATCTATTATGCGGCCAATAATACATTGGAACTATTAACCAACAGCTCTATAACTATCCATCAAGGCCCATCGATGCCCAATATTGTAACCACTTTTCTTTCCATCCCATCCAGGCCCAATGCTGCAACCCGTAGCTCTGATACCACACTATAGTGTACTACAAGTTGGTATCATAGGGTACTCTTATATTTTTAACAACTGATTTTGGCCCATCTAGGCCCAATGCTACAACCCACAGCTTTGATACCACATTGTCATGTCCCCCCTGCCCCAGAGGAGAGAACGCGACCCAACTCTTCTACTTGAGTTACTGATCTCTAATTCTACATTCATATGATGATTCCTAATTCTTTTTTTTCTTTAAATATCTACACAAGCAAGAATTTTTCCCTACTATCATTCTAATCTAGACCGTGTATAACTCTTTATATTCCCCAAACATTAGGAGATCAAACAGCTGAGAAGAATCGCAGTGGAAATAAATGGTCATAGTCTGTTCTGAATTTGGAATTAGATCAATGGCTGAGAATCACCTCACAGAAAATCAACGGTGCGGAGAGCTTCACTTACGGAATCGGAAACATATAAATTTTCACTCTCGCACCCTGCATGCCACATCTCAAATGCGGAATGGCCATTGCAGAGATCAAAGTTGCGGAAATCAAAATTTACCATAAGTCATTTCTACATCCCACATCCCCCATCCCGCAAATTGCAGAAGCGAAATTGCGGAAAAAATATTTCACCAAACGACATTTCCACACCCCACATCCTGCATCCTGCATCCCGCAAGTTGCGAAAAGGGAAAATTGCGGAAAGAAAAATGCGGAGACCGAAATTTCCAAAGAACTTTTCCACATCCCGCAAGTTGCAAAAAGGAAAATGCAAAAGGAAAAAAATGCAGAGATCAAAATTTCCAAAGAAATTTTCTACATCTCGTATCCCGCATCCCTCACCCCGCAAGTAACGGAAAGGAAGTTGTGGAAAGGTTAAATCTGCGGAATTTCAATCTACTAATGAAAATTTCTTAGTCTAAAACTGATTTTGAGCATTTAGACCATCACGAATCCGGCTGATATAGCTCCATAACAAATTAGAAAATTCATGAAATAAAATTACATACACATATACATCATTCATGAAATATAAATTTGCATCAAATACATTCCATTCAAGCACTCATCATATTCATATTCATTTATAAACAAGTACAGTTGCAGGTATTAAAACACAAGAAATAGCTATCTTTATTAGAAGCTTGTCCCGCAACCAGCGATGTCGTTGCAACGTTCCACCCAACCATAGGCCAGTGTGCTCATCAATCTCTCAGCAACACTGCCACCCCCGAGCTGGGCATGATTTCCCCAAGGAATAAGGAACACTAACAGACTTCCCCATAGCCAAGGATACAATAAAACATAGCCAATCCAACACAGTTGGGTTTTTCAGTCTTACACAGGAAGTGATTTACACATAGCCAAAGTTTATGCAAGTCACAACTAAGCCAACAGATGGGTTTATCAGGCTACCAGCCAAGCCATCCTTCCAGTTGGGTTTATCAGGATTACACAGATAGTGGTTTACACTTAGCCAAAATTCACATGAGACACAACTAAGCCAACAGATGGGTTTATCAGGCTACTAGCCAAGCCATCCTTCCAGTTGGATTTATCAGGCTTCCAAGGAGGTGGAAAGACTAACTGATAAGCTAGTGAGCTCAATCCGAGAGCTATGGATACCTACACTAGATATAGCTTGAGTTCTAAACATTTTCCCACCCAACACAAGGAAGCATCCCCTTCTCTACTGCATAGTCCCTCAGGCCATGCCTTCCCTTCCAGTGCTATTCAGGCTATGCAAAGAAGAAAACCATCCCTCTATATTGGTCTATGAGGTTCCTTCACACACTAGGTTTATCAAGCAATTACAGACTCCATTTACATTCCCCAAATCAGTTCAGATGTCAAACGAGGATGTACACAAAGCGATCTCGGTTCTGGGATTAACAAAACGTAACAGAAGCCAAGGAATACACAAACACATAGTAATTACGAATTTTTGAGCATTTCCTGAGCCAGACCGACTACTGCAATTACCAAAAATAAATCGTTTGCTGGTCATTCAATTCAAAAACACAAATCGGATTCTATCGCATTCAGGAAACGACTAACAGACAGAAAAAATGTAAAAAGGAAAACAATTCACAGAACAGGAAAACTCCTGAAGGATCAAGACTCGGAGAGGTTTTTGCTTGCCGTGTGAATTCCAGAATCCCCTCCCTTCCAAAACATTCAAAAAAGTCCAAAATTGTGAGGGGAAGGTGAAACGCGACTGCATGGGGGAAAGGCAGGCGTTTTCTTGGTGTTTTCTTGCCCAAGAAAATTTAAAAACATTTTTCCAGAAATGGTGCTCTGCCCATTTCAAATTTCTTCCCACTCTTTCAATCTGCCCCTTATCCTTAGGCAAAATCATGCCCCTATCTCATTTTGTTGCATTGACATAGCTGGCTATAGGATTTTAATTAAAAATTGCAAATTTAACATGATGTCCAAACTTATAATGTTCAGCTAGCATAAAAACACCATCGGCCTAAATCTTAGTCGTCGAAACAAAAACACTAAATCGATGGTGGGGATTTTGCCTTGAGCTCCACACCATGATCATTTACATCATATTATTTAAATGCAAACGGGGTCAAAACCAGGGTGCTACAAACAATCACCCAAACTAACTACACATTTAAATCCATTGTGTGAATAAAGTTCCATGATACTATAAATGCAAGGAAATGGTCATTAGAGATTTACTATAAAGAGAAACTTGTGATACTATAAAGAGAAACATGTGATATGTTATTTCTATCCTTTATTATGGCATGGTTGTTGGGATATTATAAACCCACTTCATACTTAGGATAAAATATCTAATCATTATTTTATTAATTTCCTACCCATTAGCCTAGATAGTTGGCATCCACCTCCACCACTTGGTCAACACTTTCCATATATACCCTAGGAGTGCCTTTATCTTGATTTTGGTTAGATCCTTCCCTCTTTATTAACTGCCAGAAATAGTAACTGTGCCTTCCTGCATATTTTGTCTCTACATTTCTTTTATCCTTATTTTCAGTGGATAAGGTAAATCTAATCAACTAGGAAACTAATATCTTTTGTTTCTAACCCATCATCCATGATTTTCTCTCCATATTCCAAGATTAGCATGTTTTTCCATCACTAGTGACAACTCACTCATGCTTTAGCTAATTCATGAGGTCCTTGATAGAGTTGGAAAGTGCTTTAGCCACCTATGGGGGTTTATCATATTTTGTAAGCATGATTTATGAGCTAGCATGAGTTTCCTTCCACCAACTCAATTTTCTTTTATAAGGATGTATTACTATTGTAATAATCAATCAATTCATTATTGATCATCAATCATTTATTCATTCCTCACTTCTTCATGTGATGTAGTCTCTTTATTCTTCTCTCTATTTTCCTTGTGCATACTTGTGAGAATTATCTTGTAGCAAGATCTACCTATTGTGCGTCTTCTTTGCATCAAGGCTCAATTCCTACATGGTATCAGAGCAGCAATTTCTAAAATGGGTTATTGTGGGGGAATAAGATCAAGAGAAACTTGAAGTGATAAAAATATAAAATGGGTAAGTAAATTGAGATATTAAGTTTGTTCCCCATGAGTGTGTCTAGGTTACTAAGCATCCCTATTAGTATTTGGATGTGAAAATTAATGCCAAATTTTCTATTAACTATTGCCTTCCCTAAATTTATGCACTTAATTTTCACTACTACCACATGCGAAGTGTAAAAGCTCCAAGTGTATAAAAAGTGTAGCATATCAAGAGCCTTATTGAGTAAATATAAACAAAACCATTCTTCTTCCATGGTCAAGAAACATGTGTTCACTCATGTTATTGTGATTGATTGCAAAAAGGCCAATTCATCGCACATTTAGACTACTTACATATAATTATACATCAATTTTTAGAGACTAGCAATTGCCTCTAAATGTGCAAAGGAACATTAATATAATCAATATTCTAAGATGGTGAATGATTTTCCAAAAATATATCATGCGTATTTATAACCAATATTTTTGTTATAAGAAAACCATTGTTTTCAAAGAATTATGTTGTAATGTGAGTAAATTCTATTCCATATTCAAGAAGTAAGGAAATAAGTTCATCTCACAACTTGAATTTGCTTTCCTTGATTTTTTATTGTGAAAGGTTCAAACTACATCACTCTACATAAACTACAACCATTTTTATGGATATGTATGAGATGGATAATGTAGAATTAATATATAGGTATAACGAAAAATGCAGAAGAAAATGGAATTTATAGTAAAATCTAGATTGTATGAATACAAGATGCTCCTAATGATGATGATGTATGATGAATTTCTTGCTACTCCTAATGATAATGATAATGATAATGATACTCCGAATGATGGGGTATGAATTTCTTTCGTGGTGTTGAACATACCATCCATATAACTAAAAAAATAAGATCGTTTCCCCCTTTTTTTTAAGAGGATGTGCCCCTTATTATTTATATAAAGTTGGAAACATAACTAGTTGACTTAGAAAAACCTATATGGCTTCAATGGGGGTAGGGGCCTTGGGGACATAGTGTTGAATTCTCAAATTTTATACGCCAATGAACAGTATCCAACAATGAAAATCTTTAAAAGTAGAGGGCATAAAATTGGCTATTGTAGACTCAAATCCTTATACATCAATTTTGATGAATAAAAATGGAAAGAAAGGAATTTTTTATGGAGATGTTGGTAGAAAGGGATTTTCTTAAATATGTGGATGAATCAAATATGAAACTTGCACAAGGTTCATTAACATACGGGGTTAATAAATGAGATATAAGGAATGGAAAATATCAATGATCTAACATAATTCACCATCCCATTTGCAACATTGTTCATATCAGCTCAAAGGTAAGCATTGTTAAAGGATACATGGGAAAATTGACAAATATGTCAAACAAATGACATTAGCACAAAGATTCAATTGGGAAATAAGTTTTTGAAAATGAATATCTGTAGGATTCAAAGAGTATGGGAGAATATATGTAAAAATTGAATCCTCACAGAAGATCTGTCAACCTATGATACTTTGTTCATAGATGATTGTGTTGAAATAACACTTCCTGCAAGTATGTGTTCCTTGTATGAGGCTATAGTGCATGTTTTCATTTCAAATGATGTTTTTAATTTTGAAGAATCATATTATGTTATAGTAAAGGAGAAGAGAATAAGGAAGGAATTTGATGTCATAATGGTGGATGGTGTTTACAAGGAAATTTTATACGTTTGACATGTTTCAAATTGAATAAAATCTTATTTTTTGTGATTTGTATTACATATGTTGGATTATTTTTTAAATTTGATCCAATTGTTTACAACATTAAGGACAAGAAAGGGATAGTGTTATATCCCAAATTGGCACTTCTCCCTGTGATGAAAGTTCAAAACGACACCTCGAATGTTAATTGTTCATAACACAAAAGGACAAATATGGATTGAAGAGCCTTGATTTGACTTTAGTTGGTATGGCCTTGATCATTGGATTCAATCCTCAGCCATTCATGTCTCCTTGAAAGTTATAAATATTTTTTGAAAGAGCATATTCACTCCCAAAGGTCATGCAAGTTGTGATATGTTCACCTATAACCTTTGGTTTTCCAGTGATTTGTTTGGAAAGTTCAAATCACCTACTGTAAAATATTTTTCATTGATTTAATTGCTTGTTTCTCTTTATTTAAGAGCGATTTACTAAAAAAATATGAAAAATAAATAAATTATTGAAATCAAGGAAGTTAGGGTAGTTTTAGTAACTGCATATTCGGTTACAACTTCCCCAACCTATATTCATTAATTATAAAAAACAAGAGAGATATGTCGTTGGGGGGTGACTTTTGCAAGTAAAGTTATGTTGGAGGAATTACCTCATCTCCGTCCCTTTTAATCAATAACCCTATGTACTGATAACCATTCCCTATATTATGAAATTATTGACCTCATATAGTTTCATTCCTTTATACATTCGGAGGTGTTGTCACATAAAGTGTAGTTTCCACGAAAGGTATCCTATCTGGAACGATAGACATTGGAAGCTAACTAGGTGACACCACAAGGGCCTCGTCTAATACTAAAATGGGGTTGTTGTCACACTATATGGGTTCCTGTCACTTTATATCGAGCAAAAGGAAAGATCAAGGGGGAGACCCAAATTATCTAGTGAAGGATAATGACAAAGACAAGACACACAAGCCAAATATGATAGGATAAAGGAAAGGTGCCTTGAAAGGTGAAAACCCTAGATCTATGGAAGACTACGGGACTAAGAAGATTATCTTTGTTTGAGGTTATTTGGATAACGATTATGTTTAACCATAGAAACACATCCAAATAGTAAATTTATAGTATTAGATATAGGAGATCAAGTTCCTTAGAAAAATACCCAAATCGTGCCACCTAGGGTTTAGCCAATAAAATGAAAAATGGACACAAACTAGGGTTTGATAAATGGAAAACACTTGAGATTCATTGCTTTAGATTATATTTGAAGATTTTAAAGGGTTCAAGTGACACCCAACTTACATATCTAGAAAAATGATTGAAAACCCAAGGAAGGTGATTTGCCTAAGGGAGACCATTGATAGATAGAGGGGTAAATGGAGACGGTTTTCAATCAAACTAGATTCCTAAAGGATTCTAATTATTTCAGACTTGGGTTTTAATTTTCAAATCAAAATAATTGTCGGATCTATCACATCTATAAAATGACGGTTTTAACTTAAGATTTTAAATGACAAATGGGTAAAAATACGGAGATCGGTACTTACCTTGTAGATCATACCTAAAAATACTTGTGTCTGCCTTGTACATCGATGATCCTTCCACTTAGTTACAATTTCAAGCGATATCCAATAGCTTCAAAGTAAAAATTTGATGCCCAAAGGAGTAGATGTGCCCTCTTCATCTGGAAAACCAAACTACCATAGTGATATTTGATTCACAAATGAAAGAGAAACTATGGAATTCATCAAAAATAGAAATATTTAATGCACAAATAAAAATTGATCACTCCCTAAGAGATGAAATGATTCACTAAATAAATGATGTAAGTCTCCTTCACAATATTCCTCCAAGCAAGTTGTTACGCTACGAAAATTCAATTCCACCTCCACAAGATATATATTGATAACATAAAAGATCCATTGAAATGTCTAAGCAAGAAGAGTAACAATCATGTGAAATAACATTCATAAAGCTTTCAAGATATCTACAAAAGTTTTCTTTGTATTCCAATATTCTTAGAGCCAAAAGTCCTTTACCACTGAGAGAGCATCTCAATATATAGAGGCTCTCCAAGACAAAATACATAAATCCAAAAGTATCAATAGCTAGGATAAAAACATACAACATCAAGATCAAATACCAATAATGTGTCGGATATAACACACATGGATCACTCAAAACATGAGGGGCACACTCCCTCTAAGATGCCCAAGGGGGATGCAACACAAAAAAAAGTGACTAGGAGTGATAACATAACACATTGTGGAAACTAGGAGGTGAAAACATGTCCTTCTTTTGTCACACCCCAAGGCACAACATCATAATATATCAATGTATAACATGAAGTGACTAAAGTCACTAAATCGTGGCCCCTCAATAACATAATAAAACACCCAAAATGATGAGAGCTAGGACATGTGGACTCCACAAAGGGTGAGAACCATTTCGTAAGGTGTAGAATATATCAACACAATGCCTCAAACAAGCTTCATGTCATTTCCTTGCTATCCAATTCTTTATTGTTTATATGCCTAAAATATCATCCTGAAAGATAAAAATGCATGTAACTCATTATTGGCCATACCTAGGGAAAATATGAGCTCAAAAATAAATATGGGAACTTAGTAATATGGTAAAAATGAGTGGTCTCACCACTATGTTCTCTAATAGTGCCCTGGTAGAATAAAATATGTCTTTGAAAGTAATAAAATGCCATTTTTATATGGCATCTAGCAGCTGGAAGATGAACTAACCAAAATCAAACACATGTTCCCAGAACTGGAAACTGAATGTACCAATGGACTCAAAATGTCCAAATCATCTAGGAATGAGTACTCATACACCATATTTCCATCAAAAGATACATCAAAAGGTCGATCCAAGCTTAGATAATAATAAAATAAGGCATGTAAATGTTGATAACCATAATAACAATGCAAGCCACCACAATAAATCACCATATGTAGCATGAATATATCTAATGAACAATGATAGGTCATAAATAAACAATATAACACACTTTCGACTAAACTCATCTTGGAACTTGTTCTTGACTGAGTAAAAAATAACCAAAATTGACCCAACTGAGAAACTCTGATATTGCAAGGCGCAAAAGGATAAAGCATGATTTCGTATATATGTTAGTATCAAGACTAAATTATAAAGTGGTGTTTAACTGACAATAAAAAATAATAAACATTAATAATAAGTCCAAATCATGGTAATTAGTTACTTTAGACAGAAGCCTCAAGTGTACACTCATTTATAGACTTGACCATTTTGATAATCATGGGTGAGAATGGAAAAAAAGGTTAGGATAGGGGAATGACTTGAATCTCAACAATATTAACATATTGTCTAAAGGACAAACGGGATCCACACTACACATATGTTGAAATTAGATAAACACTAGGGAATGGTGGTGTCTCATGAATGGGTGGAATAATGAGAGCGTTTCAACTAGACTCTAGACAAGTAACCTTTATTTGAATTTATTATAATTCTTCTTTTTGCTTTAGATTTAACATTTAAACTTTAACTTTAACATTTGAATCTATTTTCACGATCCATCCTCCGTGAGAAGGTGCCCTAAATAGCCTTTTGGGCCTCAAAAAATGACTCAGTATGAGCTCCATTACTCACCGCCATCCATAGGTGTGATGGAGTGACCACGTTGTTTCCTTATATGGGAAAATGTCCTTACATCATACAAAGTATGAGTGCATGTGTCTGACAACTAAATATCTACTTGAATATTTTTACTTTATTTCAGTAGTGTCTAGCAACACTGCTTTTGCTATTTGGGAATCCATTTAGATATAACATTTAAGCTATGATGCCTTAGTCTCTAAAGAAACTTTAGGTAGGACCTTGTTTTCAAGGACTAGCGAAAGACAATCATGTTATACTGTGAAATGACACTTCTTCATTCGAGTACTAACACTGAGCATGTCGGTACACAAAAGGACATTATGGATTGAAGTAGCCTGAAAACTATAGATGAAGAGAAGCCTGAATGCACATTACTTCCTTCAGCCTTTCTCATGTTTTTAAAGG
This sequence comes from Pseudotsuga menziesii, assembly GCA_001517045.1. Classification (NCBI taxonomy): domain Eukaryota; kingdom Viridiplantae; phylum Streptophyta; class Pinopsida; order Pinales; family Pinaceae; genus Pseudotsuga; species Pseudotsuga menziesii. The sequence continues at coordinate 159,536 of LPNX011008837.1, read as the reverse complement.
AGTTTGTATTGCATTCATGACTCCTCTCATTGAAAGTCGTGAGCCATTCGCGGGTAGCTCCATATGCAACCCACAAATGGATGATCAAATGTTGCATTCGTGGGTTTCCTTCATAAGAGTTGTGATTCATTCGCAACCTGCCTATATATGCACCTGTGAATACCTTAAGACAAAAATAAAAAAAATAAAAACATGTTTAGTTAGGGACAATTGTGTTCGAAATCATAACTTCCCCAACCTCCCTAACCATCCTAGGCCTCGTAACCTCTCCTCTTTAGCAAGTATAAATAGAGGGGAGGGGTAGAGGATAGGGAAGCAATGGAGAAGAGAAAGGTTATGGTGGAGGAATACATTGGATAAAGGAGCAAGAGTACTCAGTTCCTGGTCAGCAAAGAGGATTTTCTCAGAGAGGGTTGTAATGTTCCTTGCTACTTATGAATAAAGAGTGATTTTCTTCCATACTTTGTGCACACATGTTCTTATTGTTATGAAATATGAAATATATTGATATTGATATTTATATGCAATCACAATCTTTCATTTTTTCTTATATTACAACTAATATCTCTGTGGAAAGATATCAATCTCTTTTGAAGGTATTGAAGACCTAAATCTTGAGGAGCATTTGGAGGAAAGACTAAGGATCAACCTTCGATATAAAGGTACATGTTCTTTCTGTCCTTTTTAAACATAAAAGTTTATGTAATAAGGTATGTCTGCAAGTTAAAATTTAGTGTGTTGGTGACCCTAGGACCCTATGTCATAAGGTAGAACCCCTGAAAAACAAAATTGTTGACTCCGTTGGGGAGTCTGGCTTGTTGTGGGTCCCAGGCTAATAGAATTTCCAGTCCAGTTTTAGCTCTTTCGTTTTTGTAGTGATTTGCTTGTATCTTGCTTTCAGTAAGCCTTATTTTGTGCTTAGGATCCCTTGTCCGTTAATTTTTCTTTTGAAAATTTGTATTTCCATTCGCGGGTTGTTGTGTATACAGTTGCGAATTATAGGTTGCATTTGTGAGTTTCTCTGTTGATAGTCACAATTCATTCATGGGCTGTTATTATAACAATTGCGATTTCCTGTAGAAGTGATCCATTTGCTAAGTTTTTTTCTTGTATTGAGTATTTTCGGCTTCTTTTACACGTGTAGGGTTTCTTCCTTGACTCATGTTGTTCTGTTACTAGGTGTGGTTCACTTATACTTGTTGTACAAGTTCTGATTGAGTGGGTTAGGTTTGAATTTTTGGTGTGCAAGTTGTTTAGGTCTTTCCTTCTTGGCCTTATTGGTTCAAGTGCAAGTGTCTCTATGAGTTGTTGGCTTCTGGAAATACTCTAGTACGCTTGTATGCATCTGATTGCTTTTATAGTGGACTGAATGTGTCACTTTTACCAAGTTTTTGATATACTTGTATTTTAAAGTTCATAGTTCAACCCAAACAAGGTTTAGGTCATCTTTACACTGCTTGTTAAAGTTTGTCATTTTAAAGATCTAAACGTTTCTTTCTTGTATTCATACATATTCATTTAGTGTAGCTTACTTAGTTGCATTAGTTGCATCAAATTCTTATTTTTTGAAAATAAAAACAAATAAAGCATTGGTAGTTGCATAGTTAGTTATAGCTTAGGTTCATTGCATTCTTGTTTTTCCTTTATTTTCAAAACAGAAAATATAAAAAGTATTGTGTTTTCAAAGTTGTTTAAAAATTTCATTTGTTTCAAAAAGAAAAAGGAAAACGCATTATTAGTAGCATTTTATTTTGAAAATTTTTACATCATCTTTGCTTTCAATGTTGAGTCAAAACATCATGAGTTTCACTCTCACCACCTTGAGTAATATAAGCCTTAAAAAGAATGCATAATTTAAAATTTATTAGCAACATTTTCTTTTTTTGGTTCTACATCAATTAGCTTAGGCTAGGTTCTTGGATTAGGGAACTTATTTTAACTATCCAAGAGAATTTGAACTCAAACTTAGTGGCCAATCATTAGGTAAACCCAATTTTACAAGGGATCAACCAGAAATTTCCTCTCACACAGGAGTTAAGCACGAGGTTGTGTGAGGGATTAGTTGTGGAGATACCCCTCCAATACTTCATCCAAACATAAACCCGTATTGTTGTGTGTAAGGGGGTTCTTTCAGTACCAATTTTTGGGCCCCATGAGGTGCCGGTGATTTTAGAATTTTGGGCTTAGCTACCCTTCCCATGCACACCAGTCAAACCTCCAATTATTCCGCTGGAATCTCATTGTAAGTTCGGTATCCTTAGTATCCATACCTTAGGTTCTTACACCTTTGAAAGTGAAAGGTTATTTCCATTACTCCTGGGGTAGATTTGGAAGGTAACCTTGGTTAACAATTTGGGAGGGTGGTTTGGTGATTCAAATGCTTGCACCCACAAAACTAATCACGAGACACCAAGTAACTACTCTTTGGTCTTAACTGGTTCGTTCTGGTCCCTAATCATCCCAGATGTTCCATTGGAAGGTGTATCTATCACCTTCATGTGTTTATGATACTTAGGATATTTTTTAGTGTGCTCGGTGGTTTGATTGTGCTTTAGTTTGACCTTTAGGTGTGTGATATAAATATTTAGTTGTGGAGGACCAACCTCCTTGTAGGTCTAGAAGGTTGTAAACCTTCCTCTACTTTCAGTAGTTGAGCCTCCATTGCCACCTCAAAGGTGGAGACTAGACACAGATGGTTCTTTTGAATCGAAAGGTGTTAGTGAAGTTCCAGGTGAATTGAAACTTAAATATACTCAGGTATACATTCCACTAGTATAGATAGAATATCTGCAAGCTGACGAGTTTGCAAGAAATTATAATACACCTCTTACTTATTTAAGTGACCCTATCTTAGCTCAAGTTCATCCTTTTAGTTCACCTGAGTTTGGTGTTCCTTTGATTTTAGGTATGTCTAGTTCAGGAGAAAACATGTCTACCCCACTTCATCCATGATGGTTGGCGGAGACTCTCCTCCCTCGGTGAGTGCTCCAAAACCTAATGCATATGTTGCACCTAAAGTGTCTTTGAATTTTCCAACTCCACTTTCTCCAAGTGCTCGAGTTATTAGTTCCTCAACACCTTCAAACATTACTGGTCAATCTGGTGGGGTGGTTACTGGGATACCCAGTGCACATTATAATTTGTCTCCCTTCCTACATAATACTCTAAGTGACCCTAGTGGGTCCACTTCTTTTGTTCAAGTATTTCCATGGAATGGAGGGAACATTCCTCCATCTACACCTTACGTAGGTCCATCACCTACGTATGTTGGTGTGTCTTTTGGAAACCAAAAACCCTTTATAGGTTTTAGTTTTTAGACCTTTATTCAAGTATCGTTTTCTCCATTTGGGATCTCTCCTTTTTCATTGTTTAGTGGGGACATCCCAACTCCTACTTTTGCAACTCTAGCTTCGGTTGGAACTGGCCCAACAACTTACCACACACCACAGGTTAGTAATCCTTTAGCATTTGGGTGGAACCATTTTCAAAACAATGCTACTACATCATAGCCGATGGCTAGGGGAAACCACAACCTCTCTTTTGGGAGCCCTAGTGCAAGTACTTCCTTTCCCTAGACTTCTCAATACCAAACTCCGGTTAGGACAAGGATTCCATTTCTAGAAAATTTAAAATTGTCATATTTATCAAAACTAATGAATGATCGTATGCACCATAATGCAACATGGACACTAGTCCTAATCAAATTACCTTCAGAAATTCCAAAGTTTGAAGGGAAAATTGGTGAGCATCGAGGTGCTCATATCACAACTTTCCATTTATGGTTCTTTTCCAATTCACTAAATGATGATTCAATTTAGTTGAGGCTATTTCAATGAACACTAACTAATATAGAAACAAAGTGATACATTGAACTCCTGTTAGCCACATACAATAGTTTTCTTGACTTAGCAACCATGTTCTTGAATCAATTTCAACTTCCTATCCGGTATGATGCCGACACACACCTTTTTTTGACATTTCGACAAAAAAAGGCCACTCATATATCTGATCATATTTAGGATTGGAGAAGGAGAAAGATTCTTATCAAATCCAATATTCTTCCCGAGTTCTTATTGGCACGGTTTTTGAAGTATTTATTGCATTATATTTCAAAATATGTTTCCACATCGAGAGTGACTACGGAGGAAGAATCCATTCTCAATTTGGGATTCTTTACGAAATTATCCCTGAGGTGTCGAGGTCTAATACGGACTTTGACAAGCCCAAACCTAGACCCCATGTAGATGGTGTGGTAGGTTCATTAGAAACACCCATTGTAGAGTCATTAGGTAAGCAGTTCCATGAGTTTTCTGTGAAGTAGTATGCAGGAGAGGAAGCCAAGGTTGTCACTCCCTCGCCTCAAAATGCTAATGTATATTCAGTACAATCTTCCTAAAATGGAATCAACAGCAAGGTGGGAAAAAAAACAAAGGGAAGAAGGGTGAGGGGAACCAAAACAAGCAAAATCCCACGAACAATGCTAAGGGGGGTAATAAAGAGAAGAAGAAGGTCAAATTTAATTAAATTTTTTTCCAAGGAGACCATCTAACCTACCAATGCCCCTTGATAGATAAAGCACATAAGTTTCTAAAAAAAAACAACCAGTCGTCCTGAAGGATCCATTTCCCCAAGGACAAAATGCAGCTTTTGGTTCAAAAGATGTTGGTGGCACACCAAGTGATCCTCCTACTGATTAGTCTTGTATTAATATGGTATGATCCAATACTTTGTTACATACTAGAGCAAACAATTATGAATCGGAGGCTCAACAAAAATATAAGTCAACTGTCGAACCTTCAACCCTGCTTACAATTGAAAAACCGGTCGAACCTATGCCTATGATACATAAAGGTGTCTTTAAGAAGATATTTCATAACCCTAATGTGAGGGCTGCTTCAAACTACTCTGTGGTATAAGATATAGCCCAAACACCTTGTGCAATGTCGGCTTTAGAAGTGCTACAGAGTTTTCCTTCACAGCGGCATGCACTCTTAGTAGGTATAGGTAGTATGGACTCTGCGATCCTATTAGATAAGTTTAATCTTTATAAGGTTAAACCACACCTTCCATATCATGTGGCATTTTCTATTGATGTCGTCCATGGTGAAAAAAACATTGGATGAATGATTGTTGATGAAGGTGCTTCCATATGTGTTATGTCGATTTCATGTTGGAAGGCTCTAGGATCCCCTAAGTTGGTCCCATCAAATACTTTGTCACATTTATTTCGACGGAAGGTATTTTCGTATGTATGGTATCTTTCCATATTTCAAAATAAAGTTGGAAAGGAAAGCAATCTATGTTGAAATCGAAGTGGTTGATGCTCCTTTGGACTATAATCTACTTTTGGGAGAAGTTCGACATATGCAATGTGTGTAATTCCTTCATCTATCTTCTGAGTCCTTGTGTTTCCACATGAAGCAAAGTTGGTTACATTTGACCTGTTGACTTATGCTCAGAAGGGTCATTTGGATACCACTGGGTCTACCATACCGTTGATTGATCAATCGTGTCTAGCAAATGAAAGTTTGGGAGTGGGAATGTACACATTGTTGATGGGAACGCTCTATTTTCTAGCTCCCATAAATTACTTAGGTTCAACGAGTGTTGGGAAGAATATCTATTCGGTTGTGGATAGAATTGACCCCTAGGTCCTCCCTTCGCAAGAAGAACCTCAAGTGCCCCTATTAACAATAGAGGTATATTATTAAGCTATATTTTATGTTGTTGTTTATTCCATCATGACTCCTCCAGTATCAAAAGAATCGGATGAAGCCTACTTTCCCATGTGGGAAGAGAAATCTACATATTCTTACGATTGTTTTGATATGGTTTTTCCATCTAGCAAATCCATTCTAGAATCCATGATTGGACCTGAAAATATTTGTGAAGACCTTCATCACAAGTCCTTCTTTCTTCTGGAACTATGCAAGATAGAGAATTCTGAGTTCCATGCGAGACTAGCAAAAGGTATTGATATTCATGTTAATCCTTTACCCAAGGAGGGGATATTTGCTGAGGGGAACATGGAAAACATCTCCAATATGATTCTGATCAATATCTCTATGAAACCATATGCTGTGTAAAATGTACATATTGGTGCAAATCGTTCTTCTCGAGAGATTTCCAATTACACTTCCTTATTTAAGGAATTTTGCGATGTCTTTTCCTGGTCATATGAGGAGATTCTAGGAATTGATCTATTGATTGTAGAACATGAAATACAAACATACCCTAATGTCAAACATGTTCGACAAAATATTAGACCTGTAAATCCACAAAAATCCACAGTCGTTAAGGATGAAGTGGAAAAGTTGCTAAACATCGGATTTATCTACCCGACCTCTTTAACGGGATGGGTATCAAATATCTTTCTAGTAGACAAGAAACAAGAGACTATGCATGTATGTACATATTTTCATGATCTAAACAAATCTTTTCATAAGGATAATTACCCCACGCCATTAATTAACCAAATAATTGATGCATGTGCAAGTAGTGAGGTGTTTTTATTTATGGACAGTTTTTCGAGCTACATTAAGATTCAAATCAAACCAGAAGACCAACACAAAATGACCTTAATTTTTCCATGGGGTACATTTGCATATAAAAATATGTCTTTTGTCTTAAAAAATGATAGAGCAACCTTTAAGTGAGCAATGAACTTTGCTTTCGACGACATTCAACAAATTATCGAGCCATACTTAGATGATCTCCATGCTCATTCTCAAAAGAGGAAGGACCATCCAAATCATCTTTGTTTAATTTTTGAATGATGCAGACATTATAAGATCCGCTTAAATCCACATAAGTGTGTCTTCTACATCAATTCGGGGTGATTACTTGGATCTATAGTTTCGAATAAAGGTATACAGGTAGATCCTTTAAAAGTCGAGGTGACTGTCAATATGCTTCCTCCTCGGTCTATCAGGAAATTGCAAAGTCTGTGAGGAAAGTCCAACTTTCTTCAACTATTTATAGTAAACTATGTCAAGATCACCAAGGGTTTCATGTGCATTATTAAGGAAGACACCCCTTTCCTGTGGGATGAAGCAACACAACAAGCTTTCGAGGCATTAAAAAAGGCACTACTACCGACTCCTCTCTTGCATACACTAGACTACACTAAAGAATTTATACTATATCCAGATGCATCTAAGTCAACGATAGGAGTGGTATTGGTTCATGATGATGACGAGATCCAGGAGCATGTTGTCCACTACCTTAGTCGCGCTCTAGCAGGTCCTGAATTGAGATCATACTCTCACGTCAAGAAACTGTTGGTTTATTGGTCAATACTGAGAGGGGGGGTGAATCAGTATTATTATCTTTTTACTATTTTAACCACTTTTAAATATATCAATAGAAACACATAACAACAAGAATACACATAACACAATTTTAACGTGGAAGCCCAATAGGTTAAACCACCAAGATGTCCTATTACTGCATAATTGTTATTTACAAATAGTTTTTCCTGCTTTTACATACAAGGATGGTATTACACCCTGTTTACCAATACCAATTGGAAGGAGGCTACGACCCCCTGGTTTATCAGCCACAACTAAAAGGATGCTACAACACCCTATTTACCAATTCCAATTGGAAGGAGGCTACTCCCCCCTGATTTATCTGCTAAAACTGAAAGGATGCTACAACACCTTATTTACCAATGCCAATTGGAAGGAGGCTTTGACCCCCTGGTTTATCAGCTACAACTGAAAGGATACTACAACACCCTATTTACCAATGCCAATTGGAAGGAGGCCACGACCCCCTAATTTATTAGCTACAACTAAAAGGATGCTACAACACCCTATTTACCAATGCCAATTGGAAGGATGCTACAACCCCCTATTTTATCAGCTACAACTGAAAGGAGGAAACATCCCCCTGCAGGCCTGTTGCCTACCCTAGCGCCACCCTGCTACCCTGATATGTTTCTCACAATTTCTCTCCCACTGAATTTTTTCACACCCACTGGTCTCTGATTTTGATCATGTAATTCGAACTTCAAAGACATCTTCCTTCTTACTTAGGCCGCTGCATAAATACTTCTCATCATTTAAGCTTATTTTAACAGTTTCGTCTCTTCAAACTGAACAAACACACCTTTCATTGTTCCTCCCTTTCATATCTGAAGATCACACCTTTCATAACGTCCTTTCACATTCTTCCATTGAACCTACACCTCATAGATCGTTTCTGCAGCTTGGAAACCATTTCCGCACCTCTATCCAACATTTGCAGGTGCTTCTGTACTACCAAAATTCTTTCCACAGGATCAAATTCCTAATCCAATCAGAGCCATTGATATTATCTCTAATTCAATCTGTACTATTGACCTAACCATTGATTTCCACCGCAAAATCGCCTTTCCACGCCAAGATTTTGTTTCAGTGATTTCCCACCATTGATCTTCATCGGGAGTTTTCCTGACCATCAATCTCTAGATTGCAGGATGTGGGATGTGAGATGTCAACTATCCGCCTTTTGCTTTCCACAAACTCCTTTCTGCAAGCTTCTTTCCGCAATTTTCCTTCCGTACTGTCGATCTATTTTAGAAAACTAACTTTAGCCATCCGATCTTTCTAGATTGTGGGATGCGGGATGAAAAAACGTAACATTTCTAATTTCCGCAAGCTCCTTTCCGCAATTTTTCTTCCGCACCATCGATATTTTGCAGAGTATTTCCTGACCGTTGATATTTTGAATTCTGGGATGCGATATGTGGAATCACACTTTCCTTATTTTGTACTTCCGCAATTTTCTTCCACAACTTTGTTTCCGCATTGCAGATTGCGGGATGCGAGATGTGGGATGCAGAATCACACTTTCCTATTTTGGACTTCCCCAATTTTCTTCTGCAACTTTGTTTTCGCATATTCCTGGACCGTTGATTTCCTTGCGGATTTACCTTTGATCGTCTGATCTTGATATTTTGCAAAACTTTCGATTTTTCGCCTATATTTTGTGGGATGCTTCCTAACCGTCGGATCTTGTGTGGGATGCTTCCTAACCATCCATTCTAGAACTAATGTGGATCTGCATTCTCTCTTTGAGGATTATACAAAAATGATCCTCATTCATCAGATATCGTGCAGATAACTATGCCTCCTCATCAATGTGTCATGTCATCACTACCTTAGTCTTTCACTGAGTACAGCATCATTAGGACACCATCATATTCCATGTCATGATATGTGGCATGCCACATCCTCAACTATGACATGCCATGTCATCACTACCTTAGTCTTTCACTGAGTTTGTCCCGCCATCATATCCACTAATTATTCCTTTGTCATTCGTGAACAACTTTGACATCAATGAAGACTATATACTCAATTTTTCCAACAATCTCCCCCTTTGGCATTGATGGAAACCTCTAAACATTCTCCCCCTTTGACGACAATGACAAAGGATAACCTGTTATGCCAATGCTGCACCTATTTTGATATACGATTTCCTGTCTCTCTTCTTTTTGACAACTCCTCCTGTCATCATACCTCCCCTTTAAATGAACTTGGTTATTTAACCAATGTATTATCATTTATCTTAATCATTTCCTGTTCTTGAATGATAGCTTAATTGATAGATCCATGGATTCCCCATGTCACTATACTTCTTCTCTTTTGTCAACATTTTCCTATCACTGTACTTCTTCTCCTTTGTCAACATTTTTGTGACAGAGTCTACACTCATCATTTTTCAACACTCTTCCATGTTTTAGGATACATGTTCCCCACTTTTCTAAAAAAACTATGTTTCTGCTGCCATATCTAATGGTCTATTCTGCCTGTAAGTTAACTAGCTTCCGCTTTTACCATAATTGCTTAAGCTTGTGCATTTAGATATTCATATAAAAACCTAGCATATACTGTTGGATTCTTTTGGATTTTAGATCTATATTATCAGTTATGCAGAGACCCATAACTTCATATCCTCAATACAGAGATTAATTTAGCTTATTACATAGTTTCTCTGGTCTCACTATCTCAGACACAAAGACTCATAACCTGAACCTATTTCCTTTGTCAATGCTGAACTCATCCTGCTACCTTATCAATAGACTGAATTTTTATTTTTAGACTTGATTTTTATTCTACTGTCAACACTTTATGTGTCATGACTTCAAATACTAAGTGAACATAATCATCTATATCTTCTATTTGATCGCTGACATCATGGTATTCATGACTCTCACATTTTTTTGTTCTCACGTTACTCTATACATTCTCTTATGTCATCCATACACCAACCTTGATCACCTATCATATTTGAAGAAGGTAGCTTTCAGTATACTTCAATATTAGACACCAATTGAGTTTTTTTTTTTTGATACCAATTGGAATTTTCTGACTTTAACTCCCCCTAAGTAAATACTTCCTCTAAAACCAATGGTGGTAGCTAACACAATTTGAAACCAGAACCGAGGTTCATTAACCACGTAATCTGATCTTTGTTATCCCTCTTTTTCTCTTCTTTTCACACTAAATTTTAACCAGAAACAATTGTTTTCCTTCTCATATTTAAAATCCTTAATTTGAAGATATCAATCTCCCCCTAATATCATGCAACATTTCCTATGCCTTTAAGATGATCGTCCATGCCCTCAATTTGTTGGTTTTTTCTTTTTTTTTTAACAAAATGAGAGAATTTTTAGAAGTAAATTCCACAATCACTATCTCCTTCATCATCTCTTTCATCCTTATCTACATTGGGATATTCTTCTACATCACTAAGTAGCTTTTCCTCATGATGAATATTATTTTTATCTATGACCTCATTATTCTCAACATCAACTACTGAGACTTCATTAATGTCTGAAAGTTGTGTTTCTTCTGAGGCTTCTAATTATTTCATCCACACCTTTTCAGGAGGTGTACTATTTTCTTGTCCTTCACCATGCTTTGCATTGGTGTCATGTTTCCTTTTGATCCTTTGATTTTCTTCTTTGACTCTGCAGTCAACCACCTTGTGACCCAACTTATGACAACAATGACAATAACCATGAAACTTTTATTTATTCACAGGAGGTATTTGGTCTCTCTGTTTCCTAACTGCCATTTTCTTCCACTGTCACTGAACTTATACTAGAGCATCACATTTTAGTTTACAATTTCTAGCCAGGTGTCCAAAGTTATAACATTTGTAACACTCTATATAAAACCTTTGGAGAAGTCCAAATTGGTTATGATTCCTTACCTTCTTTTTAATTACATTCTTCTTGTACTCATGAACTTTTTCATAAGCCTTGCATTTTAGGGCTTTATGACCAAAGTTATTACAGGAATAACAATGACCCAGAAATATTTTTTGATTTCTATTTATTACTTGTCTCTTGGGCTCCTCATGAGTTTTGTCTTTGTCATGAAAGGATAAAACAAATTCTTTGCACTTTTCCTTTCTAACAGGACTCTTCAGTACTTCAGCATAGCTCTTTGTACTTCCTCTCCAATTAGTAAGTGGGAAACTCTATGGCTTCTTCTCTTTAACGAACCCCAAACCAGACCTATCACTTGATGGTATTTGGTTACTCAAAATGTCATCTAGAATCCTTGAGTTGTTCTCAAACTTTGATTTAATGGATTTTTCATCAACTCCTTCTCTAAGTCAAGTAATTTCTTTCTTAAGTTTTCAGAATCTTGAATTCTCTTCCTGAGAAGAACTACTAGATCTTCCTCACTCTTCCTGGGCTCTTGAAGTTGGTTTCTCAAATTAATAATAATTTGATTTGTCTCTTCTTGGTATTTAGATAGTTTCTCTTTCAAAATTTTGTTTCTTTTTCTACATCTTTCAATTTCATCTACAACAGCCATGTATTAAGCTTCTATGTCCACTTTCGATTCCTCATATGATTTTGATGTTCCTAAAAACAAGATTTCATTATCTTCACTCATCTCCTAATCTTCACTTTCTTCCTTGGAATAGAAGTTCTTCCTTTTTTCTTTAAACTTCTTCTTACCCTTATGACAACAAGATTCTTCATGGTCACTCTCCTCTTGTTTTGGGTAGGATCACTTATGGGAAAAATGTCCAATCCTTCCACAGTTAAAATATTTCAAAGGTAGTTTACCTTTGTATTTCACAGTACCTTTATTAGGTCTACTTACAAAAAGGGCTTCCTCATCATCTAGATTTTTTGATTGATTTTTGGAAGTGACTTTAAACGTTGCTTCTTTCTTCAAGTTTTTATATTGTCCAGTTCTCATCTCATAAGCAATGAGAACTCCATGCATCTCATTTACTGTCACCTTTTTAAGGTCATCCTGATCCTCTAGGGTGGAAACCTTTGAGTCATATATCATTGGTAATGTTCTTAGTATCTTTCTTACCACTTCTTTTTCTTTCAATTTTCCTCCAAGACCTCTAATAGCATTAACCACCTCATCTACATGAAGAAGGTATTCCTCAATATTATCTTCTTCTCTCATTTTGAGGCTTTCAAATTGACCTTTATATGTCTGCAGATTGGATTCTTTGACCTTAGATGTTCCTTCATAGATAATGTTCAATTTATCCCAGGCTTGTTTGGCAGATGTGCATTGCATAACCTTGGTGAACACAGTGTTTGTTAAACCACTTGAGATTGCATTAAGGTCTTTAGCATTGCCTTCATATTGGCCTAGTTCTATTGTGTCTGTAGGGTATTGGTTTCCCATAGGAACCTCCTTTTCAGTTGCATCCCAAAGATTCCATCCAAGGGACATCAGATGGCATCTCATTTTGACACTTCAATATGCATAGTCTTATGCTGTAAATAGTGGAGGTCTGTTAGTGGCCACGCCTCCTTGCTGATCCATAGTGGTTTTCATAAAGGATCTACCTTCGAGTAGTTAAACTGTGCTGAAGGAACCCGCTCTGATACCAATTGTTGGTTTATTGGTCAATACTGAGAGGGGGGGTGAATCAATATTGTTATATTTTTACTATTTTAACCACTATTAAATCTATCATTAGAAACACATAACATCAAGAATACACAGAACACAATTTTAATGTGGAATCCCAATAGGGTAAACCACCAATACGTCATATTAATGCAAAAATTGTTATTTACAAATAGTTTTTCATGCTTCTATAGACAAGGATGGTATTACACCCTATTTACCAATACCAATTGGAAGGAGGCTACGACCCCCTGGTTTATCAGCTACAACTAAAACGATGCTACAACACCCTATTTACCAATTCCAATTGGAAGGAGGCTACGATCCCCTGGTTTATCAGCTACAACTGAAAGGATGATACAACATCATATTTACCAATGCCAATTGGAAGGAGGCTACGACCCCCTGGTTTATCAGCTACAACTGAAAGGATGCTACAACACCCTATTTACCAATGCCAATTGGAAGGAGGCTACGACCACCTGGTTTATCAGCTATAACTAAAAGGATGGTACAACACCCTATCTACCAATGCCAATTGGAAGGAGGATACAACCCCTTGGTTTATCAGCTACAACTAAAAGGAGGAAACAACGCCGTCCTACCACCCTGATATGTTTCTGACGATTTCTATCCCACTAAATTCTGTCACACCCACTAGTTTCTGATTTTGATCATGCAATTTGAACTGCAGAGACATCTTCCTTCTTAGTCCGGCCACTGCTTAAATACTTCTCAGTGTTTAAGATTCTTTTAATAGTTGTGTATATTCAAACTGAACAAAGACACCTTTCACTGTTGCTCCCTTTCATATCTGAAGACCACACCTTTCAGAACGTCCTTCCATGTTCTTCCATTGATCCTGCACCTCGGAGATCATTTCCGCAGCTTGGGAACCATTTTCGTACCTCCTTCCAATGTTTGTAGGTTCTTCCATACTACCAAAATTATTTCCGCGGGATCAACTTCCTAATCTAATCAGAGTCGTTGATCTTATCTATAAGTCAATCCTAACCGTCGACCTAACCATCGATTTCCGCCTCAAAATCTCCTTTCCGCACCAAGATTCTGTTTCAGCGATTTCCCACCATTGATATTTGTTGGGCATTTTCCTGATCATCGATCTTTAGATTGCGAGATGCGGGATGTGGGATGTCGACTATCCTCGTTTTCTTTTCCACAAAATCCTTTCCAAATTGTGGGATGTGGGATGCAGGATGTGAAAACATAATATTTCTACTTTTTGCATGCTCATTTCCATAATTTTTCTTCCACACCGTCGATATTTTTTGGAGTCTTTCATGACCATTGATCTTGCAGATTGCGGGATGCGGAATCTCACTTTCCTTGTTTTGGACTTCCGTAATTTTCTTCCGTAACTTTGTTTCTGCATTACGGATTACGGGATGCGGGATGCGGAATCACACTTTCCTATTTTGGACTTCCACAACTTTCTTTCTCCATATTCCTGGACCATTGATTTCCTTGCGGATTTATCGGCCCTGACTGTTTGATCTTGATATTTTGCTAAACTTTGGATTTTCCTCCTATATTTTGTAGGATGCTTCCTAACCTTCGAATCTTGTGCAGGATGCTTCCTAACCATCCATTCTAGAACTAATGTGGATCTACATTCTGTCTTTGCACATTATACAAAAACTAATCCTCAATCATTAGATCTCATGCAAATGAATATGCATCATCATCATCATCGTGTCATGTCATCATTATCGTAGTCTTTCACTGAGTACATCATCATTATGACACCATCATATTCCATGTCATCACTACCTTAGTCTTTCACTGAGTTTGTCCCACCATCATATCTAGTGGTGATTCCTTTGTCATTTGTGAACACCTTTGACATCAATGACAACTATATACTCAAATTTGCCAACAGAAACTGGCTTTGGAGGTATTTTATGTTGTCCAAAGGTTAAGACACTATATTCTACTAAGGACAACCACTGTGGTTGTGGATGTAAATCCTTTCTAATATTTTTTATCCTGACGAATAATCGGGGGAAAATTTAACAAATGGATTGTCATTCTCCAAGCGTTTGACCTTGATTTCCAGTCTACTAAATCTAATAAGTCCTTAGTGTTCGTGGAATTGATTTTAGAATTCTCGACTAAAGAAATTGTAGTGATAAAAGATGAGTTATTTCCGCATGAGTACATATTCTTAATTTTGACCTCTGATACTTGGCACGAAGATATCCTAGTATATCTCCATACTTTGAAATGTCTTGCGACCTTCTCATGGGAAGATCGATGTAAGCTAAGAGTGAATGCAAAAAACTACCTTATAATCAGTGATACTTTGTATATACGAGTGGTAGATTCTATCTTGCGTTGATTCCTCGTCCATGAGGAAGCTGAGCATGTCCTAAATGTTTCTCATAGTAGAGCGTGTGGGGGTCATTTATCTGGGTTAGAAACGACCTAGAATATTTTACATGTGGGTTATTTCTTGCCCACCATATTCAAAGATTGTGTGGAAGAAATGAAACGCTATCATCCATGTCATCTTTACACCAGGAAAATATGGTCAAACCCTGCTTCCCTTTTTCCCATCATCGTGGTACGTCCCTTCACCAAGTGGGGGGTTTATTTGATGGCATGCAACCCAATGTCTGTTGTGGGGCACAAATATATCATTGTCATTGTTGACTACTTCACAAAGTGGGAAGAGGCAATTCCTACCCTTAAAGTCGATGTTGAGACAACGACATATTCATTTTAAACCAGATTATTGCTAGGTTTGGTATCCCAAAGCATATTTCACTAACCATGGCAGTCACTTCCAGAATAGTATGATGACCAAATTAACCACAATGATAGGGTTTCTGCAAGTCCATTCGTCTTCCTTCTACTCGTAAGCGAATGGACAAGTAGAGGCAATCAATGAGACCTTAAAAACCATTCTCAAGCACATGATAAATGTGAGTAGGTCAAATTGGCACATTATGATGTATCTTACACTTTGGGAATACATAATGAATATGAGGAATGCCACGGGCTTCTCACCTTTCCAACTCGTTCATATGGTGGAATCATTCATGCTTGTTGAATGCAAAATACCATCTCTGAAAATTTCCATTCACGTACTTCCTGACACTATGTATATTGAGGAACGGTTGCTACATTTAGAGAATCTAGATGAGAAGCGCATAGATGCGCTCACTGCAAATGAGGAACACAACAATTGGGTAAAAAATAGTATGATAAAGTCATAAAACCTAGGATTTTATTTGAGGGAGAACTTTTCTTGCTTTGAGATCAAGACAAGGAACCACTAAGGGAAAGTAAATTTAAATCCATGTGGTTAGGCTCATATTTCATGTCAAAATTTATGAATAAGGGAGAGTACAAGTTAATTGATTACGATGGTAATAAGTTGTCGGAGCCTAAAAATGGGCTCTACCTAAAAAATTATTATGCTTAGGCATGGTGTTTTTTCTTGTATTATTATTGTATATTTATGTACAATGGTCGGTACTGGTTAGTGTTTCTTACGTAGTCTGATTTTGTTTCATATGTCTACAGAGTGGTAGATAGGGTTTGTTGATGGCACCAACCGTCACACTTTCAATCTGGCTTCAAATTTCTGGGTCATTTATGCACCCACAAGACAATTGGTTGCCTCAGGTGGTGTTTGTCTAGGTCGTGCAACTAATAATGTAGTTGAGTACAGTGTTGTCATTGAGCTTCTTTGGGATGCTATTTCGTACCTTCCTAGAAGTTAGGCTTGAATCCCAGTTAGTTGTCTCTCATATTAATGGAATTTACCAAGCGAGACACCCTACTTTATTACGTCAGTTTTTAAGAATTAGGTTACTTGAAATAAATTTTTAACATATTTCATACAATCACATTTCAAGGAATCAAAATAAAATCACTGATGCATTTGCGAACTAAATATTAGATTGGAATTTTCCATACACATTGTAAAATTAAAATACACAAATACATTTGGAACACATGTAAATAACCAGGTAAATGTGTGTGTGTGTGTGTGTAAATTATGTCCATATACGTCGAGTTTGATCCTAATATCCAGCCAATAAGTACGTCCAAAATACAAAATGGGATCAAAATCCATCATATGCTAAAACTAGGGATTCTCCTTAGCCTCCTCAGGTGTGGTTTCCTCCACAGCCTTCTGATAACAAAGTACAGCCTAGGTCACCCTTTGGAGAAGGCATAACTAGGATGGAGGTACTCCTACGAATCCTCTCTATCCTTAGTGTGGTGCCATTGTAGGTAAGTCTAGATAGCTTCCCCTCTACAACTTGGAGCATAAATCCATTACCACCAACATCCACTGGTCAAACGAAGGTCCTCAGATGTCCATCTGGTCAGATAGGTCCTATATCTGCATATCATTTCAAAATATATCAGACTTGAGTAAATATGTATATATCACTCATACTCCTCTAGGAGGGAGACCGATATCAAGATTTCCATGGAAGTCTAACCCTGCATAGGAAAACTTCTCCAATGAAGGCACTTGACTTCTACACCATGAGCAGAAGTCATCATCATAACCCCTCTCGACTCCACCACCACCACCTTGGCGGAGAAATATATCACCCCACCATGTAAGTCTAGGTTCGCAAGGTGGGGAGGGTGGCAATGTAATAGCGAGGATGAGGGCGGGAACCCTCTCGAAGAATAACACTACTAATATACCAGTGTAACCAAATTTCTCCTTCCTTCCTCTCCTGCAATTAGAAAGTTGTCTCTTCATGATCGAGACTAATGCCGAACACTAGTCATACATAAATCCCCGCAGGAACTCCATTGCTATGTGCATATAAGTCCACGCAACCAAATGTAAAGCGGATGATCCCACCACTCTAACAACGGTGCTCACTATCACTTTCAAAGGAAATCTAGTGATATGTGAGATCGGGATTTGGGTCCCTAGTTTCTGAGTCCCTGGTACACATTATGTGTTGGTGTAGTCTTGAACAATGAGAGGGTCACCCCCTCGACCGATACCCTCCATGTTCATAGGTTCCCCTCTATGAGACAAACCCGTGATGAAATATATATCCTATACAGTAATCTCCAAGGTTTCCCCTTGGAGGTCAAACAAACCAAGATCATGGTCCCATAAGTTCACCAATGTTTACAACAAACAAACTTGTTCTTGCATGTTTAACATGTGGTAGAACTTTACCAAATCGCACCTTCGTAAAGTGTTTAAAGTCATGGAATCACCCATTGCAAGCCAGTCCATGTCCTCATGTTCCCTTTCATGCCACTCTAGAACCATGTTAACCTTCCCAAACAACATTTCAACCATTAAAATTTGCTAAAAGTCAACTCTGTGTAGCATTCGCGACTGTTTAGTGTAGACAGTGCGAACCATTCATGGGTTTCCCACTGTCAACCCGCAATTACATTGCGAAATCGTGACTTCAAAGAAGGATACCCACGATTACTACGTAGTGCCTTTAGGGCAGGCCAATAACCCAAATTTAAACATAAAAATTAAAAATTAAAGGCATGAAATTGAAGTAGAGGGAGATATGAATTACCTGCACTTCGCGGAATGAAGAATCATCCACCGAAGTGCCCACACCGATCATTTGAAGGAGAGATGTAAAATGGTCCAAATATGGTAAAAACTCAAATGGTATGTTTTTAATTCTATTTTAAACTTTTTATAGTAATTTTTTTTAATTTTTACCCACTTTTGTATAGTTGAAGTTATTTTTCCGTCATATGAACTAATATAACGTGTTTTTACCTAAGTTATACAGGTTTTGGATGAGCTGAAGTATGATTTCCTTTGCATATAGGGTAGGATTTGGTCCCCTTTGCACATTTTGCAGTTATACATTATTCCCCAATGAGCTCTAGGATCTCTTTTCATCCATGGACTATAATGTATGACCACTCCTTACCTTGAAAACATCGTTGTTCTTCCATGGGTAGGGCCTCCTTTACATGGGTAACCCTAGTTAGAATATTTTCTTGTTAGTATGGTACCCATGCCACAGTTGTGCTAAGTTGCAAGAGCCTTTGTAGTCATTTTTCATACCAAAATGAACATCATTTTTCATCTTTTACCAAGATACCCTTGATTATGAGGCTCCCTCCCTTATAGAGTTATCTGTAACCCCTGGTCTGACTCCTTAAAATTGACTAGATACTCGAGTTACTTGTTCTTTCAGACTCATTAAAGTAATTGAATGATCATCCACATCGGTGATAGTTTTACCCTTTTTCAGACCATGTGGATTAGTTACTAAAAAAGAATACTCAGTTTTCTTCAGAATCTAGAAGAGTATCTTCGAGCATAAGGTTATCTGTTTTTCATACCTAGAGGACTAAACTTATGGAAAAGGAACCTGCTCGAGCTTAGTTTTCTCTTTTGCATGCTCAGGACCTAAACATGAGAAATATTTTGAGCGTTCCGTATGTTATTGTCATGCTCATTAAACCCTAGTACAAAGCATCGAGTTTACTGTTGTTTGTCCAATTCTCGTAAATAAATGGAAATTTTCGACTGATCTTGCCTTCCTTCACACTCGTTAAACTAAGGCTATGTGTTTTCTTTTGAAGGAAAGTCAGTTGGGTGATAGTTTATTCCTTTTTCATACCTTTCCAACTAAGTACAAAAAATGTATACCTTAGTTCTTCAGAAGCTAAGAGATTTCTCCTTTGGATTGTTTTATACTTTTTCGGACTTAGGGGACTAAATTTACGAAAAATCACCCCCCTAGAGTCTTCTTTGGAGTTTTCAGACTCTCAAAATTATGAAAGCACCGACGAGCATTTACTAATTCGGGCTCATAAAATCCACGGATCAGTGACATATCAAGCATTATTCTCTCTTCTCTTCAAGATTGTAAAAATTGAAGAAAGAATCGAGTTGAATTTCTTGGACTCGTTAAAACTTAACAAGAAAGGAAAGGAATAACTTCACTCTCTGGGTTATAAGTTTGTTGGTATCATGTCATCCTTGAACAGAGCACTCGTTTGATCCTACCACTACGCATGCCTCAGTTTTTCACTTCTCATTTCAACTATCACTTCAAGTCATTACTCCTCCACTTTTCCTTAATACATGGGTAATCTGTTCATGTCTACTACTTGAGAGATAAGTCTAGTTGTACAATTTGAAATTCTAAAGCCTCCTTGGGTCATCTTTGTGTCGTGCTCACTGTTCAAGGATCTTCTTCCTTCTCTAATCATCCCGATCTTTATAATTTTCATCCCTGATATTAGCTTGTGTCTAGCTTCCCTTATCCAATATCCATGTTACCCTTGTGATCGATTGAGATATTCATTTCCTTCTTCCTCGCACTACAATTTCCAATCAGTACCTCCTGCAGAAGAAGACCTGGAGTTCCGAAGATGGCACCTTAGGATTCACTACTCATATTGGTGGACTCTTATGCATTAGTGTTCAGTATAACACATTTAGTGACATTCTAATGGATTCCTTCCATGTTCGAATTCAAATCATATATTCGCATGGTAGGATTTGTACTAGTTTTATGGATTTGGATGAATACCTTAGGTTACATCCTCTATGACCTAATTTGTGCAATATTGTGCTATGCTTTGTGACACTACTCCTAGCTATTGAAGACTCTTCATTATACTATTGTGGCTTTGTTCCACCATTGTAAAACACATGTGGCCCTGTTGCCAGTACTATATGATGTAATTGAATCTTGTAAAGGATCCAATGTTCTACTTTATTGAACATGGCATCCTTAGTAATGATTTTGTACATGACTTTGATCTGTCTGTTTTAGGTACCTCTCTGCAACCTTGATAATTGAGTCTCTCCATGATAAAATATTTGTAATGTATTTCGGCCATAACTTCCCTCTGACCTCATACATTAGGGGGCATCTGTTATATTTTGAAATGACACTTCTCCGTCTGAGTACTGACACTAAGCATGTTGGTACACAAAGGACATTATGGATTGAAGTAGCTTGAAAACTATAGATGAAGAGAAGCCTTAATGCACATTACTTCCTTTAGCCTTTCCCATGTTTTTAAAGGATTTTGGCATGTGTTCGTGACTCCTCTCATTGCAAGTCGTGAGTCATTCATGGGTAGCGCCATATGAAACCCAAAAATGGATGATCAAACGTTGCATTCACGGGTTTCCTTCATAAGAGTCATGATTCCTTCATGACCTGCCTATATATGTACCCTTGAATACCTTAAGACAAAAATTAAAAAAAATAAAACATTATTAGTCAGGGATAGCTGGGTTCGAAATCATAACTTCCCCAACCTCCCTAGCCATCTAGGCCTTGTAACCTCTCCTCTTCAGGAAGTATAAATAGAGGGGAGGGGTAGAGGATAGGGGAGAAATGGAGAAGAGCAAGGTTGTATTGGAGGAATACATTGGAGAAAGGAGAAAGAGAACTCAGTTCCTGGTCAACAAAGAGGCTTGCCTTAGACATGGTTGTAATGTTCCCTGCTACTTATGAATACAGAGTGATTTTATTCCATACTTTGTGCAAACATGTTCTTATTTTTTTAAATATGAAATATATTGCTATCATTTTATCTTTATATGCAATCATAATATTTCATTTTTCCTTATATAACAACTAACATCTCCGTGGAAATATATCAATCTCTTTTGCATGTATTAAAGAACTAAAGCTTGAGGAGCATTTGGAGAAAAGACTAAACCTTGGATCAATCTTAGATAGCAAGGTACATGTTCTTTATGTATTTTTTCCCTCCTAAATGTTTCAGTAATGTTGTATGTCTGCAAGTCAAAAACTTAGTACGTTGGTGACCCTAGGACCCTATGTCATAAGGTAGAATCCCTGAAAAACAAATCCCTAAGATGAGAATCACATAAACCAACACCGAGACACAAGATAAACATGGGTTCTAATCCAACGTAGAGGTATAGGCGTGGGGAATCCTCAATGTCACTAGTAAAGATATAAGTCAAGGGTATAACCAAACATGCATGACAATGGATGGATGAAGAAAGTGATAAGCTAATGCCAAGACTAAAAAGTGGAGTCCCTATAGGGAAATGACCAAGACCATACAAATAAAAGGGCTTGACCAATGATTATACATAAGAACCTCCTAAATATAACAACTAAATCACCCCTATTCTAGACCATCAGTGAAAGCAAGATAATATATCACCAATATATGACCACCCTGAACCAAGTCAAGATACTAAAATATATAAAAGTGCATAACCATAATCCAAATGTACAAACCAAATACCAGTCAGGTCATATACCCACATATGATATGAACAATCAAAATGGCACTGGAACACTGTTGCTATAAAGTAAAGAATGGCTAGCTCAGTCATCAAATTTAGAGTCATGGCATGAAACTAATCATCTGTATACTATGGGTCCACTGACTATAGGAGTGATCATCAACTATTGATCTCAATGTGAAGGAATGGATCAGGAATGTGCTTATAACTGCTCTAGAATCATGGTAGCCCCAACTACTATGTATGTGACAATATGAGGTTGGTTGGGATCATTGGAGGAGAAAAGTAAGAGATCTGGAGTATTGGTTTTGCAAGGTGCCTAGTATATTAAGGAAATCTTGTAATTTTCATCTATATGAATATAGATTAGACATCTTTCCTTTCCCCTCTTCCAATGTTTACTATTATTTGTGTTTGGCTTTGTTTGAAGTTCATCTCATTTAACTGGTTTAATATTATGTTAGAGTTAAATTTCAACATTTTTAGTAGACAATCTGTTTGAGGAAGGTTTTTATGGTTGTTTTGTAGGTCAAAGATCAGGAGAAAGTTTGATTGAAGCAAAGAAAGCTAGGACTAACCATCATAAACAAGTTACACTAGCTTCTTCTCTATAATCTCTTAGATTAGATTTGTTTGTAATTGGTCATAAGGAGTCTGTTTTTATTTTATTTCAACCCTAGGATGTCTACCTGAGTTAAACCTAGTACATTGGTGATTTTCCCACTCATTTTGATTAAATCCTTAACAATAGGAATGGAAACTCCAGTAGGGAGGAACCATCTGCTTTGGGGTTTCTAAGTAATTTCCTTTATCTGCTTGGTTCTTTTGAGTCTTTTTGCAAGTTTGGATTGGTATCAAATCTATGTAGACATATCAAAATTTTGTTTTTTTTTAGTTAGCATTCTTGGTTTCAAAATTCTCGGCAAGGAAAATTTTAGGGGAGAAATTTATCCCATGGGATATTTCCATGTTTTTTTCCAAAAAATATTCTCCAATTTGCATCATTTAAAGCCCAATTTTGATGGGGTAAACTTTTTCACTCTAAAAATTGCCAAATTACCATATAACTATATAAAATTCTTAGAGATTGAAATATTTTTAGAAAAATATATCCAAATATTTTATAGTTGACATTTTAAGAATTGGTAAGATTCGCCAAGGTTTATACACTTTTAAATATGTATGGATCCTTAAAATTTTCCCTGCTTCGTGGGACTAAATCCTTTCCTGTAGTACTTACAGTAGTGATTTCCTAGGAAAATCTTATTCAATTGTATGCACAATAGTGATTTACTTGCTGGAAACTTTGAACACAGAGGCGATTTTCATGTAAGGGGTACTGATTTTTTCACACCTTACTATGCTAGTATGGTCGCTTGAGTTGTTTTGAAAGAGTATGAGTGCTCTAGGACCCATAGAGGCCTCTCAAAGTTAGGTTTTATTATAGTAAGGTTTTTTGTTACACCAAAACATGCAGATATTGATGAACATTTGAAACCAAGCACAAGGCCCTATCAGAAGGAGTGGCAGCTAGTCCACATTTTTGTATTCCCATAGGTGTGGCGGTTGTACCGATACTCCAACACCCCCCCTCTAGCATAGCTCGGGGGAATTGAACCTGATACCTATGCTCCGATACCATGTAAGGAATGTCGTTACACCGAAACCTGCAGATATTAATGAACATTTGAAACCAACCACAAGGCCCTATCATCAGGAGTGGCGATTAGTCCACATTTTTATATTCCCAGAGGTGCGGCGGTTATACCATGCAGTTGTATCGATACTCCAACAATTATCTATGAATGCATTTGGGTTTTCCTTGTAAATCTTTTGGGTGAAAAGTGTTTCGAAAGTATTTTTGTTTTAGACTTCTTTTTTCACATTGTGCTATTGATAATCCTTTGAGGTGGAATTTTAGGAAATATCCTTGTTGTTGTATGACCTTGATTGCATTGGTTGGGTGGAAAATCAAGCATTACCAAACCCTATAACTCAATAAACAAAAATTCTTGTTTGAGTCTAAGAGGGGTCTTGTATACTTTTCTGAACCTTGCAATCTTGTATGATTGAACAACCCCGTGTTTGTGGTCGCTTTCACTAGGTATGATAAGGATGTCATATTTTTTTGCATTGCTTTCCGTGTGTGGTTGTTCATGGTTAGGTTCTTGTTTATTATTTGAAAAAGAAAAATAAAGTTGGATCATTTCATAAATTTCATTTTGATTTTTGTACATTGTAAGTGCCTTTAAAAGATTTGGATTTGCATTTTGCATTATAAACAAAAGTTGCATTTGTGTATTGTTTGAATATTAAGTTTTCATTCAAAGTATATCTTTTCATTTTGTATCAAAAAGTTAAGAAAAAAAATTTCATTTGGTTTGTATAGTGCATGCGGCATGTGCATGTCAAATTAAGTCCTCATTTACATTTTAGGATTGAATTTGAACCAGTATACCAACTGAAGTTTGCATTTGCATTCAAAGTTAAACTTGTATGTGTTTATATAACTAAATATGCATTTGCACTTTAAAAGGGAGTTGTGCACTTATATTTTAGGGTTTAACTTGTGTTTAGTGTGTAAAATTCAGCCTCCAATTGCACAAAATAAACTAAAGTTGCATTGTGCATTTGAAAACTTGTATTTGCATTTGAAATTGTGTCTTACATTTAGAACTTCCATGTACATCAAAATACATTGAAAAGTGAAAAGTGCATTTTAGGTGGTTGAGGGTGCTTCATTTTCAGTGAAAGAGGGTAAATTGTGCATTTTGCATATCTCTTTGTTTACACAAGTTTCTTCATTTTGAAAGTGTTTTTAATTTTTATTTTCAACCAACATAATTAATCGAAAAGAATAGGGAAGTTTTTCTTTTTGAGAAACTTACCTAATAGTCTAGGGTTAGGATTTTGGAGATAAGATTGTGAGTAAACTCCCCCAGAGTGACATAAGACTGGAAACTAGGATTCACTAAAGAGAAACAAAATACATTAGTAGTGTAAGGAACTTGTCGGGAAAACACCACTAAAAGCGGCATCAAGCGGTAGGGAAAGTTATTCCAAGTGTGCAAATTGTCCCTTGTTGCTTAGTTTAGTGGGGCTATGTGTGTCTAGGAGCTTATTAGGTGTGGAAAGTCCTCGGGGTGACACCACTACTCATTGATAGTTTTGGGTCAAAGAATTGTGTCATGCGTTCCCTTCCCATTCGCGGAAGCCCTTTCCAATGATCGTCTTTCCCGACTATTGAGCGTGAATTGGTATCTATAGTTCATGCTTATCCTAGGTTCCACATAGATCACTACAAGGGGAATATCTTGCGACACTTGAGGAAAATGTAGACTCTCTAGCCTAGCTTCCTGGGAGAGTATTTGCTGAAGGAAAGTGCTTGCATCCCTAATGATTAGTTTTAGGGAGTAGGGTAATTGTCTCTCAATCTTCCCTAGTTGGACTTGGGCCCTAATCATCCTACGTTGACCTTCGATAGACCTCTATTTTTCGGCTTTTCATTGAGTGGTAATTAGTTCTCAACAACTAGATACTCTTCGTTGGTAGATTAGTGTTGCTTGTTGAAATATTTTAGGAACTTTCTAGTGTTTATTTTTTGTTTTATTTTGTAGATTCTCTTTTGAGTCTTCTTTGAGCCATCATGGCTTATCAACCTTTGTGCAAATCCAGATGGATTCAAAGACACTCTCCACAACAAAATGTTTATACAACTGCCCTTCCCTTTTAATTAAGTGGAAAATGTTAATAACATGATGTGTACCATATCAATAAATTAATGTACTTAATAATGTTTAATAAATTAAAGTACTAAGTAATGTTTAAATTTGAGAAAAATATTAATATAAATAATAAATTAACATAGATTTGTTTTTAAATATTAATGTTATATAAACTTTAATACGGTTAGGAGAAAAACTCTAAAATATTATTCGTATTAAAATTTATTACATAACTTTAATACGGGTAGGAGAAAAACTCGAAAATATTATTCGTATTAAAATTTATTACATAATGTTAACATTATTATTATTATTAATTTTAAAGTATTATTATTATTAATATTATTTTTTTATTTTTATTATTAATAATTTAAAAGTATTATTATTATTATATAATAAATTTAAAAGTATTACATAGTCGACTTTTTAAGAATAATAAAAAAGTGTTACATAATATGTTTAGATAAAGGCTTTTAAGAATATTAAAGATAATTTAGAGATGTGAAGAGCAAGATTCCAACCTACACAGTTAAAGCCCGTATTTTTAGTATATCTTCATAGCCGCTCAAACATGTTCACATATGACATACTTAAAACAAAAGTAAAATAAATGCCATTTAATGCACTTTCTATATACGCTTATATAGCAAAGAGACGCCAAAGATCGAACGCGAACGCAATGGTGAGAGAGAAAGACTTCAGAAGATGCAGCTTCGTAATACAGACTCAAAAACTTGTTCGTTTTCGGAGGGCGAAGATCATCACAAGCGCAAATTTAAACTAACCAGAGTTTCTGATCCCAGCTGATCACACTAAGTGCAGAGGGAGAGCATATGCTACTGGTTTAACACACTCATTACAAGTGAGATCACTGCTTTTGTAGCTTTTTAATACATACTCAAAAACGTGTTCGTCTTCGAAGGGCGAAGATCATCACAAGCGCAAACTTACACTAACCAGAGTTTCTAATCCCAGCTGATCACACTAAGTGTAGAGGGAGAGCATACGCTACTGGTTTTACAGACTCATTACAAGTGAGATCACTACTTTTGATCCCAGCTGATCGCTCGAGGCGCAGAGGAAGAGCATACACAGTGCCCGACACATAGAGAAAATGCAGAAAGCTTACTAGACTCAAAAACACTCGGTTCCCAAATGAGGGGAGGAGCACCTTATTTATAAATATTTAGCCGGTAAACTGGTGACCCGAAACTTACACCTATTAGTAAACAGACTTGATTCTGATCTCATGGCAGTGGATCAAATCGCACCTTTTGTTGGGTAAGTCACCCAAGCCATGTGAAAGAATCTACGGACTAACAACTAGACTGGACTTTTTACAAAGTGGAGCTACTTTTAGCGACCCACGACGCTTTCCATTATTCATTGTCATGATTACAAATACATGGGTTTTCCCCACATGTACAACCAACGAATCTATCGGAGTAAGAGTCATTATCTACACCAAATTCGGTATCCAAAAATAAGCAATTTGAGAAACATTGTTCCACATCGGATCCGATCATGACTTCATTAGGAATACAGTAGAATTCTCCTTGAAAAATGGATTCAACTTTAAGGTTTAAAGGAATTCTTCTTGTATGAATTTTATGATCTAAGAGGCGGCCATTTTTGTCCATTCTTCTGAATTTCTGCTGAGTGAAAATAGGGGGTTCAAGAGGAGAGTAAGCTCCTCCAAGATGTCGCAGTTTAAATTTAAACCACATATGATTGTGGTGTGCTACGATCATGTTTGCTTGAAGGTGTAGGATGAAATTTGCACGTCGTTGAACCCAATATTTTCTTGGACAGAATTTATCAAGGAACATTTCTATTCATTTGGACCATTGTTGTTGCACCAGTGTAGAAGGATCTCCACAAATTATTATTTCTCCCTGTTCTCTGCAGAACTACAATATGAGGTTATAACTATTCCATGTTAAAAATCCTGGACTGATATCCACATAATACAATTCTGATCCATCTGTATAAGCTGTATCAACCCAAACGTGATTAAGCTACTGAAGCTAGTGCATGGCATTTTCTAAGCCTTTAAAGGCTTGTTTTTCCAATCTCTCCAATATTTGTATTTTCAGAGGAGAGACATTTACTTGTTGGATCAAGGAGAGGGCAAGATACTTATCTGCTTCCTTTTTGTTGGCGCAATTCAAAAAATATTCTCTTTCTTCCTCTGACAAGGGATCATTGAAGATCAAAGCTTATATTTTTTGTTTGACGAGTTGGATGCTCCATAGCCAAACATGTTGAGACTAGGTTTCTCCTGTAATTCTTCTCTGGTTAGCATATCAACAACACAATTCAAATATCCTGGTTTATATACAATTTCAAAATCAAAGTTTTGCAACCAAAGAAACCATTTTAGAATCCTAGAACTATTTTCTGCCATAAGATTTTCATTCTTGAATATACCAAGCATTATTTTCAGATCTGTTCTAATAATGAACTTGACAGGTTTTAGATAAAGCTTGAAATGGTTTACAGTCTTTTTGACTGTAAGGATTTCCCTGTGACTTGACGGATAATTGATTTCTGCATTTTTGAATGCTCCTGAAGCATAGCCGCAGATTTCTTCTTTATCACCATGTTTTTCTATGAGAATACCTCCCCAAGATTTATTGGAGGCGTCTGTTTCGGTCACCATTTGACCCAAGCCTTGTGGTAGTGAGAGTGGAGGAAGCTGTTTTACTTCTTCTTTGATTTGCTTTATTACATCCGTCATATCTTTATTCCATCTTGGGGGATTTTTCTTCAGTGGTTGTTGGAACAGATGAATATCATCTGCCTGTCCATTGTAGAATGGCCTAATATAATTTAGGCTTCCCAAGAATCTCTGCAATTGAACCTTTTCTAAGATCAGATCATGAAAGTTAGCAAAAACCTTCAGGACATGTTCTTGAAGGATCACCTGTCCTTTACTTATTTTATATCCTAAAAATTCAATGTCCTTTTTGCCAATTTCCATTTTGGATTTTGACAAAACCAATCCATGTTTGAAAACCAAAGAATAAAATTCTTGAAGATGTTTCAAATGGTCCTGCAAATTGTTGGAACAAATAAGAATATCATCTATGTACACTAATGCCCATTTCTTTTCTTTGAAGATACCTTCCATTCTTTTCTGGAATTCTGATGGTGCATTGTTAATGAGAAATGGAACAACCTTCCACTGATACTGCCCATGAGGAACAACAAAGGCAGTTTTGTACCTGTATTTTGCTTCAATTCCAATCTGGTAAAAACCAGACTTTAGGTCAAAGTTGCTAAAAATGGTGCATCCTGCTATTCTTTGCAACAAACTAGATTTATCAGGAAGAGGGTAATGGACTGGTTCAAGGATCTTGTTCAAGGGTTTAAAATTCACAACCAGTCTAGGTTTTCCTCTTTTTATCTCAGAGTGTTTATTAACAACAAATGCTCGACATGCCCAAGGGCTCTTAGAAGGTTCTATAAGGCCTTTGTCCAAGAGTTCTTTGATTTCATTTGCACAGAATTCTCTTTCTGAGGGAGACATAAGGGCAGCAGAGGCTTTTTGAGCTTTTGGT
This sequence comes from Pseudotsuga menziesii, assembly GCA_001517045.1. Lineage (NCBI taxonomy): Eukaryota > Viridiplantae > Streptophyta > Pinopsida > Pinales > Pinaceae > Pseudotsuga > Pseudotsuga menziesii. The sequence continues at coordinate 130,114 of LPNX011008837.1, read as the reverse complement.
TTTTCTAGGGGGTTAAAAGGTAAGGAAACAAAGTATTTTTCCCTGGTCCAAAATGCATTAGGTGACTCTAAGGTGCAATCCTTCTCTAGTTTAGAGGAAATTTCGAAGAGGACAGATTCTTTGTGCATTTCTGCATAGGCGATGCATCTTTCCATTTTGAACAGTTCTGCAAGACTGAGAGTGGGGTTGGATTGGGGAACAATATTCTTACATTTGTAAGAAGAAAAATAGTATAGAGGGGTGGAAACTCTTCTGCCATTTATTGTACAAGAAAAATTCATATTGGCCTCATCAACTGAAATGGGAATGACTTTATGCAAGAAGGGTGATCCTATGATGCAATCTTCTTTTAGGTCGTCTAGTCTTTTAAAATGTAGAACTTCTTTTATTCCATTGATGCTTATTGGAAAATTTGGAACTCTTTCTTTGAGCTGTACAGGAGTTCCTTCAATGGCTACACCATGTTCATTTGTTTTTTCCCAGTAAAAAGATGGTATAGCATTTCCTTTTTCCAAATTCATTTGGAAACCTGAATCTATCAAACAATCAAGCTCATAAGATTTGAATTCAGATGGACAAAAATTTATTTTAATGAAATATTTAGGACCAGTGAATAGTCCTAGAGATCCTAGTGATGGTTCATCATTATGACAGTATTCTGTTCCTGAATCACTAGTGTGCTGAGAATGTTTTGGATTTTCAACAGCTTTTCGTGACTGTAATGCTTCGGCAAAGGCTCTGCACATTTCTTCATCAGAGGATTGGTCTCTTTCTCTTGTTGTTATTTCAAGCATTCTTTTCAATTCCTCTATTTATTTTACCAGCTTCTTTAGGGAATACTGCTTATCTTTGATCTGTAGTCTTAGCAGATTTTCTTTATCTTTTCTGAACTTTTGTCTATCCTCATGATGATCAGGATAGCCTTTGTATAAATTAGCAGGCTGTTACAATGTTGGATTCTTGCTAATTTCTAGAGAGACAGATCTCTCTTTTTCTTCTGAAACTTTTTCTTTTGCTTGTCTTCTTGTTAAAAGCTTTCTTCTTTCATCTTTCAGATCTTGCCTTTTCATATATTGATAGACTGGGGTCTCAGACAATTCTTTGTCAATTTCAGCAATCCTAAATTCTGAGAAGACCTTAGGCGGGTTGAAAGAGAACATATAAAAACTGAAATCAGGAGGACCAGAGCAACCTCCTAAATTTTCTTCTTCATCAGAATCGAAAGAAGAGGAGTCAGATGAGTTTGGAGCAAATTTATCTAAGGCAGGGTCGGAATCAGAAGAATCTCCTTCTTCTGGTAAGCAGACGATTTCACCTTTAGGGTAGTCTCTTGCTGCACACCAAGCTAGATCCTACTAGGCTAGATCCAGGTCTTCTGAAAACATGGCAACAAATCTAGGCTTTTTATTTTTATTTGGGCATTTGTTAGCCCAGTGACCCTTTTTATCGCAGATGAAACATTTTTCTTTATCTGCAGGTTCGGATCTTTTCTTAAAGTAGGCTTTTTTTTTAAATCTTTTTCCCTTTTTATGCGTATAGCCTTTGTCTAGATGAAATCTAGGTGCACTAGTATATTTGGGTTGTTGTTTCTTCTTACAACTACATGATTCACGCTCGAAGTGTCCTCAGTTGTGGGCGCCACACCCCCAATCTGGCATTTTTGCAACATCTTTACAAAAACCCGAGGAAAACATTGAAGAGTGTCGCTTGAAATATTTAGCCACTCTTTTCTCCAGACAATGTTCTTGCCAAGTTTCCATGATGAATCCATGCAATTGGGCAATTGAAAGACCTGACAGAGGGATGTTTTTATATTTAAGGTGTTTTTCAACAGCATCAGGAACATGGCGAAGAAAGCTTCTCAAGTAATGTTTCAGATATTCGGCCTTATCAGCATTGCCAGAAGAAATCAACAATTTTTGCATATAGCAAAAATATTCTTCACTCTTATTTAGGTCAGAGATTCTGGCTGACATAAATAAAGATGCAAGATATTCATAATCTTCATTTTCATCGGGACCATAGAATTCTTTACCAAGGGAAGTAAGAATTTGTTGGTCTGCGTCTTCTGCATTTAAAATTTCTTCTCTGGATTCTTGGGGAATCCAGTGCCACCATTTTGAGGCTATCCCTGAAAATCCGGCAACCAACTGGAGTGCTAATTATTGGCCAATTATTGTATTGTCCTGTGTTCTTTTGTACAAGACCCAATTTAATACAAGCTAGATGGCAGATCTAATTTGGGCGTGGGATTGACATTGTATGTTCAACACAGGTTGATCAGGCATTTGGGAGATTAAATTATTCATCCCATTTATCCCGAAACTAAGGGAACGAGGTACTGAAAAAGGAGAAGTGTCAGGAATATCTGACATTTCAGTATCAAAAGGAGGGGAAGGACCTATTATCTAAGGATTAGTATGACTTTGGTCGTATGGATTTGAGGATCCAATATTTTCTCTTTTTTGGATTCTGAATGCCAATAAATATTTATCTAGGAGGGAATTTGGCATTTGTTTGAACTGGGAGACCATATTTCTTAACTCATGAAGCTCTTCTATTTCTTGACCAAAAATGAATTCTAGTCTTTGGTCATCTTCTTGGATACTCATCATTCCTAAAGAGTATCTTCTTTCATGTTTGACTTTATGGCCTTTAGCTGCAAGCTCTAATGCAGTTTGGCTTACAGGGCTCTTTTTACTATTTACATTTTGTGTTCTGGCCATCATTTTTCCTAGGACATCTAGCCTTTTTTCTAATTTTTCGCTTGCTAAGATAATAGCAGCTTTTACTTCTTCTTGTCCTGCAAGCAAGTGATCAATTTTAGCTTAAAGCAAGGAAATATGCTCTTTTTCTGTCTGAGCTTTTTGTCTAAGACTTAAAATATAAGAGGCTATGTCATCGATGTTTTGGCCAGTCAGTTGTTGCTAATAGTTGTTGTAATTAAGCAACTTTATTTCATCAAAGACACTTTCATTTGGATTTGATGATCTATGTGGCATGAACTCTCTTTTAGAAAGACCATTATGAGCAAACTGTCGAAATGGAGTATCATGAAGATTTCTTCCTGGATGGAATGAAGTTTCACCCTGTGGGTTTGTGGAGGTAAAACCAAGGCTACTTCTAGGGAGAGACATCATGTACAAGCTTACTCCTTTGTTTCTGATTTTTAGTCTCTCAAGTGCTTTTCTGCAGGCAGGGTAGTCTGCATGCTGTCTATTGTGCTCATTGTTATGAACACCTGAAAAGGAAAGGCGGGAAGAAGAACAGGGTTCAAACAAGGCTGATTTTTCAGAATTATTATTCATAGAGGAAGATCTTACAAGACGTGGAGCAAATTGGGGAGAAGGAAACCCTTCAGGCAATTTAAAAGAGTTTGAAAATCTGTCAAAGACAAGGGGTTTAGGAATAGAGAGTTGTTGGCTTTTAGTTTTTTGAAAGTCTCTCAATTCTCTGTATCTTTCCTTCCATTGCTTTGGGTAACTGATTCCAGTCCAGTCAAATGTGATAGGTGTAAAATTTTTGACTTATCAGTTTCTACCATACTTAGTAGGCGTGAGCTTTCATGGACTTTAGGGGTAATAGGTGGAAGGGAATCATTTCCAAAGCGGATTACAACCAACGATTTAAGCTGGATGATTTTAGAGCCAATGTCCATTTTAAATCCTAAGGGACGAATATAGGCCTTGAGTAAATCATAGATGTAGGGGTCATCAAGGCTGACAGAATACTTAGGAAAGATAGTACCAAAAAACTGGCCATTGTACAAGGGGCCTTCAAAACCTCCAATTAAAGCATCAACAGAATCTAAGTGGCGGGTATCCAAAACACAACACAAAGAAGAAACATTCATATAGGGTCGTACTAATGAACCAAGTCCTAATTTGACAGCGCCTAGATGCACATATTTGTAACCTTTTGTTTTTGCCCAGTCAATATGGTCTTTGTCAATTAAATTAATGTGAATGGGCTCTTCCTGGTTAGTGAAGGTGATGTCCAATGAACTGATTTCAATTTGTCTGTAGGATTTATACTGCCACCATTTCATTTTATAAAACTCATAAGGTAATATCTCGGGCAGTTTCCAGTCAGGGGAAGGTATTGTATCATCAATGGTTATTATGGATGATGAAGTTCCAGAAGTCTGTAAGGAATATTTTCTTTCAGTCAAAGAAACGGTAGTTTGATCTGTAGATTGGCAGTCTAGGGATGTAAACCCTACAGAGTCCATTGAAGGATCCATGGAACACTTACCAGAATCAGGAAGTAAAGGAATAGTTTGGGGCTTAAGGATATCCTACAGGTCTCCAAAGAGACAACACTAGTGGATTTACAGCGTTTGTAACTAAGACTATAACCAAAAAAAAAATTGAAATGGACTCGGATATCACAACTATTCCACATGGATACTTTTACAGAAATAAATGAACTCTGTTCCCAGATTGCTTTAGACACAGAAAGATTTCTTGAATATCATACTCGAATTTGATTATAAGAGCTTCTGAAACTTACAAGTAGAAGTAGATGATACAAAATGTCACATTGGCTCTGATACCAAAGAGACGCCAAAGATCAAATGTGAACGCAATGGTGAGAGAAAAAGACTTCAGAAAATGCAGCTTCGTAATACAGACTCAAAAACTTGTTCGTCTTCAGAGGGCGAAGATCATCACAAGTGCAAAATTACACTAAACAGAGTTTCTGATCCCATCTGATCACACTAAGTGCAGAGGGAGAGCATACGTTACTAGTTTTACTGACTCATTACAAGTGAGATCACTACTTTTGATCCCAGTTGATCGCTCGAGGCGCGGAGGGAGAGCATACACAGTGCCTGACACACAGAGAAAATGCAGAAAGCTTACTAGACTAAAAAACACTCGGTGCCCAAATGAGGGGAGGAGCACCTTATTTATACAAATTTAGCCGGTAAACCGGTGACCCAAAACTTACACCTATCAGTAAAAATACTTGATTTGGATCTCATGGAAGTGGATCAAATCACACCTTTTGTTGGGTAAGTCACCCAAGCCATGTGAAAGAATCTACGGACTGACAACTAGACTGGACTTTTTACAAAGTGGAGCTACTGTTAACGGCCCACGATGCTTTCCATTATTCATTGTCATGATTACAAATACATGGGTTTTCCCCACATGTACAACTAGCGAATCTATCAGAGTTAGAGTCATTATCTAAACCAAATTCAGTATCCGAAAATAAGCAATTTGAGAAACACTGTTCCACATCGGATCTGAGCATGACTTCATTAGGAATACAACTGAATTCTCCTTGAAAAATGGATTCAACTTTAAGGTTTAAAGGAATTCTTCTTGTGTGAATTTTATGATCTAAGAGGCGGCCATTTTTGTCCATTCTTCTGAATTTATGTTGAGTGAAAATAGGAGGTTCAAGAGGAGAGTAAGCTCCTCCAAGATGTCGCAGTTTAAATTTAAACCACATATGATTGTGGTGTGCTATGATCATGTCTGCTTGAAGGTGTAGGATGAAATTTGCACGTCGTTGAACCCAATCTTTTCTTGGACAGAATTTATCAAGGAAAACTTCTATCCATCCAGACCATTGTTGTTGCACCAGTGTAGAAGGATCTCCACAAATTATTATTTCTCCCTGTTCTATGCAGAACTACAATATGAGGTTATAACTATTCCATGTTAAAAATCTTGGACCGATATCCACATAATACAATTCTCATCCATCTGTATAAGTTGTATCAACCCAAACGTGATTAAGCTGGTGCATGGCATTTTCTAAGCCTTTAAAGGCTTGTTTTTCCCATCTCTCCAATATTTGTATTTTCGGAGGAGAGGCATTTACTTGTTGGATCAAGGAGAGGGAAAGATACTTATCTGCTTCCTTTTTGCTGGCGCAATTCAAAAAATATTCTCTTTCTTCCTTTGACAAGGGATCATTGAAGATTTGAAGCTTATATTTTTTGTTTGACGAGCTGGATGCTCCATAGCCAAACATGTTTAGGCTAGGTTTCTCCTGTAATTCTTCTCTGGTTAGCATATCAGCAACACAATTCAAATATCCTGGTTTATATACAATTTCAAAATCAAAGTTTTGCAACCAAAGAAACCATTTTAGAATCCTAGAACTATTTTCTGCCATAAGATTTTCATTCTTGAATATACTAGGCATTATTTTCAGATCTGTTCTAATAATGAACTTGACAAGTTTTAGATAAAGCTTGAAATGGTTTACAGTCTTTTTGACTACGAGGATTTCCTTGTGACTTGACGGATAATTGATTTCTGCATTTTTGAATGCTCCTGAAGCATAGCCACAGATTTCTTCTTGATCACCATGTTTTTCTATGAGAATACCTCCCCAAGCTTTATTGGAGGCATCTGTTTCGGTCACCATTTGACCCAAGCCTTGTGGTAGTGAGAGTGGAGGAAGCTATTTTACTTTTTCTTTGATTTGCTTTATTGCATCTGTCATATCTTTATTCCATCTTGGGGGATTTTTATTCAATGGTTGCTGGAGCAGATGAATATCATCTGCCAGTCCTTTGTAGAATGGCCTAATATAATTTAGGCTTCCCAAGAATCTCTGCAGTTGAACCTTTTCTAAGATCTGATCAGGAAAGTTAGCAAAAACATTCAAGACATGTTCTTGAAGGATCACCTGTCCTTTGCTTATTTTATATCCTAAAAATTCAATGTCCTTTTTGCCAATTTCCATTTTGGATTTTGACAAAACCAATCCATGTTTGAAAACCAAAGAATAAAATTCTTGAAGATGTTTCAAATGTTCCTGCAAATTGTTGGAACAAATAATAATATCATCTATGTACACTAATGCCCATTTCTTTTCTCTGAAGATATCTTCCATTCTTTTCTGGATTTCTGATGGTGCATTGTTAATGCCAAATGGAAGAAACTTCCACTGATACTGCCCATGAGGAACAACAAAGGCAGTTTTGTACCTGTCTTTTGCTTCAATTCAAATCTGGTAAAAACCAGACTTTAGGTCAAACTTGCTAAAAATGGTGCATCCTGCTATTCTTTGCAACAAACTAGATTTATCAGGCAGAGGGTAACTAATTGGTTCAAGGATCTTGTTCAAGGGTTTAAAATTCACAACCAGTCTAGGTTTTCCTCTTTTTATCTCAGAGTGTTTATTGACAACAAATGCTCGACATGCCCAAGGGCTCTTAGAAGGTTCTATAAGGCCTTTGTCCAAGAGTTCTTTGATTTCATTTGCACAGAATTCTCTTTCTGAGGGAGACATAAGGGCAGCAGAGGCTTTTTGAGCTTTTGGTTTTTCTAGGGGGTTAAAAGGTAAGGAAACAAAGTATTTTTCCCTGGTCCAAAATGCATTAGGTGACTCTAAGGTGCAATCCTTCTCTAGTTTAGAGGAAATTTCGAAGAGGACAGATTCTTTGTGCATTTCTGCATAGGCGATGCATCTTTCCAAGTACAGAGGGGTGGAAACTCTTCTGCCATTTATTGTACAAGAAAAATTCATATTGGGCTCATCAAATGTAATGGGGCTGACTTTATGCAAGAAGGGTGATCCTATGATGCAATCCTCTTTTAGGTTGTCTAGTCTATTAAGATGTAGAATTTCTTTTATTCCATTGATGCCTCTCCTCTGAAAATAAAAATATTGGAGAGATGGGAAAAACAAGCCTTTAAAGGATTAGAAAATTCCATGCACCAGCTTCAGCAGCTTAATCATGTTTGGGTTGATACAGATTATACAGGTGGACGAGAATTGTATTATGTGGATATCGGTCTAGGATTTTTAACATGGAATAGTTATAACCTCATATTGCAATTCTGTAGAGAACAAGGAGAAATAATAATTTGTGGAGATCCTTCTACACTAATGCAACAACAACGGTCTAGATGGACATAAGTTTTCCTTGATAAATTCTATCCAAGAAAAGATTGGGTTCAACGACGTGCAAATTTCATCCTACACCTTCAAGCAGACATGATCGTAGCACACCACAATCATATGTGGTTTAAATTTAGACTGCCACATCTTGGAGGAGCTTACTCTCCTCTTGAACCCCCTATTTTAACTCAGCAGAAATTCAGAGGAATGGACAAAAATGGCTGCCTCTTAGATCATAAAATCCATACAAGAAGAATTCCTTTAAACCTTAAAGTTGAATCCATATATCAAGGAGAATTCAGTTGTATTCCTAATGAAGTCATGATCGGATCTGATGTGCAACAATGTTTCTCAAATTGCTTATTTCCAGATACCGAATTTGGTTTAGATAATGACTCTGACTCTAATAGATTCGATGGTTGTACATGTGGGGAAAACCCATGTATTTGTAATCATGATAATGAATAATGGAAAGTGTAGTGGGCCGCTAATAGTAGCTCCACTTTGCAAAAAGTCCAGTCTAGTTGTCATTCCGTAGATTCTTTCACATGGCTTGGGTGACTTACCCAACAAAAAGTGCGATTTGATCCACTGCCATGAGATCTGAGTCAAGTCTTTTTACCGATAGGTGTAAGTTTCGGGTCATCGGTTTACCAGCTAAATATGTATAAACAAGGTGCTCCTCCCCTCATTTGGGAACCGAGTATTTTTTAGTCTAGTAAGCTTTCTGCATTTTCTCTGTGTGTCGGGCACTGTGTATGCTCTCCCTCTGTGCCTCGAGCGATCAGCTGGGATCAAAAGCAGTGATCTAATTTGTAATTAGTCTATAAAACCAGTAGCATATGCTCTCCCTCTGCACTTAGTGTAATCTGCTGAGATCAGAAACTCTGGTTAGTGTAATTTTGCGCTTGTGATGATCTTTGGCCTCCGAAGATGAACAAGTTTTTGAGTCTGTATTATGAAGCTGCATTTTCTGAAGTCTTTCTCTCTCACCATTGCGTTCGTGTTCGATCTTTGACGTCTCTTTGATTTGGGCACCGAGTGTTTTTTAGTCTAGTAAGCTTTCTGCATTTTCTTTGTGTGTCAGGCACTATGTATGCTCTCCCTCTGTGCCTCGAGCGATCAGCTCGGATCAAAAGCAGTGATCTCACTTGTAATGAGTCTGTAAAACCAGTAGCATATGCTCTCCCTCTGCACTTAGTGTGATTAGTTGGGATCAGAAACTCTGGTTAGTGTAAGTTTGCACTTGTGATGATCTTTGCCCTCCGAAGACGAACAAGTTTTTGAGTCTATATTACGAAGTTACATTTTCTGAAGTCTTTCTCTCTCACCATTGCATTCGCACATAATGATTGATGCTCACTGTTAGTGGTCAATGGTCATGCTTCAAGATTGGAATTAACAAATTTTTATTTTAGGTTATGTTGTTTCCAATTTTGTATTATTAACTAGCAATTTCCTCATGAAGGTGCAATAATACGTCGATAGGTAAAAAAGGCTAGAAAGGGGACCTAAATTTGAATTGTTAGACTTGAGGATGTACCTTGATGAGCTTCAAAATTTAGAACTTTAAGATTTTAGATTTATATCAAGTTGTAGCATCAAACAGTATACAAAAAATTGCATAAAACTTCAAATATATTAAGAGTATGCTCATTTTGACATGCTTAGTATTGTATAGAAAGTGTGTTTTTGTTAAGTATGTAAATATATTCAAATGCACAATGTAGTAAACCCAACAAAAATAGAAACCATTTTAAAAAATCTCACATTAAATGCACAAAGTTCAAACTAACCATTCTAATGGAAATCCACTTGAGAATGTAAATTGGAACTCAATTAAAAGAATAAATTATAGATTTAACTTGGTGAATAGAGGTGGAAAAGTGAATGGTCTATATGGATATGCTTCAACTCAGAATAATAATTAACCAAAGAATCATTAATTCCTTTGAAGCATTATTCATCATTCTAAACTAAGAACTCATAGTTTTTATAATTACAGTAGGAAAAAAAAGCAAGAAGCTTTAACATTCTTTACAATTCTCAAGCTTCAATAATATTCCATTAACTAAAGTCTTTCATTGAACATAAGGGATTCTACTACCTTCTCTTCCTTTTTCATTTTCCTTCTATCACTATCACTTTTAGAACTTCTCTCGAGATGAGAAGAAATCTCAGTCTTCATCCTTTTCTCTTTATGATTCACTTCAATCCATAACCACATTTTTAAAATGTAACACCTCGGTTTTGACCCTGTTGCATTAGATGTATATGATGTATATGTTGTAAATGATCGTGGTGCGGAGCTAAAGGCCAAGGCACCACCATTGATTGGTTATGCTATGTTTTGGATTTAAATTTGTCACCGATGGTATATCGGGGCATGCGGCATACATATTGAGTTTTATCATCATGTAAGTATGCATATTTAATTAAAATGAACCCAACCAGCTACGTTCACGGCAACTAAATTGAGAAGGGGCATGATTTTCACAAGGATAAGGGTGGGGAAATTGTCAAACCTTGAGCCATGAGAAAACCCATGTGTCATCTTTCCTTGTTTTATCCCACCACCACAATTAATAACTGCTGTTGGGTAATTGAGGCTGTTATGGCTGAGTGGGGAGTGTGGCAGGACTGTCAATCCTTTCCCACACGCACACTCCACCCGCTGTTGACTTCACAATGGCAAAAGAAACCACTGCCATCACTCCAGCGTACTCACTACTGCACTCTCTCCACGACGGTGCAAAAACATTCACACACTTTCGGTTGTCTGTTCATCCACGTGCATAAGCGGAGCTGTTTATCCTCACACAGGAGCAGAAGTCTTGTTCACTCTCACGCACAGGATTCTTCCTAGTTTTGGGCTCACACAGCGAGTTGGGAGCCGTGCTCTTTCATCCACGATTTGCTATGGAGGGCCATTCACGTTTTCGGCTGTATAACCTCCTCACTGACTGGTATGGTCGTGAAATTTCCCGTCATTTCAATGTTGAGATTTGGACCGTTGCTCTTCCCGTGAGTTATGGTTGCCGCCATTCTCCTCAAGAATTGTGGTGTTGTTGTGGTCTCCCTTACATGGTGTTTTTTTTGTGGTCTTCCTTACATTTGGGGTCTGGTGCAAGTTTCCCTCACATTTGGGGTCTGGTGCAAGTTTCCCTGATGCACAGACTGTTTGGAGTTGTTTCCCCATGTTGTGAGTGGTGCTCACTGATTACGTTTTGGGACTGTTGTTGCCCCACATTCACTGATACGTTTGGGACTGTACAATTCGCTTGGGAGTCATTTTCCCCCTGTTAAGCTGTAATTGCTGATTGATTGCTTGCATGCAATGGTTGGTCTTCGGACTGTTTTAGGAGCAGGGATGGGGGCTTGGTTTGCTTGATAAACCCGGTGGTTGGAAACTACACAGACAGAGCTAGAGGACTGGCTTTCTTCTCCACAACCCCTGAATAGCACTGGAAGGGAATGCAGGGCCTGAGGGACTGTGTAGCAGAGAAGGGACTGATTCCTTGTGTTGGGTGTGTGTGGGTGTATTAGAAGCCAGGCTAGTTCTGGTGTAGGTATTCTTGGCTCTGTAATGAGCTCACCAGCTTAGCATTTAGCCTTTCCCAACTCCCTGATGGCCTGATAAACCTAACCATGTTGGCTTGGCTGTCTTGTTGATGGCCTGATAAACCCAACTGTGTTAGCTTGGCTGTGTTTTGTGTATCCTTGGCTATGTGTAAGCCTACTTGTTCCCTTATTCCTTGGAGAATCATGCCCAACTCGGGGGTGGCAGCGTTGCTGAGAGATTAAGGAGCACGCTGGCCTATGGTTGGGTGGAACGTTGCAGCAATGTAGCTAGTTGCGGAATGAGTTCTTCATAAGATAAGTGATCTTGTCCATTCTACTTCTGCAATCATATTTGTTAATGAAAGTGATGAACATGTTGAATGAATGCTTGTATGAATGTATGTTGCTTCCACTGTGTATGATAAACAATTGCATAGGTGCATGTTCTACTTCAATTCTGTTTCAGCATTTTTATGAATTCACATGCTCATGGGGCTGGTAGCCCGGATGTTTAGCGCAATGGTCGCGTCCTCTTCCCCGGTTGGAAGGGTCGGGGACGTGACATAAAAGTTGATGATTGGCTTTGAATCATGGTTGACTTCAATCCATAGATGAATTTTAAGTAATGTTGACTTCAATCCATAGTTGAATTCAATAAATGGTGGAATTGAATTTAAGGTTAAAATCCATAGATGACTTATAAGGAAGGTTGACTTTTAAGTAAGGATCACTTCAATCAATAGTTGACTTTTAAGCAAGGTTCACTTCAATCCAAGTTTGACCTCAATCCTTGGTTGACTTTGATTTAAGGTTGTCTTTAATCCATGGTTGACTTCAATGCAAGGATAAATTTAATCTAAGGTCAACCTCAATGCAAGGTTGAATTTCATCCATAGTTTACTTTCGATCAAGGTTGACTTTAATTAACGGTTGACTTCAATCCATGGTTGAAAGGGTGAATTCAATCCAAGGTTGACTTCAATCTATAGTTTAGTTTTAAGTAAGGTTCACTTTGATCCAATGTTGAATTTGATCCAAGGTTGACTTTAATCCATGGTTGACCTCAATCCAAGGTTGAATTCAATTTATGGTTGACTACAATCTATGCTTGACTACAATCTATGCTTAACTTTAACCCAGGTCGACCTCAATGCAAGTTTAACTTTTATCCATAGCTGAATTTTAAGTAAGGTTGATTTTATGATGATGATGATGATGATGATTAACATCCATTGAGACCAACTTTGGTCTATCGGACCTTAAGAAGGATAATACTTGGTTTACTTTCAAATCTTGTTCATGTGTTCAAAAAGCTTTCCAAGAAAATTTTCAAGCTCACTATGGTTTTTGGCAAGTTAGGAGGTTATAAAGGTTTGTATTGTAGCAAATACTATGAAACTTAGATCTAATGTGGGTGTAGTCAAGGAACTCTAAGAGAAAGTGATTTTCATCATCAATGCTCATAGACTCACACAGATAGAAAACCCTTTCATCCCATGGAGTTTTAGGAATAGACCAATGCCCTATTTTGTTATGGATTTCATGAGAGTTCGTTCTAATCTTGGATATATTAATTTTTTTCTGTGAGCTAGTTACTACTGAGAGATACTTCTGATCTTCCAAGTTAGGATTAATGACCTCCTTATAGTATCTTAATTTTCTCTTAACCGCTAAATTTTCCTCATGCCATAATTTCTCTTTAAACTTAGAAGTAATAATATTTTTTACAATATCAATGTTATGCAAACTGTCATTTTCATCAATGCCCCAGTGGTTTAACCAAGCCATGGTATCTTTACACCAACATCGCTTGAGGCATAGTTGGTTTTGACTTGAGTTTAGAGTAATTTTAGGAAGTCTCTTATTTCCCATGTTATTTATCTTATGCATGTACATCAGGTACCTAGTCATAGCCATGCTTTTGATGGGGGAAAGATCCACTTCTATGAGCAGAATAGGATACGAGGTATTTCTTTTAATTTTGAAGTTATAAGTTATAAACCGGTTTTTTATTTGCTCAATCTTCCTCCAAGATTCTCTAGAAATGATGCACCTCCATACTTCACAACCATACAAGATAACATGGATGACAAGAGTTTCAAAGAGGAACTTCTTTTTATCCACATGACTAGATTGGATGATTTACACTATTTTCAAGACTAAAATAAACTTTCCACCCTCAATCAATCCTTTTCTTAATGCTATAGTTCCAATTAAGCTTGTGATGAATATCATTTCTCAGATACTTGTAAGAAGTCACTTCCTTTAGATTTATATTATCATAAATAAAATTTGCATAGGTGTCTTTCTTAGATTTTATAATCGTGATTTGTATCTTGTCGATGTTAACAATCATACCCATGTCAGAGCAAACATATTTAAGAATTAGATTAATTTCTTATTGACATCAGAAGGACACCTTGCCATAAGAACAATATCACCAGCATAAAGTAGGAGGATGATAACTATCCCAGCTAAGATTGTACCGGTGAAACCTGCTTCTTCTAAACACTTTTCTATCTTATCAATGTAAATGCCAAAAAGGGTACGGGAGAGGGGGAAACCTTGTTTAACTCCAATATTACAATTTAAATATGTTGTCCACCCCTCATTATTCTTAAACTTGGTGATGACATTTTTGTATATAACCTTATCGCGACAACTCTCAACTCAAAAGGAACCTTAAGCTCCGCTAGCCTATTCCACGAGTTATTTCTAGGGACTGTATCAAAAGCTTTTCTAAAATCCACAAAGCAAGAAAATAGGTCAGACTTATTATTATGACATTCCTCTGCAATGATCCTAAGTGTAACGAGATGATCCATGGTTGAATGATTCCTTCTAAAACTTGCTTGGCCTTTAGCTCGCTTACCTTCCATTTCTAGCCATTCATTGATATTATTTTCTAAGATAATACCATATAACATAGCTAAGAGAGGGCTAATCATAATAGTCCAATAATTAGATGGATCATTTTTATCACCACTTTTGAAAATAGGAATAATGAGGCTTTGAGTCGAAGGTGTAGGAAACCCTTCCTTGACCGCTAGATTAAAAAGTATGTGGATGTGCTAGATTAAAGAGTTTGTGAATGTGCAAGATGAGGACAAGCCCTCCAATTTTTTAGATTTCCACTTAATAGCCTTTTATTTATCAATAATTATATTGAAAAATTATATAAAACTAAACTAAATTTAAATACTAAATAAAATTTTATTAAATAAACTAAAAATGTAATCTAAATATACTTAAAAGTTTAAGTAAATATGATACTATTTGAAACTGTACAATACTTAAATATATAATATTTAATAATTTGACAAATTCATAATTAATTATTTAATATTTAATAATTTTACAAATTCACAATTAATTAAAAATATATATTAAAAGTTTAAGTTTAATTAAAATGTATATGTATTATTTAAATTATAATATAAAATAAAATTATATTAAAATATAAGTTTAAGTACTTTATAGTAATATAGTTAAAAAATTTAACATCAATAAGAAGGGGCGCTCTGCAAGCACTTTTAAGCTCGTGTATTATATATGCGATTATGCAAATTTAATTATATTAGTAGCTCGACGCGGTAGCAGTAGGAGTGTGCCCTCCTCCCTGTGATTAGTCCCCTCCCTGTGAGTAGGCCCTGTGAGTAGCTCTACGTGTAAAAGCTCATCGAAGCTCATTGTGTAACCTAATCCATCGTGTAACTCTACGTGTATCCGCGCATTGAGTGAGCCCTGCGGCTTAGGTGCCTTCGAGTAAGGTTTATACAATATTTAATATTTAATAAGTTGACAAATTTATAATTAAAATGTTTTTTAAAAATATATAATGAAAGTTTAATTTAATTAAAATTTTTATGTATTAAGTTTAAATTATAATATAAAAGAAAAATATATTAAAATATAAGTTCAAGTATCGTTTAAGTTTATATATCAAATTTCAAATCTTATATAGTAATATAGTTAAAAAATTTAATAAACATAAGTGTATATATAAAAAGTAACTTTGGATAATATATTTAAAAAGTTTAATAAACAAAAGGTTATATATGAAAGTAAGGTTTAAGTGTATATAAAATTTAAAAGTTTATATAATAAGTTTAATAAAATTAAAGTTTACGCATATGATTAATTTTAAAATAAATTAAAGTTTATGTTTAATTTAATTAAAGTTAATTAAGAAAATATTTATAAAATAAAATTAAGTATGTATATTTAATTATTAAAGAAACTGATTAAAATTTATATAAATTATTAAAGTTTGAATTAAAGGTTATTTAAATGGTTAAAGTTTAAAGTAAAGTTTAAGTGTTATCTTAAAGTAAAATTCAAAATAGAAACAATTTTTTAATAAAAAAATAGAGATGTTTTTATTATAATATTTAAATGAAAGTTTAAATGCATATATTACTGTTTAAGTTTAAATTAAAGTAAGTGTATATATTAAAGTTTAAGTTCAAAATATATTAAAGTTTAAGTTTAAATTAAAGTAAGTGTATATGTAAAATTTTAAAGTTTATATAGTAAGTTATAAAATTTAAGTTTATGTTAAATTTGTAATTTAAAAATATTTAAAGTAAATATTTTATCAATTATATAAAAACTTAGAAGTTATATAAAATTAAATTAATTTTAAATATTAAATATAAAATCAATTTAATAAAATAAAAAATTTAAATTTAAATACATTCAGTTTTTAAAAAAAAATTATAACCATATATTTATAACCAAAAACCAAAAGTTATTTAGCCCCACATTTATAAAAATTTATTAAATATCATAAAAATAAAAATAAATAAAATTTAAACTCTAAAATTAATAACAAATTTTTTACTAAAATTTTCATTTTTTTAATCATATTAAAATAAAATAAAAAAACAAATTCAAATTAACCTAATTTTTCATTAATTTCAATTTCACATAAATTTAACTATATTTATATATGTGAAAAAAAATCATATAATTTCTTTTAAATGCCTTGTTATTTTAGTTAATTTCTGCTAGCTCACTATGTTAAGGTGTCGGTTTCCTTTACAAAACAACTCAAGTTCAATAACCTTATAAATAACTTAGCTTAAATAAAACACGAAAAAATATAATCTTATATTTAAATAAGATTATAAAATTTAAATCATATTTACAAACTTTAAAAAATAAATTTTAAATTAAAAATGGTTGTTTTATTTATTTATTAGTGGATGATTTGAACATAGGCTCCCAATCATCGGAACCTTCGGTTTTCTCTAAGTGGCTCAGAGCACTCATGCTGGCAAAGTCGACGAAAGGTACCCCACTAGTATTAAAATTTATCTGATACTCTTAGGAGTAACAAATGCTCTTGGCTTCTTTTTCACCTTCCTCCTCCCCCGAAACAAAAGGAAAATCCCTTGAGGAACTCTCTCGCGAGAACGATGAAGAGCAAGGAGTTGAAACTGCAGCAATTCATGAATAGCTAGCTGCAAAATCTCAATTTACCATGGACTTAGGAGTACAAAGTTGCGTGAAATTATTCTCTTTAGAAGGAGTGAAATAAACTAATCTAGTAGTCTGCACCACTATTTATAGTCTCCATAATAGTACAACTAGAAGAGCATTTTAACTTTTGAGTGCATCATATATTTTACAGATTGTCTAATGTTGCAGTGTGTCCATTCCATTGCCTTCCGTTTGTTTTATAAGGCACAGAGATTTGTGCCATAATAAAAAATTGTTATTTTGGATTCTTTAATGCTCGAGAAACTTGTGTATCAAAACAATCTTATGTATAATTTTTTTTTCATATAGAAAAAAAACTATACTTTAAATTATCCAAAGTATATAAATTATTCAAAGTATATATACATAGACTCAAATAAAGTTCTTCATTCCCATTATCCAAAGTATATATACATAGACTCAAATAGAGTTCTTCATTCCCATCAAAATAGACTCAATCAAGTTCTTCTATTAAAATAGACCAAGGAGAAAAAAAATTCAATAACTCTCTTATGCATAACTCTAAGGACAAATTAATCCCTAAATCTATCAGATCAGTGATTCAAACAAAGTAAATATTTCCATTTGAAAAATGTAAACAGAATAAATATTTCAAATGGATAAGGGAATCGACGAAGCCAATTGCGAAATTATAGGTACCCATTTTGTAAATATTTACGCTGTTTCAACTTAATAACAATATCTATCTGCTTAAGTTTCAAATTAAATATACACATTACTCACTACCTTGATACCATGAAATTTTATGTTATTTTAACCATTGATTATATTTGACAATTAAACATGGAAAAAAAGGATAAATGCCATTTAAAATTGATGCTATTTGACAATTGAAATAGATGCTATTTTAAATTTATATATGAACATCAGAATTGATTCATACGTTTAGAATTGCGATTTGAATAATCCATTTTTTTTTTAAATAATCAACAAATTTCGATAAAAATTCACCACAATATTCCACATTGGCTTCAAACATTCTTTCTTTGTCCCTCTCGTAAGTTCGGAATCATAATAATCAGGGGACGTCGCCATGCATTGGAATCCTTTATTTTCTCGGAGGTCTGAGAGCTCGTCAAAGACAGGATCGCAGTTCTTTTTTGTGCATGATCCAGCTAAGGGGTTTCTGTTAAGGCTAGGCAATTTCTGGTAGTGTAAGGTGACAGTGCTAGAGCTGAATCTCAGCTTTATTCTATGAACTTGACCGACGCTTCTCAGAATCATATGTCCTACTCCTCTTATCATGTTGGAACGTGATCTGAAAATGGCAATGGCAAAAAATATATGAGCTTCTAAAAAAACCGTCGACGCCCTGAATATTGTTGAGCCTTAGGGTTTGGTATTGAAATTCATTGGACACCCTAAGTACAGAGCCTTAGGGATTGGTATCTACTACTAACCTTCGCCAGGAGAATAGCGATCCACATATGTCCACGTAGTGAAAATACAGAACACTTAACTGCGCGAACAAAATCGTTTTTAGCTCACAGCAACATGGATTACAGAACGATCTGCATATGTCCACATAGTGAAAATAAGGAACACCACGAACAAAATCGTTTTCAGCTCGGTGGCAGTTTTCAATTGGCCAGAGGGAAGACCAAAAATGAACCAATGAGAACCGTCATCTACAAAGCAGACCCCAGAGAAAAATGCCTTACGGCTTAATTAGTGTAAATTATTTTAATTTCGGATTTATTATGTATTGAAATAGACCAAAAACAATTGAAATGTAAATTTATGGTTAATAGTGACTTACTTTCTTAGATTTAGGGTTATATTTACATTTTTGACCCTGTATTTATGTCTAAATTAATAATTAGATACATAGCTCAAAAAATATCATACCCATTAGTTATTTCATAATTGTGGAACCTATGCATTTATGAATTTTTTCTTTTTCATTTTTTTTTAACGTGAAGGATAATTGTCATGCATCAAGATTGGAATCAGCAAATTTTTAGTAGAGGTCATGTTGTTCCCAACTTTGTATTATTTATTGGCGTAAATTCATCTTAACATCATATTTATTATGTAATGAGGCAGACCAAAAAAAGAATTGAAATGTAAATTTATGGCCAATGACCACTCACCTTCTTAAATTTAAGTTCATATTTTTTATTTATTTCGTAGCATGGACCTAACTATAAATTACTAATTAGATATATAGCTTAGCAAAGATCACTCCCAACCCTAGTTATTTGACAATATCCATTATCGAGTCTCTTTTGTTGTGGGACCTATGCATTAATGGATTTTTTGTTCTCCCCCTATCTCTTTTGAATTCCTCACCATTTATTTGATTTATTTGAAATTAAGGGAGACTCCAATTACAACAATTGTGTTGTGTTCTTTGGACGATTGGAGGGATTGTCTAATTTTCTAAATCTAGTGTATGTAGTTCATGTTTCATCTTGACTGTCCTCCTCCCCCTCCCCCTCTTGTGTTAGTCACCAAAGGAGGACATTTATGAGGGGACTCCATCATCAAGTTTGGCCCTCTTAGTGACACGCCTCAAAGAAGGACATTCAAGAGGGAACCCTATCATCAAGTTTGTCCCTTTAAATAACACACCCTACAAAGAATGTGATAAGTTGTTTGGCCAAGGCTATAGGTTTGGGTGCCTTTGTTTTATTAGCCTTTAGATTCCTTACTAAATATTAATAACAACTAGGATTTCTAATTTTTCCCCCTATTGTTGATATATTCTTTGCTTTGGTGCAGGTACCCTTCAAGTTGCCTATTTTTTAACATAATTTACACCTAACAGTATGTTCTCATATTCCAGTTGTTGGAACCTTTTAAAATCTCCAATGTCTAACTTAGTGCATTATCATTAGGCCTTTATTCAAGTTAAATTTGATGCAAATTGTTATAGCTGATTTTACCACACCTAGTGAATCACACTTGTATGGCCTTCCCCTGTCCCTCTGCAAACTCTTTGGACCCCATGGACCTTTTTTATACCTTTGATGTTTCCAAGATCATCCCCAAAAACATGCTTAAATTGCTATACGCGACTTTTAAACCCTTTCTCGCGTATATACGCGGGTTTGACCCCTAAAACCGCATACATCAGGATGTGTGCAAAAGGCCAAATTCTTTTGGAGTTTTCCTTGATGTGGATCTGACTCACTTGTCTCCTGGCCTTCCATATGCCTTGAGATCACTCAGATTCGACCCTTCATTGCCCCATTGAAGAGCTATATAAGGAACCCTTTGGATACATTGAAGCATATATGAGAATTGAGAGCAAAGAAACTATAGTCCATTGTTGCTAGAACTTATACTTGAGTTTGGATCCCTTTGTCCCTTGGAGCACTTTTGTGTTCTTCCCAAGCTTGCCTTTTGCTTGTGAGCTTGCAATCGAGAGATGGAGGATTGAAGTGGTGGAGACCCAAGTGGGGGATTCAGTTTCTCTGATTTGCAGATGTGCTAACAGAGGTTGTATTCATTGTAATCTTTGATTTTATATTAATAGAAATATCTTTTCCTGTCCAATAATGTATGTTTGAATGAATATTTTATCCATGGATGATTTCAAATGCTTATATGTTATTGATTACATATGGTAGAGTAGATCTAACACCAATATATATAGCATGCTTGTCTTGTTTACTGATTGTTGAGGAAGTAACTTATCAATTCAAGCTGGAGTTGGAAAGCTCAACGGGGATCTACATCAACCATCCGGAATAAGGTACGAATCGAGATCCTTTAGTGTTAGATATTTGATTTCTCTTGCATATTGGAAAGGATTGATTTCTGGAGTCAAGTTGTCTGTTGTGGTACCCCAAGCCATAGGAATTTCTCTCTGGAACAGACTTGGCAACTCTGCTGGGGAGTTCCTAGTAGTTGTCCTTTGGGGGTTTTTATTGTCATTCAATGTTCTTGAATTGCTCTTATTTCTCTGTTTCTATGTCGGGTATGGGGGCATGTTTTCCTAGTAGTTTCTGACTGGTGTGAAGTTTGTCTCAACTTGTCTGTTTGCCTTTATTTTTGTACATTTCTCTTCCTGTACCCAAGTTTTTAACTCACAGTCGTGTATATACGCGGTTTTTACTGATATATCCACGTACATATGCGGGTTTACTGCGAACAGTTGCGTATGCCCTTAGTTTTTCCTTCTAGAGCAAGAATGATTATTGCTGGGTGAATTTTGATGATTGTTGAGTCTCCTTTGACATTGCTAGAGTCTTTATACACCACTGTTTCTGACCAGAGACACTTTTTCTTTAGGGTAAATTTCTTTTTTAAGAATGTTCTTTTCATTGCATTTTCGATTTTTTGTTTTGGGGTTAGTGCATTAGATTTCTTTTACCTTAGTACTTTGTGTGAGTGTTGTTTGATTGTGCTTGCCGAGTCTGGGGGTAGTAGAATCATTCTTTTGCTTTAGTATCTCCTTTTTATTCAAAAAATCCAAAAATATTTGCTTCTTTGCATCATTATGCATTGCACTTTGCATTTCACATGGTACTTGCACTAGGTTTGCTTTGAAGTATTAGTCAGGATTTCATATAGGAATGATTGCATTTGTCATTTGAAGAAAAATTTTGCATTTCACGTAGTAGCATGCCCTATTTTTCATTCAACATAATGCATTTGCATTGATTGTTAGGTGTGCATTTTACTTCATGTTGCATCATAACACCATTGGTTGCACGACCATCTACCTCTTTTGAGTAATAAAGCCAAATAAAATCAACGCTTAATTAAAATGGATTACACTATTTTCTTTGATAGGGTACACTAACAAGACTAGGTTTTAGGGTCTTGGAATAGTTCATTGTGAGTAAATTCTCCAATACTACTAAACAACAATATGTATGTGTATGTGCAGGTGAGAGTGTGAAATTCCTTGGTATAATTAGTGTTTCTCAGGATCCTCCTCTCAAAAGGGAGTTAAGCATGAGGCAGTGTGAGCGGTTATTAATTGGGATGACCCCTAGTCATAACTGAGTAGCACCGGAGATATTTCCACGATTATATTCGTATCTGGGGGCTCTTTCGAGAGTTTCAAGCTTTGATACCCTGCCCATACGATCAATCCCGCCTGCGACTATCCACCTGAGCATTAATTATATTGAGGTGACCTTAGTTGCCTTACTTAGGATATAGAGGGGGTACTTTGCAGGGGTTATTCTGCAGGTGTCTCGGCTAGGTTGGGGTCGAACAGCACAGTCTCTTTATGCGTTGAAGCCGAGGGCCACAATAATTGGTTACGAACCTTTGCTTGTTGTGTATGGGAGTCTCAAGCCTCTCCTAGGCGAGACATACCTGCTTCATTCAGGAGCTAACTTTCCTACCCTTGATTGCTTGTGTTTGGCTTATGCTCTGTGCGCGTTAGCTTGCCTAGGGTTTGCATAATTAGAGAGAATTTTACATTTTTTTGAGTCATTATGGATTCAGGTGCGGCTCCTCGCTGTTCTCATCATTTAGTAGGACTTCCGCCTTCTACATCTCCTCCTCTTTTGGGAGAGAGAAATATATGGTCCAGGCGGACTACTTCGCACATTGATTCACACACGATGGGAGATCATGAAGATGGTATTCCTGAGCTGTCTTCTCCAACTCAAGTGGAGGATGGAGAGTTTACTCCTACATTTGATCCTTCACCTAACATGCCTGCACATTCTGGGTTTGATCCTTCACATGAAAGACCTACTCACTCTAGTTATGATCCCTCATTCACGGGTCACCGGTATTGGATGCCGAGCGACGCGACTCATCAAGAACCCACGAGCACTAGTTATGGTAGTTATGGTATGTCTGGTATCCCTACACATGATCCAGCATTTCATGTTGAGTCAGAGTTTGAGCTTAACACTACGCCTGGGGGCACTCCTATTCCTTACCATGTGGAGAGGTTTGGGAGCACGAGTCACATTGCACCTTCCATCCCGGCGATGGAAGCTACATCACATATTCCTCCTAGACTTGGTGTTAGTAATCCTATTAGGATACCAGATCCAAGACGAGTGACTATAGGGAACACCACGTACATAATTTCACATGTCCCTTCGTCCTCTATTCCTTGTTCTTTGAATGTTATTCCTCCCCCTCATTCACGTTGTCCTTCAGTTCGGAACGTTGCTATGAGTCATGTCCGTACTACTGCTACTCGCACAGTTGTGTCTCAGAGTCAAGTACCTCTTGTTGTTTCAAGAGGTCGTATTCCTACTTTTGGAGGTCATGTTACTACTTCCGGAGCATATATTCCTACTTATTGAGTGTCTCATGGGACATCTCATGGGATGTCTTATGGGCCTTATTATGGGACGCAGTATGGACAGGGTTATTCACCTTATGGGTATGGGTATCAACAACTTGCTTACTCTCCAAATTATGGCTTTGTAGCCCCACATACTCAAGGTACACCACATTATGGTGCTTCTATGCCACCCTACATGGGTCAAACGAGAGGAGGGCACTATGGCCAAGGCCATGGTGGTTACGGTAATAAAACTTATGTGAACCAAAATTATCAGGGAGCGAGGCATCGACCTACTCATCCTAGGCTCCCTTTCCTCATAACACTAAATCTTCCTGACTTGTCAAGACTGATGAACGATCCTGTATCTCATGACCTGGCTTGGCCGGCTGTCCCTAATAAGCTTCCCTCGGACATCCCCAAATTCGAGGGAAAACCAGGAGAAGATTCGAGTGAACATGTTACTACATTTCACCTATGGTGCTCTTCAAATTCCTTACATGAAGATTCGATTCGTTTAAAGTTGTTTCAACGCACCCTTACAGGGCCTGCCACGAAATGGTATATAGAGTTACTTAGGGGGGCATTCGCGTTGTTCAATGACCTAGCTATGACTTTTCTCAACCACTTCCAGCTACCAGTGCGTTACGATGTTGGTACGGAACTCTTGTCGACATTTCGGCAAGATAAATCCACCCATATCTCGGACCATATCCAAGAGTGGCGTAGAAGGAAGAGATTGATTAAAGCCTTCATACTACTGGAGTTTCTCCTTGAGTGGTTCCTTAAATTGTTAATGCCTTATATAGCGAAGGATGTTTCTACATATGGATTTCAGAACGAGGAACAAGCCATTTTTAGGGCGTAGGAATTAGACTTGATTTATGCTCAATCTGGTTTGTTATATGAGATCATTCCTAATTCTCCGCGTTCTAGTTTCGACCCTAAGGTTAAACCTGGACCACATGCCGATGGCATTGTTGGTTGTACGAGTGCCAAGCCTGCAGATTCAGTTGTGAAACAGGTCAGTCAATTATCTATCAACCAATCTACCTCGGGACAAGCCACGGCTTCGTCTCAACCCACTCAAACGGCGAGTGTACTTTCGATGCAATCGTCGGACCAGAAGGGTAACCAGCAACCCGGAAGGAATAAAAAGAAGGGTAAAAGCAATCGTAAAGGTGGGAATAGGAATGAAAATGCCAACTCTAATGATAAGAACACCCGAAATGCTGGGGGGGACAAGCAGCCTAAATGTAAGGTTAAATTTCCTTGCAAGTTGTGTAAGGAATACTACCTCACTCACTTGTGTCCTTGGATTGATGAAGCCTTGAGATTCATAGCACAGGGCCCAGCTGTGTTGACCAACCCTTTACCTCATAATCAAAACATGAAATCAAGGACCCATGATCATTCTGGTGGTGATCAAGATCCGTCGGAGATTAGAGGTCATGGTTGCATCAATATGGTCTGTGCTACTAAGGTTGTGACTCGTGCAAAGGATTATGGTTCGTCACAACCCGACCTTGGAAAGGAACCTGATCCACCTGGGAGTCCTTTGCGTATTGAAAAACTTGTGGAAAAACCTAAAGTTGCGCCTCGCATTCCTAAGGGAGTCCTTAAGCATTCGGGGCACAATCCTAATGCTCGAGCCGCCCATAAATATTCTATTGTCGAGGATTTGGGCCACACTCCTTGCGCGATGTCTGCACTTGAAGTACTTCAGAGTTGTCCTTCGCAAAGGAAGGCTTTGATTTTTTCCCTAGGTGTGAACGATGATAATTCTTCCACTATGTTCAAATTTGAAACCGCGGTACTTCAGCCTCGCTTGCCTTACTATGTATCTCTCTTAATTCATGTAGAATGTCTTAACATGATCATCAAACGCACTGTGATTGACAAAGGTGCTGCTGCTTCCATGATGTCTTTGGCATGTTGGAAGGGTTTGGGTTCCCCTGAGTTGTCTAAATCCGGTACCATGTTGACTACTTTCGATGGAAGATCGTTTCAACCACACGACATTCTTCCTTCTCTTAAAGTTCGTTTGGGAGGGAAGACCATTGAAATAGAGGTCGAGGTGGTTGATGCGTCCCTCGATTACAATCTCTTGCTGGGTAGGAATTGGATGTACAATATGCAAGTCGTAGCTTCTTCTCTATTTCAAGTTGT
Organism: Pseudotsuga menziesii; assembly: GCA_001517045.1. NCBI lineage: Eukaryota > Viridiplantae > Streptophyta > Pinopsida > Pinales > Pinaceae > Pseudotsuga > Pseudotsuga menziesii. The sequence goes on along the minus strand of LPNX011008837.1, from coordinate 104,796 downwards.
ATGCTTTCCGTTTAATGGGAAGATAGTTACGATTGATCAAACGTCATTCAAGAATCCGCTGGTTACTGCATCTTCGGGAGCTTCCATCCTGATTGTAGAGCGCTCTCAGCCGGCAACTGGGAGTGTGGGTGTTGGCATATATCCATCCCTTATGGGAATCTTTAGTTGTCCTGCACCTGTCCTTATGATAGGGTCTAGTTTCGGTGAGGTGTCATCATCGGTAAGATCAGTGTATTTTCACACAACCTATATGCAAGATCCTTGGGTTCTTCCTACACCGAGTCCTTCGAATGAGCCCATCGAGACGGACGTGTTGTTGCATGCAACTATGATAGCTTATTAAGCTAATATTTTTTGTGTTGCAGACTCTAGTCCTTCCTCTATGCGGACGGAGGAAGAGGACCCGTATGTACTGTCTGCATGGGCAGTTCAGTCTTCTCACACACATGACTGCCTTGATAGGGTTTTTCCTTCTGATGGGATATTATTGAGGCTATGTCTGGGGTTGAGCCACCTTGGGAAGAATTGCATCATAGATCTTATTTTCTCCCTGAGCTTAACCATTTGGAGTGTGAAGACTATAGGGAGATTCTTAGTGAGAGAATCGGTAGTCCCATGGTTCCGTTAAGCTCTCTTGGTCCAATGGCTAATGGAAACATGGCGAATATATCTCCTACCATCCCTATCAATATCTCTCACAATCCTAGCAAGATTGAGAATGTCTATATTGGGGCAGAATGTTCCCATGTTGAGATTCAAGAGTACACCGAGTTGTTTAAAGAATTTCGTGATATTACGATGAAATGCCAGGTATCGACCCTTGCATTGTTGAACATGAGATTAAAACTTATCCCAATGCTAAACCTGTTTGACAACACTTGCGTGTGGTGAATCCTAGGAAAGCACCCGCAATTAAGGCAGAGATAGAAAAACTGTTAAATGTCAGTTTGATCTATTCCGTTCCCTTGATGGAGTGGGTTTCAAACCCATTCCGGTTGATAAGAAGCAAGGAACAATCCGTATATGTACTGATTTCTGTGACTTGAATTGTGCCCGTACTAAAGACAATTTCCCCACACCATTTATTGATCAAATATTGGATGAGTGTGTAGGAAGCGAGGTATTTTCCTTTATGGACGGCTTTTCTGGATACAATCAAATACAAATTAAACCTCAGGACCAACATAAGATTTTCTTTATTTGTCCTTTGGGAACCTTTGCATATCGAAAGATGCCTTTTGGCCTTAAAAATGCTGGAGCCACTTTTCAGTGGGCTATGACCTTGATCTTCCATGATCTCAAATCGATTATTGAAGTCTTTTTGGATGACCTTGATGCTCATTCTTGTATGAGAATGCGTCATTCCTACCATTTGAGATTAGTGTTCGAAAGGTGCCGCCACTACTTGGTCAGGTTAAATCCTCACAAGTGCATCTTTTGCATGAAGTCTGATCGCTTATTAGGGTTCATTGTCTCCAAAAAGGGTATAAGAGTCGACCCTTTAAAGGTTGAGGCAATACTTCAATTGTCTCCCCCGAAAAACATTAGACATCTTCAATGTTTACAAGGCATGCCAAACTTCTGACGGAGATTCGTCGTGAATTTTGCCAATTTGACTAGAGGCTTTATGCATCTTTTGAAGAAGGACACTACCTTTTGCTGGGATGAGCGAGCCCAGGAGTCCTTTGATGTGCTTAAACGAGCCTTAGCATCAGCCCCGGTGATTAGTCCACTTGACTATAGCCGTCACTTTCTACTTTATGTGGCCGCATCCATGGAGACGATTGGTACAGTTTTGGTTCAAGAGGATGAGGAGCTCCGAGAGCATGTCATATATTATCTGAGCTGAAACCTTATAGATGCGTAGATCCGTTATTCCCATGTCGAGAAGCTTTCCTTAGCTACCGTTCATGCTGTCCAAATATTGAGACACTATATTCTCCTTCGCCAGACCTTGGTGGTTTCCCATGTCAATCCATTGCAGTTCGTCCTCACTAGAAGGATGATACGAGGAAAGTATAATAAGTGGATTGTCATCCTACAAGAATTCGATCTTGAGTTTGTTTCAGCAAAATCGAATAAATCGTTGATTTTTGCAGAGCTTATATCTGATTTCCCGAGGGAGGAGGAGGAGGAGGCTTGTGAAGATACGTTTATCGATGAGCACATCTTCTTGATCTCAACTTTGGATCCATGGTATGGAGACATTATCATATATCTACTCACCTTTCACGGGATGAACGACGACGATTATGTCACGTATCCAAGAATTACCTCATATTGGATAACACTTTGTACCGTTGTGGGGTAGATTCCATTTTACGTCGTTGTTTAACTCATGAGGAGGCTGAGCTTGTGCTAAATGATTGCCACAGAGGGTCGTGTGGTGGTCATTTATCTGGGCTTTCTACAGCCCAAAAAATATTGAGAGCGGGTTATTTCTAGCCGTCGATCTTTAAAGATTGTGTCAATGCGGTCAAGAAGTGCCACCCTTGCCAAGTGTTTGCACGTAATATGCGCTCATGTCCTACCGCGTTACATCCCATTATCACCGCCGGTCCCTTCACCAAGTGGGGGCTCGATTTCATGGATTGCAACCCAGCTTCAGCTGGGGGGCATCATCATATTATCGTGGATGTTGACTACTTCACAAAATGGGTTGAGGATATGCCTACAGTTAAATCCGATGGTGAGACAGCCACACACTTTGTATTCAACCAGATTATTACTCGGTTTGGTATTCCGAAAGAGCTTGTCACTGACCATGGTAGGCACTTTCATAATCGCATGATGGAAGAGTTTTCCTCGAAGTTAGGGTATAAACAAGAGCATTCTTCTTGTTATTACCCTCAATCGAATGGACAGGTTGAAGCAGTGAACAAATCACTCAAGTCTATTCTCCAACGAACTGTCACACAAAGCAAAACCAATTGGCACATTATGTTATATCCTGCTTTGTGGGCTTATAGGACCGTGGTTAAGACTGCCACCGGTTTTTCTCCATATCAGCTTGTACATGGGGTGGAGTCTGTATCGCTGGTTGAGTGTGAAATCCCTTCTTTGAAGCTAGCCATAGAAATCTTACCAGACACTTCCCCATTGGAGGAGCGTTTGGTCCATTTAGAGTAGCTTAATGAGCAGCGCTGAGATGCTTTAGTGGCTCTAGAAGTGAATAAGTGTCGTGTGAAGGTCCAGTATGATAAATCTGTCCATCCAAGGAGGTTTAGTGAAGGAGATTTGGTCCTTTTGTGGTATCAAGATAAAGAACCCTGGGGGGCAGGCAAATTCAACCCCATGTGGCATGGTCCTTACGTGGTTAAACATGTGTTAGAGAAGGGCACTTATGAGCTAGTAGATTATGAGGGGACGGCCTTGGCAGAGCCTAGAAATCGGCTCTATCTTAAAAAGTACTATGCATGATTTTCAGCCAAGGCTGACTATTGTATATTATTGTACAACATTTTGCATAGTTAGGTATTTCTTATGGTGATTGGGTTTGTTGATTAGCTTCCATTTTGTATGGCAGATGTCAATGGAGTCTTCCATCTATATAGGATTCGCGGATGGTGCAAGCCGTCACACTAAACACTCAACCTCTACTGCTTGGGTGATTTATACTCCTACGGGTCAGGTATTGTCTTCAGGAGGCGTATGTTTATGGCCCTCTTCAAACAATGTTGCTGAATATAGTGCCGTTATTGAGCTTCTACGAGATGCCATTTCACATGGTGTTCTCTCTCTTGAGGACGTCTTGATTCAGAGTTAGTAGTGTCACACCTTAATGGCTTGTATCATGTTAGGGATCCAACATTATTACGGAGATTCTTACGTGTGAGATTGTTAGAACGACAATTTTACAATATAACATACATACATGTTCCAAGAATTAATAATCAAGTTGCTAATTCATATGCTGACTACATGTTAGATTGGCATTTGTTTCATAGACTATAAGCTCATCACAAACATACATTTTTACACATGTAAATAAATAAACCAATCATCATAAAAAAAAATTCATTAAAACATCCAAAATGTGATAATACATAGTGTCATAGTACAAAAATGGGGCTCTCGAACCACCAAAATATAAATACATGATAGTACAAAATGTATCACTCCCAGGTATCTATGCCTGGGGAGGAGGAGGGGGGTTCTTATCATGGAATGTCACCACAGCTCTAGCTAGCCGTCTAAATAACCGCACCCATGCTCGTGGCACACCCACCACCTAACGCTGCATGGCCTTAGGCAGGTCCTCAACTTGCGCCATGGGTACCCTGTGTGTCAGCCGCACGAAGTTGGTATGAATGCTTTGGAGCATCCACTCCACATCCACACCCGTAATGTCATCTGTTCTTCCCCTCTGTCTATGACGAGGGAAGCCTTCAGGCCACCATGGTCCTACATCTGCATGCATATGATAGGATGTCACTATATGTTGTCACGCAAAAACATGTCTTTTTGATTACATATATCAAAAAACACAAAAAAATTAAAAAGAGGGTTGGGATTCGTTACCAATGTCACCGTATGCCAATCCTGGTGGTAATGGCATGTCGGGGTCTCCCCGGAAATCTATCCCCGCATAGGGGTAGTCACCAATGGCAACTATCTGCCATTGCCACCATGGAAATAATTCAGCTGGATAAGGGGTTGGACACCCTACCTCCACCCAGTCTGCGCATCGCATCTACCCAACATCGTTGGGTCAGATATCGAACCCTGTGAAGAGGAACGTCAACTCTAGGGCTCAATCTCGGAACACACTCAAAGAAAAACGTGCTCAGTATGCTACTGAAACCGAAGTTTCATAATTTTCCCATCTTGCACTCACTGAGCTGGTGTTTCATGTTGCCCAGTAGTGCAATGCTCCAATCGTACACTGTGGGTCTCATGCACTCCATTGCATAGAACATCAGAGGCCGCAAGGCCTGGTGGAGTGAAGCTAGCCCTGCTATCCCACCCAGTGTCAGTAGAATGGCCTTTAGGCCTAGCACTTGTATGGAGTTAGTTTGGATCTGACTCCCGACCTTCTCCGTGTCTGGATAACAGTACACTGTTATGTACTCATCTATGGTTAGGCCACCTCCGGGCCCGCGAGAGCATAGGTTCACCACTTCCCCTCATCGGGAAAGTCCAGTAATAAAGTATATGTCCTCCACTTCTATGGTGAGGGACATCCCATCAATCTGGAAAGACTCTGAGTCAGGATCCCAGTAGTCTACTAGCATCTGCAGCAGTCTTGGTTTGGCTCTTAAGCCACCAAGACACCAAAACTTGTAAAGCTCGTATGCACAAAGAGCCTGTTGTGCCATTAGATCACCACAGACTGCTTCTTCTACATCCCCGTACTCACATTCTTTCCATTCTAGAACCATCTTGCACATTGAATTCAAGTTTGAGTCATTAGAACACTTAAAAAACCTTGAATGCGGCCTCATACGCGACTGTTTGCTAAACAACAGCGTATGTACACGACTTTGAGAGCTTTTTCTGCGTATATCTAGCCCTATACGAGGAAAAATCCTCAATTTCCGCGTGGGTCGTGGCGCGCACTTTAGCATGGCCTAGAATCCTGATTTGACCATGGAAAATTGTAAAATTTGCATGAAAATGAAAGAGCAGGGCATGGGTAATTACCTAGAAAAAACGGTAGTGGATTCCGTTGGCTAGATCTCCTGGAATTTGTTGTTGAAGTTCTGAGCTCAATTGGGTAAAAATTTCAAATGTTATATAATGTTTTGGATTTTTTACTATTTATAGAAATTTTTCAAATTTTTACCCCCTTTTCTATAGTTTGGACCGTTTCTAATCCTTTTGGACCGTTTTTTTACTAATATATGATGTAGGAGACCGTTTTGAGTGCCGGTACAGTTACTGGTTCATGCACCTTATGATCGAGTCCTTCCACATTATACAGCTTTGTTGAGTACCTCGTGTTGGATGATAGGGGATGCCTTAATGCTCTCCTTCCATCAGATTTCATCCCATCGAATTCAGATCATTTATTCTGGGATTGGAATCTAGAGTCATTTTTGAGTGCCTTGAGACTTGCAGTCATCAGTGGTAGGTTCTCTCGCCGTCGACAGTTTTTTGGGAATACATCAATGTCCCTTGATCGATGGATTCTCTCAAGTGTTCGACCTCAACACATTTATTCACACTTGTTAGTTTTCACTCTAGTACCTTGATTCCCATTTTCATTATCGGTGGGTGATCTCGCATCTGTTAACGGTATACATCAATGACCGGTAATCAGACGATGGACTACTATGTTCGACCTCGACACCTCTATTCACATAGTAGGACATGTACGCGTAGCATTTTGTGTAGAAGACCTTTCAAATTGGTGGCATCTCTTATATGCTACCTCATTGATCGTGCCAATGTTCATGAGATTTCAGCTCTTGTGACCTGATTCCAGTATATGTCAGACATTTCCAGCCATTATGGAGATCTTGATCCATTGTATATCTTCAGCCATTATGGAGATCATGATCCTTTGTATATCTTCATCATGGATATTCTGATATATGTATATTGTACGTGGTGATGACCACTTATGTCATATTTTGTATCATGCCTATTCATGGCCATTGTACTCTTATGTATCCGGGACTGCTATATGTATTTGCAGTTATATGCAGAGTTGTATCATTGTACTATGCTGATTAGGTGGCTGGTATTCCACTGGGTTCTTCATCACTCCACTTCTGGGATGGACTTATAATGTATTTCGGCCATCGTATGACCCCTCTGACCTCACACATTAGGGGGCATCTGTTATAGCTGATTTTACCACACCTGGTGAATCACACTTGTATGGCATATTTTGTATCATGCCTATTCATGGCCATTGTACTCTTATGTATCTGGGACTACTATATGTATTTGTAGTTATATGCAGAGTTGTATCATTGTACTATGCTGATTGGGTGGCTGGTATTCCACTGGGTTCTTCATCACTCCACTTCTGGGATGGACTTATAATGTATTTCGGCCATCGTATGACCCCTCTGGGCCTCACACATTAGGGGGCATCTGTTATAGCTGATTTTACCACACCTGGTGAATCACACTTGTATGGCCTTCCCCTGTTCCTCTGTAAACTCTTTGGACCCCATGGACCTTTTTTATACCTTTGATGTTTCCAAGATCATCCCCAAAAACATGCTTAAATTGCTATATGTGACTTTTAAACCCTTTCTCGAGTATATACGTGGGTTTGACCCCTAAAACCACGTACATCGGGATGTGTGCAAAAGGCCAAATTCTTTTGGAGTTTTCCTTGATGTGGATTCGACTCACTTGTCTCCTGGCCTTCCATATGCCTTGAGATCACTCGGATTCGACCCTTCATTGCCCCATTGAAGAGCTATATAAGGAACCATTTGGATACATTGAAGCATATATGAGAATTGAGAGCAAATAAATTATAATCCATTGTTGCCAGAACTTATACTTGAGTTTGCATCCCTTTGTCCCTTGGAGCACTTTTGTGTTCTTCCCAAGCTTGCCTTTTTCTTGTGAGCTTGCTATCAAGAGATGGAGGATTGAAGTGGTGGAGGCCCAAGTAGGGGATTCAGTTTCTCCGATTCGCAGATGTGCCGATAAAGGTTGTATTCATTGTAATCTCTGATTTTATATTAATAGAAATATATTTTCTAGTCCAATAATGTATGTTTGAATGAATATTTTATCCATGGATGATTTCAAATTCTTATATGTTATTGATTACATATGCTAGAGTAGATCTAACACCAATATATATAGCATGCTTGTCTTGTTTACTGATTGTTGAGGAAGTAACTTATCAATTCAAGCTGGATTTGGAAAGCTCAACGGGGATCTACATCAACTGTCCGGAATAAGGTATGAAACAAGATCCTTTAGTGTTAGATATTTGATTCCTCTTGCATATTGGAAATGATTGATTTCTGGAGTCAAGCTGTCTGTTGTGGTACCCAAAGCCATAGGAATTTTTCTCCGTAACACAAATTCTAGTAGGAGTAATTATCCCTTATTTGCTTGATGATGGCCCAAAGGAATGGCTAGTCCCCCCAAAAGAGGGAGAGATATGGCATCTAACTCATATTAGGTTTGAGGAGACGAACAATGATGTTGTATTAAATTTTGAAAACCAAGGTTTGCGAAAGAGGCTAGCACTGCCCTAAAACATGGTCCATCCTCTAAGACCTTTCAATGACTTTTAGGTTTAGCGAAGCTTAAAAATAAAACCCCACTAGAGCATAAGGTCATTGTGCTCTTGGAAGAAATTATAATTATCACTAATCCAATTCTTGAACTTTGTAGATGATGACCAAACCCAATAAGTCTACATATTAAAGTGTTTTGTCTGAATCTACATATGAAAGAATTCATTAACCATTTCCAAAAGCATGCATATCTCGTTGAATATGTACTCAATGAGCTCCATAAAGAAAACCTAATTCCAATTTTGGTGTATTTAATTGCATTGCAACTTTGAAAGAGAAAGGATTTGAGAGTGGGCATCACTATAGAGGAGAAGCATTCAATGTAAGGGAAGATGAGGTAGTCCCTTCACAAGGGAAAACTATAGAAGACTAAATGCTAGATGCAAGTTTGAGTGTCGATATATGTTATAAGCATTTATATTGTACCCATCTCCTAGCAATGTGTTGACAAAGTTTAGCCTTTGATGGTAGGGAGGGATTCCCTCCATAACCGACATCTTAGTCTTCAGATTCTGTATAAAGCATCTACTCACCATTGCTAGAGCAATAGTTTTTTCTAACAAGGTTTTGACAAAACTTTGTAAGTTTCCTTTTGAAGACTTCTTGTAAAATAGTTCACAAACATCTCCTACCCTTAACAACTTCCTTCTTGAGTTTGTTGATGACAACTACTAGATTCAAATTCTAAAAGCCCTTAAGAATTTGCCCTCCACTTCTCATTATGTTGTTGCAAATGGCATTTATGCCTATATAGCCCTTACATCAACAAATTTAATAAAAATTCTCACAAAAATTATGCCACACAATGTTCATAATACTCCTTTTTTTCGCTCAAAGGTTGGTACAACAAACTTATTACTTAATTTTTGTTATTGTTCCTTGACATTGAGGGCACTTTTGAGAATCCCAACTACTTACTCAATCACAGTAGAACCATTAAAATGATCAAGGTCATATGCACAATATCCCTTATAGTCATCAACTAACTTATATTTATGTTTGAAGGCAAGCAATATGCATTAAATAATAACACATATCCCATTACTTGATACATATCGCTTACCATGTTTGAAGACAAACAATATACACCAAGTAATACAACATTTAAGGAATATCTCTTATGACATCACTGGAAATTTGGTTATACAATTCCATTTTGGTTAAATAAACATCCATCTATATATATAGCCATGAGGTGTAGGTCATTTGGCTTTTGTTGGGTTTAGTTCTCATGAGGTCTCATGTTCAAACCTTATGGCCAGTGGTGCGATGGCTTGGAACAACGTGGAGGTTTGATGGTCGCCTTGATAAAAGTTCGGTTTCAATTCATGTGGGGGAGGTGTAGGAAGGCATATTACGCCCCAAAAAATTCGTATATGATTACGGTGGTGGCTGTACTCTCATTGTATCCTAATGGGTCTTAAGGTAGGCCGCAGCTCATAAATTTGATATCCACATGTGCACTTCACTGAGCGACATGAAAAGTTTATCATAATTAAAATATATATATATACTTGGTACATATTGCTTACCATGTTTGAAGGCAAACAATATACACAAGTAGTACACAACAGTTTAAGAAATGTCTACATCACTGGAAATTTGGTTATGCAATTCATATTCATGTTTCTTTTGCATTCCGTGTTAATGTGCATGGTTCTTCGGATTTGTATAGTTATTTATAAAATTAAATGTCGAACGTCAACAGCAGGATTCGAACCTGCGCAGGCAAAGCCCAATAGATTTCGAGTCTATCTCCTTAACCACTCGGACATGTTGACAGTTTTATTTACGTCATTTACTATTGTATGCCCAATGACTTTAATTTGTAGATTTGCTTTACTGGACGCCCCTTATTTTTATAAACATGCGACGTAATGAAAGTGGAAAATAAAAGTTGATTTCTAGTGTGGGCATTTTATTGGTTTTTTATGAAGAGTAGTTCGATTCGCAAAAGCATCCTCCTACTTTTATTGGTTTTGGTTAACTTTTTTTTAAAATGTGGTTCACCATTTGTTAGAGGATCCCAATACCTGATATTCAAACGTAATCAAGGTATGGCCAGCTCATCATTCACAATATTTATTACAAAGGGCTTCACAAGAGCATCATGTCACTTACAAGAGTAGAACCTGGGTGGGGAGGGTAACATTCATTCCTCCCAACCACCCAAGCTACATCCATTTGACAAGTTTTGGTTAGCTTAAATTTCATGACTCGTATTTTTTGGCTGCGCGTGAAATTCCATTATATCATAAAAGGGAAAAGAAACGCTCAAAACAAATTTATTTTTTTATTATATTTTGTTATATTTTACATAGTTGTTTGAGTTATTATATTTATTCGTGAGATTTGTTTTTATTATTAAAACTTATTATATTTTTAGTGAGATTTGTGTTTTTATTTTTATTTTTAATAGAAGTTTTTTTGAGTGTTAGAGTCGAAGATTTAATTTATGTTTAAATAATGAGGAGACAGTCCTCCATCTCTTCACACGATGTCCGATCTGGATCAGCATTCGAGGACTTATCAGGGATCTCTTTCAGATTTATTTTCCTCCTGTAGAAAATTCCATTGCAGATTTTTTGGATACTTGAGCTTCTATTCACACTGGTGGTTCTGTTTTTAGATACATTCCCCATCATATATTTTGGGCCATCTGGAAATCACGAAACAGGGCTATTTTTTATGGGAAAAAAGTGACTGTTTTGGGTATCTATCATCAGATTTTGTATGCTGCACAGTTGCCTTCTACTCAGTTGTCTTCCCCAGGGCCTGTTATGAAGGAGAGAAAAAAGAAAAAGAAAAGAAAGATTGGACCGACACCCTGCATGTTTTTTCCATGTGGATTTTTTGATGGTGCTTCTACTTCCACTGCTGCAGGTGTTGGATTTAGTGTGTTTATCAATGGGAATCATCATCTGGATTTTGTGCTGGGGGTAGGACGTGGATCCAATACAAAAGCAGAACTTATGGGACTGTGGGCCCTTCTGATTTCTTCCCAAATGATGAGTATTCCACTGGTCCATATTTATGGTGACTCACAAGTCATCATAAACTGGGCCAAAGGTATCACTGCTCTCACCCCACCAGACCTATCACACTGGTGCGGACAAACACAAAAGCTTATCACAAGCTTCCATGATCTGGCATTCAGTCACATCTATCGTAAACACAATCGGATTGCTGACAGTCTTTCAAAAAAAGCTCTCTCATATGATCCAGGTTATGGCTGTTTTTCAGAATTTTTCGATGACCAAATGGTCACCAGTGACTCTTTTCAGCTTTTTTGAGCTTGCTTTATTAAGGAGCATGTTACTTTTATTTTAGCTCCATTTGAGTAGCTTTTTTGGATCGTAGATCAGCTCCTCTTGGTTCACGATAGATAGGGCTGACTGACCTTGATCTTTACATGATGTGACAAATTTCTGATGGGAACATTTTTTATTGTATGCCACTCCCCCTGGCAGAGACTAGATGTACATTCTCCTTGGAACAGACTAATCCTCTGTCTAATTCTCTATGATGTAATTTCCTTTGGGCGAGTGTTTTTCAATGCCCTTTGATTCTTAATAAGAATATCAAGGTCATGCTTTTTCTTCCTGAAATTTTTTTTTTTCTCTCAAAACTTTCTATCTTATTATTGGATCTATTTATATCTATGGGAATTGAGCTTTAAAATTTAGAGTTAGTGGGTGGGATCTATTTATATGTATGGGAATTGAGCTTTAAAATTTAGAGTTAGTGGGTTGGATCTATTTATATTTATGGGAATTGAGTTTTAAAATGTTGAGTTAGTGGGTTTTTGCTAACGGAAAATTATTTTCAAATTTTTTTATATTAAAAGCACTTTTGTTATGAAAATCGAACATGGGTTAGTGATGTAAAACTCTCAACGAGTTAGCACTAGACCACATCTTGACCAATGAGATTTATGCATTGCTATCTTATATATCCATCCATCGTGTAAAAAGTCATAGAAGTTACACTACTCTTTGATTTATTATTTTTAATGTGATATTGACATAGAGTTCATTTTGAACAATGTGGATGTTTAGATTTTGTTTCAATGGCATGGTGAAAATATTTATCTGTCAAGAAAAATTGCTACTAGCATTGTCATAGACTTCCACCTTCCAAACCACGGTATGATTATTCAATGGTCATAGATTCAATCCTTGGAAACTTTAATTTGGGATGTTGTTGCTAAACATGATTTGTTCAAATTGGCTAATAGATTTAATATGACATCTACATTACAAGGTTTATTAATTGTGTCGATAGACGCTCTATAACTTAGTGTGATATAAATGTCGTCCCCTGGGGAATGGTGATGTAACAAATGTTGACTCAAAAAGAATTAAAGCTTTAACAACCCTATAAAAAATATATAACAATACAATAGATATATAGTAAATTATCTCTAGGTAAGTTGAAAATCATCAAACATCTTCTCTATCGTGAGCTAATTTTGAGTAGCAACGTGAGCATCGAGTAACCAACATATTGGCGAACAACGAGAAACTATCTTTTGGAAAAAAATATTGAGTAGATTGTCTGACAAAAAACACCTAATTATGAGTAAGGGCATTGGATACCAAACATCCATGAATAATCAGTAAGTTTTTTGTTACCTCTTATGTTAGGAAATTCATCTTGTGTGTATTTGTGTTATATTTTTTAAAATTTAGGTCTTGGGATTTTAGGTCTAGTCGAATGCCTAAAAATAATACAAAACAAAAAACAAAATATCTCCAAAGTAGTACACCTAGAATCACTGCCTATAATAGAAAATAATAACTATCAATGAGATATCACATTTGGGATTAGCTGCATGGAGTAAATTTGTAAACTATTACCCATACCTCATATATTGGATGTTGGACTGTGAAATATCCTCATTACTGAAATAATAAGTATCTTTGGAATAAAATATACCACTAACAATGGTGCACCCTACATTCAATAACTACCACTAAAAATAATGTGAGACAACTCCATAGAATATTCATGGGCTAAGTTTCTCTCATAATCATGCTAAATCTTAAGGAAATAACAATGAAGGGTTATTATGGATCGAATCATAAGTAGTGAATGGTGTGGCTAAAGGAAAATAAAATTATGAAGAATAAATGCAAATTCCCAAGTGATGAGCATCCAAACCCTACATTTTCATCCAACAATTCAAAATTTGACAATGTTGTAAACCATCAATATTATATACAGTGATAATTAGATAACCAAAACAACAAATTACTCATATTAGTAAACTATGAAAATTATATACAATTATAGACACATACCAAAAAGAGAAGATTATGCATATCATCATCTCTAGGAGTAGTTAGATATAAGGCCATTGGTTTGGATTGACAAAGTAATGAAACAATTCTTTACCAAGTTGTTCATCAATAATTATATATAGGAGTAGTTAGATATAAGGCCATTAGTTTGGATTGACAAAATAATGAAACAATTCTTTACCAAGTTGTTCATTGACAATTATATATCCATTATATTGTTTGAAAGTGAAATTTTATGTTTGGCATGACGAGTTGTGCAACATATCAAATTTAGGAGTAGCCAAGTGTAGTTTAAAGCATCGACAATACAATAATACTCAATTGTATCACTATAATGAGTATGTTTTCATCCATGTTGAAAACAAAATATTTTTTTAAAGCTTTCAATATTATGCATAAGTATAACATTATAAGAAATAATCCCAGTTTGAAGAAAATCATAGATATAGATATGTAGGTGAATCTTCAATCAACAACATATAATTTATTGAAACTTGTAAATTTTGGTGAATATTATCAATTTCATATTTTATATAAAAAACAAAATTTTAAATAAAAATGACAAATTGGTGATTTTTTTTAAATGACAAACTAAAAAGGGTAATTGGAAAAAAATTATCCCTAAAAAATACACTAGGAATCCATAATCTATGAGTGATATCTAATTAACTTAATTTCAAGTTTATACTAAAAGTTCAAGCTCCCAACTAGAATATAGAATGTGAGACAACTCAGAAAATCTTTAAGCTAAGTTTTTGCCACAATCATGCCAAATCTAAAGGAATATTGTATGTGATTATGATGGATGGAAGTCAAGACATATGATTGCGGTGCAATGAAATAAAACTATGAAGAGTACATGCAAATTGTTGGAATGTGTAATTTAATATTATATATGTAATGATGTCTAGTATGATATTGTAAGATTTCTTATATCTAGTAAAGGCATAAATAGCTATAATCTTATGTAAGAGGATTTGTTCCATGTGCATCATGGAGTGACATTCTCCTATTACCATTCATTATATAAGGAGGTGCAAAATTGTTTATCCCATCTGTATCTTGGGATGTTATTCTTCCATAGCTTTAGTTATATAATATAGGTGAAGGACAACCTTTGGTTATATCTTGTGAATTATATTGTAAAGTTGTGAGAACATATGTGTAGTGGGGCTAAAGTGTAAGATTGGAGATTTCTTAAGAATAAGATGACAATACCTTCTCGTGGATGATTCCACATTTGGTGTTTTACCACTTATATCTGATGTATCATTTCATTTCTCATGTATCTAGTTTCTTACTTTGATTATTGTTACTTGTATGGATAGAAGGCTATACTAGTATTTTCTTGCTTTACTTTGTTTTCTGTTCTTTTATATCATAATCACTACTTCTAGAAACATTTGGACTAATGACAAATGCATCTAGAGTATTGTTGTAATCAATTTCAACATCAGAATGTTGAAAATCTTCCTGCTTTAAAACATAATTAACAGAAGATACAACAAATAACAAGTCTTCTTCCTCTTCCATAGCATACTCGTTCCTTTAATATATACTGCTAGAAGAATCAGTTAGTAAGTACTGAGTGTATAATGCATATCCCTCACAACAATGCTCAAAAAGACACTAAGAATGTTAAAAATCCCTCAAAGATGAAATACTAGAAACAGGAAGAGTTTTGTACCATTGTCTCACATTGCCATCCAATGAATACATAAACATTTTCATCAATACATCCTCATGATGTATATTTAGTTGGTCCATGTATTGATGAGACTTTATTACATGAAGTGTCATATTGTCATCTTCCCTCTCTTTGAACCATGGAAGGAAATCTCCCCACTCGTCCATGATAGGTACTACATTTGGAAATCCTAGAACAACTGCAAAATTCAAAGGTGCAAACCTCTGAGACAAAATGGCTTTCTTGGCCTTCGACATCTGGAACCAGTGGAGTTGCTAACAGATCCTTGCTCTATGGAGTTACCCGGTGAAAAATTGTAGTCTAAACTATATAACCAATCCTTGTTCACCCATTAAAGACTGGATCTATGCTTTGTCATTCTCCTAGGAAATATTTTCTTCATTTCCGTCCCCAACAACGACACCCAAATATTTTTGTCCTAAAATATGTACTTGACCGCAAAAACATAAAGCTTAGGCATCTGAAATTGGATGATTGGATTGGGTTTGGTAGATGGATCACTGAGACTACATAAGGAAGGATAAACATGGAAAGAACTAGTTGCAGATCATAAGCATACCATTGGGCATCATGGAATCATGTTAACATACTGTATATCAAAGACAAATGAACTGCATATCAGACAAAAGCTTATGTAATGATGGATGGAAGATTGGAGAATATAACATGAAGTAGAACATCCATCAATCAAAGATCCTCTCCAAAAAATGGATTTACAGGGTATTGAATGGAGCATGAGAATGACAGGTAGTCACAACAAAGACTTTTCTACTTGAGAATCTCTCATTCATAGGCAGTCATTGATACTCAATATCTATGAAGCATTCAAGTAAGAAGACAAAGAAATGACAGACAAAGAGATGTAACATGCTGATAAATAGCTCTCAAGAATCTTTAATGCCAGAAATGATTACATAATTAAGGAATTTTGAGATTCCTTAATCTCAAAATTCCTTATAACTCTTAAAAGGTGAATACAAACCAAGTTTGAAAAAAAATTGATCTTGATACTAACATTTAGTGTTTTGGTGAGAAGATGTTGGGTTATGAGATTTTGGTAGCGAAAATCGAGGTCATGTTTACATGTGCATTGCCGAAATCTTTAGATTTTAATGGATCAGAGTACCAACATGATGTACAATCCTCCCAACTTTGTTGCTTGCATTTTTTAGATAGAGACGAGAAATCCTAATTGTTTGCTCTCAAGATTATTGTTAGAAATATTGTGATTTATACAAGAAAAGGAACTACATATCTTAGTATGTGATGGGTTCATATAACATGTTTTTTTATCATAATTTATCTTAAATCAATGTAACTTGATGTATATTTTACCAATACATAATTCGGGTCAATTGATGTTCTTAGCATGTGACGGGTTTATATAAAATGTTTTTTATCATAATTTATCTTAAATCAATGTAACTTGATGTATATTTTACCAATACACAATTCGGGTCAATTGATGTTTCAAATAATTTTGCCAATTTACAATGTGTAATCCTCATCTTTCGTTAAATTGTATTAATGATTAAATGTATTTATTAGTTTTAACATTTTGGATAAACAATTTTATTTTCGTTTGTTTTTTTAAGTTAATTTTGTTTAACAATTTTATTTTTTTATGATAATTATTTGTTATTTAAATTTCATTAATCATATCTTAACTTATCATTTTCCTTGAGAATTGATATGGTTGTGACAAAAATTTAGCACGGTTTTTTTAAAAGTTGTTTCATGTTCTAGGTTTAGTTGGGAGTATGATCATGAAATTAAGTTGGTTATTTATTATTTATTATTTATGGAGTATGAGATGTAAAACAGTTGGTGATTGGGTATGATCATGTTAAGGGTTGGTGTGGCCAAGGTACTTGACCGAGGTACTTAGCCAATGACAAACCTGCCAGTTAAAATGATTCTTCCACTTAGCCAACAAAAAAATTCAAAATAGATAAAAAAATAAAAGAGAAAAGATGACATTTTTTAAAATAAATATATTATTAAGTTAGATTAAAAAAAGAAAATTTAAAGTTAAAGAATTTGGTTAATCTAATGAGCTAAGAAGATAACTAAAGATACAACAAGTAGAAATTTAGAAGTAGAGAAAAAGATAACCAAAGATACATAAGTAGAAATAGAAGTCCACATAAATGAGATAAATGATTTATGTAAAGATGGATGGAAATGAATCAACCATATTTGATAGGGTCAAAATGGAAAATTCGTAGAGTGCAATAAATCAAATTATTTAGTATTGTGTGTAGATTTGAAATTATAACTATTAACTAAAATTTATTTAGTAATAATTATTATTTTTATTAATTAAATATGAAATTTAAGAAAATTAAACATTTTAATTAAATAATAAATGATATTGGAAAGTACAAATTTTAGTTGAATTATAAAATATAGGAAAAACATTTTTTTAGTAGAATATTATGAAGTAAGTTAATAGCTAGAGTATTTGTACTTTTTGTTGGAATTTGGTGATATGACTTGTTGCTGAAATTGTGATTTTGATTGTTTAAATTGCAATTTTGATTGAAAAATGGCTTCAACCTCTTTGATTACTCTTGGGGCACCTTGAATATGCAATTCTAACAACCCAAGACTACCTAGATGCAATATATTTATTAGGGTGGTCATTGTGTTGTTTATAGTTTTAATTACTTTTTTAATTTGTT
Source organism: Pseudotsuga menziesii (assembly GCA_001517045.1). NCBI lineage: Eukaryota > Viridiplantae > Streptophyta > Pinopsida > Pinales > Pinaceae > Pseudotsuga > Pseudotsuga menziesii. The sequence goes on along the minus strand of LPNX011008837.1, from coordinate 86,882 downwards.
TTGTGGCACATTTTGTCCAGTTAAATATAGAATGTTTATATATATATATATATCTATAATTGATATGAATAATTCAATGTCTATTTAACTATAACTATATGTAATGTTTACAGTTTACAATATTACCAAATTTCGAATTAAATGACGTGTCATGTCCCCACATCAACATAGGGGTCATGAACTATATAGGGGTTCTAAATTTCACCCTCATGAACATATTATGAAATTCATGAAACATAAAATTGTATGGCATATACATAATTAAAAATACACAATGGAATAAACTATATTCACACACACACAACATGCATATACCAACATATTCATCACGTGCATAATAATAAAAGTCATACATAGAGATAAACTCATTTTCATGCTATTCACAAGCATCCAATTTAGCAATTCAAGATAGGTCTTTCTTCTCCTTACTATAGGAATTTATTAAACATTCATAACACACAAATTCGGCATATTCAGAAACAATAATAAATGCTTATCTTTTAGTTGAAGTTTTCAAAGCAACTGGCTATGAAAGAGCAACGTTCCACCCAACCATAGGCACTTTGTCTAGCACTAGTATTTCTCTGCTTAGAGGCCACTCCCAAGCTAGGCAATGTATCCATTAAGGAGGAACTACATAGGCTAACTCACTATCATAAACACACACACTCGTGCTAATCCATCACATAACTAGGTCTATCAAGCATGTAGAAAGACAAGAAAGGAGAATGCTAATTCAGTGAGCTCAACCACAGAGATACATGCATCTCAATTGGCTTCAACCAACCTTGGCACCCACATTACCTACCACACCCAACACATGGAAGGTCCTCTTCTCTGCTACATAGTCCCTTAGGCGCCCCTTTCCTCTAGTGCAGAAAGTTCCATGCTACTAAACATTTTGATATTTCTTTCCTTCACCAGGTTTATCAAGCCATTCAAACCTTTGGTCTCTCTCTAACTTCCAATTTCTCTTCAATTTTCTGATTCCTAGCCACACTAATCTTTTAGCCATGAAATTCAATTTCTAAGCTTCCAAATCTGGGTCTCCCCACAGACTTTTGGTCTTTGACACTCTCAAATTTACCCTATGGTTGTTATATATGGATATCCCATTGGATTTCATCGCCCACATGAATTTCTAGGCATTTTTGACACTCTAAAATCTGGTTTTTTCACTAGTCATGATTAATGTTCTCTTTACTGCTAGGAATGCATGTCTCATTGAAAATTGGAGTTCAATTGCTAAGCCATGGATTGGAATGAAGGAAAAACAAATCCCTATGAGAGAAATTAACTTTTGGGTACCAAAAATTGAGCCCATACTCAATCGTACAAATTTCTAGGTTCAACCCATTCTTCATTAAATTCATGAGCTGATTTCTCAGCAGTCTTCTTACAAGATAATTAAAGGTCAGTAAGGAAGTCCACTTGGGTAGTTTCTTACCATTAATGGCACATGGGTTCTCAAAATGAAACTTGGAAACACAATGATTTTATCCAACATACCCCTCTCCTCTCCCTCGTGGATAAACACAACCCCTCACTTTAGTTGCATCCATAGCTATCTCTTAGACTTCTATTTGCATTGTAAATGTTTACATTGTTTTTACATTTTTCCAAGGCTGACTAGCAAAGGTCTACAAAATATAAAATACTTGTCTTTATAACGAGCATTCACCTGTGGAGCCTTGGCCTTGAGATCCACACTAGAAATCATACATCGCATATTTATGATATTCACATATTAAACCAACACATTCTTGGGTAAAAAATGGGGTTTATTACAATATGGATATAGAAGAGAGTATATTGACTGGATGTTCATCACTTAGTTTCATGTTTTCTTTAGAGTTTTATTTTCCTTCAACCACAATACTCAGTTTCTTGACTTTTGTCCATAATAGCCTCATGCACCATCTTCTTTTAGATTTGACATAATTGTGACATAAACACCGTGGATTTTGTAAGGAGTTGTCTCACATTCTATCTTCTAGTCAGGATCTTGAACTTTTAGTATAATATTTAAATTAAGTTAATTATATATCATTCAAAAATTATGGAGTTCTTGGGTATTTTTTAGAGGTGTATTTTTTCCAATTAGTTAATTTTCAAAAAAATTGCTAATCAGTCATTTTCTCCTTAAAATTTTGTTTATTTGAACAAAAATATGATTAAATAGATAATATTCACCAAAAATTATAAGTTTTAATAGTAAATTATATGTTATTTAATTAATATTTGTCTATATATCTATATGCGTGATTTTTTCAAACCAAAATAGTTGCCTAAAATGTTATACTTAGATATAAGATTTGAATCCTTCAAAAATACCTCATGTTGAACCTGGATGCAAACATACTCATTATGGTGGTGTAGTTGAGTATTATTGTATTGTAAATACTTCAACTACATTCAGTTGCTACTAAATTCGATATACTGCACACCTTGCCATGACAAACAAGGAAGTTTACTTTCCAAAAATACAGTGGATATATTATTGTTTGATGAACAACATGGCAAAACATTGTTTCATTACTTTGTGGGGGTTAAGATTGATCCCAATTTAAACAATTGGCATTATGGATAAATGGAGGCCATGATATGAATAATTTTCTCTTTTGGTTATCTAACTATAATTGTATATAAGTTTCATAGTTTATTGATATGGATAATTTGTTGTTTTGGCAATCTAACTATCATTTTATATAGCATTCATACTTTAGAGTGTTGCTAAATTTTGAACATGACATGAATATGAAGGACAATGCAAGGTATGGATTCTCATCACTTGGGTATTTTAAATTATTATTCATGGTTTTATTTTCCTTTAACCACAACCATTCATGGATTGACTTTGATCCATTGTAGCCCTACCTGGTTATTGTTATTAATATTATATTTAATACGATTGTGAGAGAAACTTAGCCCATTGATTTTCTACTGTATCGCAATATTCTCAATAGTAGTTGTTGTTGGATGAAAGGTGCATCATTGAGGTGGCACATTATATTCCAACAATGGTTATCATTTAATTAATGAGGGATTTCATAGTCCAACATCTAACATATGAGATATGGTCATAATTTATTAACTTACTCAATGCAGATCATTCTAAAATGATATCTCATTGGTAGTTATTATGTTATATTCCAAATAGTGATTCTAGGAGCATTAGTTTGGAGATATTTTGGTATCTTGTTTTGTATTATTTTGAGGCACTCAACTAGAACATAAATCATAGGACACATATTTTTAAAAGATAACACAAATATAAGTAGGATGAATTGCCTAATATAATAGATAAGCAAGAACTCATTGACTACGGATGGATGGTTGCTTTTTTGCCTAGAAATAGTTACTCATTACCTATAATTAAATGCTTGTTGTTATCCAATATACTTAGTTCATTCCTTGATCATAAATAGCTTCTCATTGTTCACCAACCTACTAGTTCCTTGATGTTACTACTAAAAAGGTTCAGTGTAAAAAAGTTGTTTAATGATTGTGAAATTAGTTAGAACCATTTGTTGACACGGATCTGTCGACAGAGGTTCACTCTCTATCGACACCCTTAACTCGGTGATCTCCCTAAGCACTGGCCTAGACAGGTTTTACCCTGTCTAGCAGCATCTGCAGAGCAGATGAGGTCTCACCGGAGATGTTCAAGGGACAACTATCAGAACCACGTTTCCGCAGTAAGAAGGAGGATTTTGTGCATCTACTGTATATCTATCACACCATTGCTTCAGAGATCCAAACAAGGACTTATTATTGCAGATCCATACCATCAATCATCAGATCGCATTAACACATTCAGATCGCAGCAAGATAATTACTTATAAACAAATCAATCACCATAACATGCTTTAAAACACAAAAACATCACATCATTCAGAAAGAACCATCATACTCCCGTATCAAGTCATTTGCATCACATCACAGGGAAAACATGAAAGAAAAATACATAAAACAAAATGTTTCCATCAAAACTCTATCATGTCGTATTACTTCTGCATCAAAATAGGTTCTCAAAACAGTTGCAACAAAGCATACAACAGTCTTTTGTAGAGTACAATTCAACATAAGATCATTACATTCAAATATTCTCTGCTATCACATGATCCAAAATTCTCCTCAACATTACAATCCTACTTCTATTTATAGGCTTGCGCCTTTTACAAATGATCCACTTAAATCAACTTCCTAACTACTTGGACCAAAACTACAAAATAATTACCAAATCCTACAAAATTATGACCAAGACAACTCTTTGTCGACTTTCCCGCCTTGCGCACAATCTTTCGCCTTGCGCATCATCTTTGACCTTGTGCATCAACTTCAACCTTGCGCATTACCCTTGGTGTTGCGCAACTAATCTTCCTCAAAACCGTCTACCAACAATAGTTTATTATATATTGCAATATTATTTTAGATATTTTTATATGGATGACATGTACATATCACCATTTCCCACATAACAACATCTATATTGCATTGGATCATAGAGTTCCTATTAACATAAATAATAACATTTACATATCATCATTTCCCACATTATAAGATCCATATTACACTGGATCATATAGTTCCTCTTGACATAATTAATTGTAATGTGTCACATTAAATATATTAACCAATATGAACTAATCCTTTTTAGAGACCTTATCCCCAATTGATGTTTACAAGGATTAAATTTATGATCATTGATTTCTCATACCATGGTTTGGAAGTCTATGGAAATGCTAGTAGCATTTTTCTTGACATCTAAATATTTCTGCTATTGCCAGGAATACCATTCCATTAAAATAAAATTTGAAAATTTAACATTGTTCAAAATGAACATTTCACTGATATTACGTTAAAAATAATAAATCAAAGACTAATGTAGCTTTTATGAATTTTTACAAAATGAATGAATATATGAGTTAGCAATGCATAAATTTAGTTGACTGAGTTATTGTTTAGATGTAAATCAATGGGAATTTTCAATCTTTGGCCTTGGTGCAATAGTGTTTTTAACATCTAAAATTGAAAAATACCCATATTAACATGTCCCATAAATACTAAAGACCCATTAACTCCAAATCTCAAAACTTAGTCATATTAAATGCAAATAAATTCCAATAGGAAAATAAATAAATAAAAACTTGAGAAGAACTAAGTCCCTAATCCCAAAAAATAAAGGATGGTTTTGTAAAAGCATAACATAGGACGATAATAAATAAATTGTAAAGTAAATTCTCACAAACAAAGTACATCCAAATGCGCAACATGTCTGAGTGGTAAAGGAAAAAGATTTAAAATGTGTTGGGCTTTGCCTCCACAGGTTCGAATTGTGTTGATGATGCTATCTTTTTTTTCATAAGCAACTTCACAAATCCCTCTTTCAAATTTAGAACGTAATTAAAGATGCCACAAATGAAATTAGGATATTTTTATGGAGCTCATTGAGTTCATTTCCTCAAACACAGTTCAATACACATGCCAGATCTTCGCTTCTTCTTTTGAGACGAGACATCCTTTGAGTTGTCTCTGCTTGGGAAGTCTCCTTTTTATTGGGGTTTTTGGGTGCATTTTTTCTTAAATTTATCTCGGTTTATTTACATTTTCATGTCGCATTTATTAGTATATCCATCTATTGGTAGTTTCTTGGAGTGATTTGTATTTAAGATTGCTTCCCCCCTCCCTCTTTATTTTGTATACATGGGTGACAATGTTGACAAGCATGTATATACGCGGGTTGTCCTTCAGCAGGTCGCCTACATACGTTGTTATTCTTTGAACTGTCACATACACTTCAATTTTTGCTTGATATCTTGGTTGGAGTGATTGTTGGGTGGGTTGTGAGTGTTGCTAAGTCTTCCAGGGTTCATATATTGCCTATTGGATTCTTTTATTGTGACTGGAAACTCCCTTTTTATTAGTGTTTTAAAAGAAGTTGTTCTTGTCATTTTCTCCATCTATTGATTTTCTTTTAGTGCATGAGTCATTCATCCTTAGTGTCATGCTGGCTTTGTGTATTTGTACTTGTTGCAGGGTATGAGAGTTTAGTGATTCCTTTTTGCATTTTCAGTCATTTATTTTGAAAATACAAAAATATTTGCATTATTGCATGTTCATTTTCATTTTGCTTTTGCATTGGTTTCCTTGGAATGTAACTAGTTTAGGCTTCATATAGGAAAGATTGCATGTGCATTTGAAGAGAAAGGGACTAATTTTTTATGCATTTCATTTAGTGGCATGCCATATTTTCATTTGGAAAACAAGTACTTGTCATGTTTTAGGTGTGCATATTTACTTTTCTTGTTGAGTCATAACATCACTAGTTTCACATTCATATCCCTTGAGTAAGAATACCCTATTAAAAAGAACTCTTAATTTAAATTTGATGAGAAAGATTTTATTTTATAGGGTGCACCAACAAGCTTAGGTTTTGGAGTCTTGGAATAGGATTGTGTGAGTAAACAATTGTTTGTCTAACTAGGGAGAGGAGAAATCCTTGATATAAATGGTGTTTTTAACAATATCCTCTTACACAATAGTCAATCACGAGGCAACGTGCACGTTGGTGGAAGGGATATCCCTCCACTATTTTCAGTGAGCTCTAGAGATATTTCCAGGATCTTATTCATAAATGGGAGGTTTTAAGGTACCTTTGGTGCTTTCAAGTTTCAGTCTTAGTTACCATTCCCATACGGTGGATCCCACCTACAACTGTCCACCTGAGCATTGGTTATATTGAGGTGACATTAATTTATTTTCCTAGGTATCAGAGGGGGTACTTTTTGAGGTTATTATGTGGGTGTCCCGACTAGGTAGGGGTCGGATGACATAGTCACTTTATGTGTTGCAGATGAGGGCCACTATAATTGGTCACACACATCCACTTGTAATGTATGGGATTCTCAGGCCTCTCCTAGGTGAGACATATTGGCTCCATTCAGGAGCTCATATATCCTCATCCCTTGCTTGTGTGCATTTATACTAGCTTCTTTAGGGGTGTGCTCTCTGTTCACTAGTTGGATTCAGGGATTGCGATTACTTGAGTCTTTCTTTGTAGAGTCATCATGGATTCAGTTATGAATCCCTGTTAGTCTCGTTGTTTAGCGTGATTACCACCTTTTGAGCCTTCATAGCCTATGTATAAGAGGTGTAGATGTGATACTTGTCCTCTTTCTCATAGAGGGATCATTACACTTCTCTCGATGAGTACTACTTCTAAGACATCATAGTTTCAACCAATCCATTCATCTGCATTGGGTGGAGGAGTCCATGGGACTCCTTCTTCATCTACCTTGTGTGTCCCTAGGACTACGACTTACACTGGCCCTCATACGACTAGTCCTTCCCACCTCATAGGTACAAATCCTTTTGAGTTTACATGCTCTTCGAACTATTACCAAATTTTCCCTTAGGGGGGTTGAGTACTGAGGCTCAGTCCATTACCTCTACCTCAAATCCTTTTACCTTGGCATGCCAAATGTATCAGTAAGTATTCTATCATCCATATCAGTTCCTAGTATTAGTCTTAGTGTTGGACTGGGGGGCACATCAACACCTTACACTGCATATCAGTTCGAAGGTGGTCATATCCCTCCTTCTAATATGTTTGTTATGGGGTGACTACCCCCTTCATATCTCCTCACACTAGCATTAGTACTTTTATGGGTGGAGGTGGACATGTGAATATTGGAACCAGAACTTATAACCCATATTTTATCCCGTCGTCCGCTACACCTATTCCTTCAAATGTGTTTCTCATGACGAATCCTCCCCATACTTAATTTGGTTCCTTGGGAGGGAATGTTTCTTTTGTTATGGTTCCCCCTTCATCTGGTGTCCATTTGTCAGGAGGTTATGTTCCTCCTCAGGTGTCTAGGGGTAATCATGTCCATCATATAGTTAACTTTGGTAATGTCCCTACCCAAGGAATGACTCGTATCCAAATTCATGTGCATCCTTACATGGGCCATATGGGATGAGGTTATTATCTTACTAGTCAAGGTCAAGGCCTTTACCAGAACCAATATTTCGAGGGGACATGGAATCAAATGTCACAACCTAGGATCCCTTTTTTAGTCATGTTGAATCTACCTAACCTATCTAGATTTACAAATGACCCGGTGTGTCATGATCCGACATGGCCTTTGGTCCCCATTAAACTTCCTTCAGATATTTTGAAGTTTGAAGGTAATAAGGGAAAGGATACTGGGGGTCACATTACTACTTTTTATCTCTAGTGATGTTAGAAATCATTGAATCATGATTCTATTTGATAGAGACTATTTCAACGCACCCTTATGGGACCAACCGTGAAATGGTATATAGAGTTTCCTAGGGGAACATACCAGAATTTTAATGATTTATCCATGGTATTCCTTAACCAATTGCAGTTATCGATTCACTATGACATTGGAATAGAACTCTTGTATTCTTTTCAGCAAGACAAAGCCACTCAAATCTTTGACCATATTCAATAGTGCCATAGACAAAAGATATTAATTAAGACCAACATTCCACCTCAATCTCTTTTGGAATGGTTCCTTAAGTCATTGTTGTTGTGTATCACGAATGATGTTTCGACATCCAGAGTGGCTACCAAGGAACGAGCCATTTTTCAAGCTAAACAATTAGACTTGATTTATGCTCAGTCTGGACTCCTTTAAGATATCATTCATGATGCACTGAGATCAAATCATGAACCAAGTTTAAACCTGGGTTGCATGGCAATGCCATTGTTGGCTCTGCTAGTGCGAAAGCTGTGGACCAGGTTATGAATCAAATGCAAAATTTATCTACTAACCATTCTGCGATTAGATAAGATACAACTTCATCCACTCCCACCCAATCAGTGGATGTACACTCTTTTGAGTTGTCGAACAATAAGGGAAACCAACAAACCATACAAAAGTGAAAGAAGGGGAAGAATAATAAGAAGGGTGGGAATAAGAAAGAAAACACTAATTATGACAAGAATGATGAAAATGTTGGCGGGGACAAAAAAACTAAATGTAAGGTTAAATTCCCATGCAAACTTTGTGGAGGAGACCATCTTACACACTTGTGCCCTAGGATTAATGAATCCTCGAAGTTCATCGCACAGAGCCCAGCCGTGCTAACGGATCCCCTTACACACAACCAAAATATGACTTCAAGGATTTCAACCACCAGAAGTAGTTCTAATGGGAGTCAAAACCTTCCATCCCATGAAGGTGGTCATGCTTATATTAATATGTTGTTGGTTGTACACGTTGTGACCCGTTCACACGATTATGGTCCATTGTAACTGATCATGAGAAAAGAATCTCCTCCTCCAGAGATCCCTTTTCATATCTATAAGCATAAGGCTATACCACACGTACCAAAAGGAGTCCTTAAGTGCTCAACACACAATCCTAATTCCTAATATTCCTAGTACTATTATACCGTAGATAATTTGGGACATAATCCATGTGTGATGTTGGCCTTAGAAGTGCTTCAAACTTTTCCCTCGCAAAGGAAATCCTTGTTGAGTGATTTAGGAGTTATTGATTCAAACAACCCCAGTAAGATAAAGTTCAAAACTCATGATTTACAGCCTCGCTTACCTTACCTCATGGATTTTCAAGTTCATGTGGAGTGTTTAAATAACACCATTAAACGTACAACCATTGATGAAGTTGTTGCAATGTTGGCGATATCTTTGGCTTGTTGGAAGGGCCTTTCCTCTCCTATGTTTTCCAAATACATGACTATGTTAACAACATTTGATGGACGCTCCTTTAGACAGCATGACATTATTCCATTCATTCAGGTCCAGTCGCGGGGGGGAAGACCATTCCGTTCAAGTTTGAGGCGATTGTTGTGCCCATTGACTATAACCTTTTATTGGGTCGAAATTGAATTCATGCCATGCAGTTGATCATGTTGTCGGTGTTCCGTGCCATATGCTTTCCCCATGAATGCAATATAGTGATGATTGATCAGTTATCATTTGAAAACTCTAGTTCCTCTTAATTATCGGGTTCCAATATATCGGTAATCGATAATTCTCAATTGAAAAATAATAATATTGGTGTCAGAATGTATCCTTCATTGATGGAAACTTTTAACTTTTCAATGCTGATCCTAGATATCGATTCTATGCCTAGTTTCATTCATCACCCTTGAGTCTGTTCTCGTTTTGTACCTCGTATTTGAGCAACCCGTGGACTCTCCCTCCTTTGGTTTATTTTTGGTGAAGGTCATTCACCCAACGGCACATATATGTCGTTATCATACAACTCAAATTGCTTATCAAGTTGTACATGATGTCTCTATAGGCCACGAGCCTTCTTCTCCACTGGAAGAAGAGGAAGATCTCCTTGTACAATCTGCTTAGGTAGTCAATTCATTGTGTTCACATGATTTCCTTGTCAACACATTTCCTTCATACGAAGCTATTATCGAGGCCATGTCTGGTCTGGAACATCCTTGGGAGGATATGCATCATCGATATTAATTCCTACTAGAGATCAAATGGATCATTCATGATGAATTCTTGTCGGCCTTGAGTGATAAATTTGGTCACCCCGTGGTCCCATTAAATATGCATGGTATATGTTCCAAAGGGAACATGGTGAGTAGTTCTCCTACTATTTTTATGAGTCCATAGAAAGCACCTGCCATTATAGTAGAGACTTATCTTGACGAACTTGTTTTCCATTCCCATAAGAGAGTGGATTACCCAACTCGCTTTCAACTTATGTTTGAAAGAGGAAAGAAACTATTGGGATTTTCCAATTTGAATGGGGGAATTATGGTTGACCCATTCAAGGTTAAGGAAATACTTCAATTGCCTCCCTTGCGTTCAATAAAATATGCTTGAGCTTCCTGCTTAGGCTGGTATCTTGTACACTATATTTGTATATAGTTTGGTTTTACATAGTAGAATATCATAGTTTTACTATAACCTTTACCCATATTTACATAGTTTTTTTAGCCTCGTGGACTAATGTTATGTTATGAGGGTTTTTTTTTTACACACTTTCCAGGTCATAATGGAGCTTCCTATTTATGAGCATGTTCGTCCATTTGGTAGGTATATCTCGTCACTGGCATATAGGATAGGAACACATTTTGCTTGCATCATTACATTATCCTAGGACCATGTCTCATAAACCATAGGTATGAACCCACTTCTTAATAAAACGAAACCTTCTCATTTCTTCTAGAATTGTCATTATGTAAGCGATCGATCTTTCCTGACCATGGGTACCCTAGTTAGAACTCATTTTTCCATTTGTTTCCCATGTTGAGATTCCTCCTTAGGTTTGGGAGTCCCTTTTAGTCTTGTCATGACTTTGAATATAAAATTTATCTATTTTCTTATCTCTTATGATGTCTATCTCCCTTAGGGACTCCCACTTTATATCAAGTTGTAAATGCATTACATGTGTCTGCTTGCCTTATTGAGATTAATCTCGACTCTTTGCTTCAGTTTTATAAGCCAAATTGCTTGAGCTTTTCTCAATTATAGCCAAGTAGATCCTATTATCTATTCTTTGTATCTTGATCACCCTCACTCAAGGGGAAGCGTTCTCCCGAGTGTCCTTATCATGTATGTGTTTCCTTGCATCGAGCATAAGTATGTTGCACTACTTGGAACTAGTTTGCTTTCCTACAACGCTCATTTCCTCTATTGTACTATAAGAACATTTTATTATTTTTCAAGATTTATAATATGAAAAGGACCCAAAAAATAAAAATAAAAACACATAAAAATTTGGACAGGAAATGATATTATCTTATGTTGGTAGTTTCCATGTCACCTTCGGACAGAGCACAATTTATGAGTTTATCCATCATGGGTTGGGTTTCTAGTATTACCTTAGGATATGAACTCGTTATTCAGAGCTTTCTCCATCGACTAGTTAAACTTCCATTCCCTATGGATTCTCTGTTGTTTCCTCTTGTGTCACGTAGTTGTCCCAGTTTGCACATTTGAGTATATGTTGGCTAAGTGTCTCCATCTACCTCATGCTCTTGTTTGAAGGAAGTATTTATCCTAAGACAACCATTCCTCAAATATATTGACTTTGAATGTTGGACATTCCTAGTAAGTTATAGAGTTGTCTTCCTACTCAACACCCTAGTCCTACTTTCATCATAGGTAGGTTACATTGAACTCAATATATGACATCTCATCATTGGTCACTGTCTGAGTGGTTTCCTTTGTGTTCGACGAAATGAAATCTATTCACATATTGGGATTCGACCATCATGTACCCCTCTGACCTCACGCATTAGGGGGCATCTGTTATAGTATGGTTTTCCACACCTTATGCATCATGCCTTGATGGCCTTCCCTTGTCCCTATGCAGACTCACTATACCTCGCTTAGTTAGTATAATCTTGATGCTTTAGTATAACCCTAAAAAACACACTTTTGAAGGCACACATGGGTGAACAACTTTGCAACTTGCATATATGCAGCTTGCACCATTATAGGCTGTGTACATCAGGTTTTGTGCTCAAAACAAAAACTATTTGGGGTTTTCCTCATAAAGTAATGAATAACTTGATCCTTGACCTTCCATGTGCTTGGAAACACTCTAATTCAACCCTCCATTTCCCATTTCAAGGTTATATATTGAGCCATTATGAAGGATTGAAGGAGGAGAAACTTTGAGAGTAAGGAAACTATAGTGAAAGTTTTCCTCATTGCCATATGCTTAAGTTTGCATCCCATTATCCTTGTTGATAGAACTTTTAATGTTCATCTCCCAAGATTTCCATTGTCTTTGTGAGATTTCTTTTCTATAGAGTATTGAAGTGGTGGACACCCAGGTGGAGGAACTTGGTTTCTAGGATCCAACAAGTTTCCCACAGAGGTTGTCACTTTGTACTTTTGTTTGAATTAATAGAAATACTCTTTCCTCATCCAATTTCATGTGCAAATGTTATATATATTTCCATAGGTATATTTTCTCAATACATGTTTAAATGGATTATGCTAGCGTAGGTTCTAACCTTTCATGAATATATTATATGCTTGGATGTATTTGTTGTTGAGGAAAAGTTGTAGGGTCCAAGCATTGGATTGAAACCTCAACAATAGACTTCTTTTAACATTTGGTTGAGGTATGAACACTTCTTTTCATTGTTAGCATTTACATGTATATGGAATATTTGGGATTAGAGTTGATTTCTAGTGCCATCATGTCTATTGTGGTCTACCCCAAGCCATAGGAATATTTTCTTTGTAACATAATTGACGACTCCACTGGAGAAGAATCCTTTTTGTTGTGGTTTTTGGGTTCACTTTTGCTTAAATTGCTCTATGCTTCTTTGCATTTATGTGTCACAATTATTAGTATAGTCATATATTGGTAGTTTCTTGGAGTGCTTTGGCTTTAATCTTGTCCCCCCCCCCTCCTTTATTTTTTTATACGTGGGTGACAGTGTTGATATTCGTATATATACACGGGCTATCCTTTAGTAGGTCGCATACATATGTTGTTGTTCTTTGAACAGTCATGTACACTTCAATTTTTTCTTGATATCTTGGCTAGAGTGATTGTTGGGTGGGTTGTGAGTGTTGCTGAGTCTTATAGGGTCCCTATATTGTCTAATGTTGGTTGCTTTTATTGTGAATGGAAACAACCTTTTTATTAGTTTTTGAAGAGAAGTTGTTCTTGTCATTTTCTCCATATATTTGTTTTTCTTTTAGTGCATGGGTTATTGATCCTTAGTGTCTTGTTGGATTTGTGTCTTTGTACTTTCTACATGGGTTGAGGATTTAGTGATTCCTTTTTTCATTTCTCAGTCACTTATTTTCAAAATACAAAAATATTTGTATTGTTGCATGCTTATTTGCATTTTGCATTTGCATAAAAGGAAGTACTTGCATTGGTTTGCTTGGAATGGAACTAGTTTAGGATTCCTATAGGAAAGATTGCATGTGCATTTGAAGAGAAAGGAACTTAATTTTATGCATTTCATTTAGTGGAATACCATCTTTTCATTTGGAAAGAAAGTACTTTGCATGTTTTCAAGTGTGCATATTTACTTTTTTTACTAAGTAATAACATCACTAATTTCACAGTCATATCCCTTGAGTAAGCACATCCTATTAAAGTGAACGCTTAATTTAAAATTGATTAGAAAGATTTTACTTTATAGGGAGACCCAACAATATTAGGTTAGTAGAGTCTTAGAATATGATTGTGTGAGTAAACTTCTCCAAGACTATAAAATAAAAAAACTTAGGTGTCTGATCAGGGACAGGAGAAATCCTTGATATAATTGGTGTTCTCAGGAAGCTCTGCTTACACAAAATTCAATCATGAGGCAATGCATACCTTGGTGGAAGGGATATCCCTCCACTATATTTAGTGTGTGTCATAGATAATTCCAGGATCCTACGCGTATCTGGGGTATTTTTAGGTACCTTTTGGTGCTTTCGAGATTTGGGCTTAGTTACCCTGCCCATACGGTGGATCCCTCTTGTGGTTTTCTGCCTAAGAATTGGTTATATTGAGGTGACATTAATTGATTTTCTTAGGTATCAAATGGGGGTACTTATAGAGTTTATTTTGTGGGTTTCCTGGCTAGATAGGGGTAGGATGAAATAGTTTCTTTATACGTTGAAGCTGAGGGCCACTATGATTGGTCACACACCTCCTCTTGTAGTATATGGGACTCTCAAGCCTCTCCTAGGAAATACATATCGGCTGCATTCGTGAGCTCATATATCCCCATTCCTTGCTTTTGTGCATCTATCCTAGCTTCATTATGGGTGTTCCATGTGTTCTCTAGTTGGATTTAGGGATCACTTTTACTTGAGTCTTTACTTGCAGAGTCATCGTGGATCAAGTATAAGCTCCCCTTCACTCTCGTCATTTAGAAGGATTACCACCTTTTTTTCCTTCACAACGTCTATACAATAAGCAGAGATGCGATACTGGTCCTCTTTCTCATAGAGGACTCATTAGACTTCTCTTAATGAGTATTACTTATGAGACATCATAGTTTCCTATGATCCCTTCATCTGCATTGTGAAGAGGATAATCTAGGACTCCTTCTTCATATACCCTGTGGGTCTCTAGGATTGTGACTTACATTGGCCCTCATATGTCTAGTCCTTCTCACCCTGTAGGAATGAATCCTTTTGATTTTATGTGGTATTTGGACTATGTACCAAATTTTTCCATGGGGGTTTGAGTATTGAGGCTCAGTTTGTTCCCTCTATGTTGAATCCTTTTACCTTTGGCATACTAAATGTATCAACAAGTATTCCATAATACATCCTGGTTCCTAGTATTCCTAGTTTTGGAATGAAGGGAACGTCATCCCCTTACAATTCATGTCCATTCAAAGGTGGCCATATCCCTCCTTCTACTTCGTTTGTCGGGGCATAGCCACCCCCTTCATCATATCCTCACACTAGTGTTAATTCTTTTATGGCTAGAGGTGGAAACATGAATGTTGGGTCCACAACTTATATCCCATATTTTGTCCCATATTCCACTGCACCTATTCCTTCAAATGTGTCTGTCATGAGGAATCCTCCCCATACTTCAGTTGGTTCCTTGGGAGAAAATGTTTGTTTTGGTATAGTTCCCCCTTCATTTGGTGTACCTTTATCGGGAGGCTATGTGCCTCCTCAAGTGTCTGGGGGTAATCCTGTCCATCATATGGTTAAATTTGGTAATTTCCCTACCCATGGAATGCCTCATATGAAAATTCTTGTGCATCCTTACACGGGTCATATGGGAGGAGGTTATTATCCGATTGGTCAGGGTTGTGGAATTTACCAGAACCCACCTTATCAAAACCAATATTTTGAGGGGGCATGAAATCAAATTTCCCAACCTAGGCTCCCTTTCTTAGCCATGTTGAATCAACCAAACCTATCTAGACTCACGAACGACCCGGTGGGTCATGATCCGACATGTTCTCTGGTACTTGCTAAATTTCCTTCAGATATTCCAAAGTTTGAAGGTAAGAAGGGTGAGGATCCTAGGGACCACGTTATGAATTTTGATCTCTGGTGATATTCAAATTCATTGAACCATGATTTTGTTCAACTGATACTATTTCAATGCACCCTTACGGGTCCATCCGCGAAATGGTATATAATGTTTCCTGGGGAACGAAATGGTCTCCCTTAACCACTTTCACTTACCAATTCGCTACGACGTCGACACAAAACTATTGTTGACTGTTCAACAAGGAAAAGACACTCACATATATGACTATATTCAAGAGTGGCGTAGACAAAAGCACTTAATTAAGGCCAAAGTTCCATCTAAATTTATTTTGGAATGGTTCCTTAAGTAATTTTTGTTGTATATCGTGAAGGATGTTTCGACATCTGGAGTCTCTACCGAGGAGTGGGACATTTTTTGAACTCAGTAATTAGACTTGATTTATTCTCATTTTGGGATTCCTTATGAGAGAATTATTGATGCATCAAGATCAAATCATGACCCCAAGTTTAAACCCGAGCCACATGTCGATGGAATTGTTGGCTCAATGAGTGTGAAAGCTATAGACCATGTTACAAATCAAATGCAAAATTTTTCTATTAACCAGTATGTGGTCAGACAAGATACAAATTCGTCCACTCCCACCCAACCAACATATGTACACTCTATGTAGTCGTTGAACTAGAAGGGTAACCAATAAACCGAATGGAATAGAAAGAAGGGAAAGAATAATAAGAAGGGTGGGAATAAGCAAGAAAAAATTAATCATGATAAGAATGATGAAAATTCTAGTGGGGACAAGAAAGATAAATGTAAGGTAAAATTCCCATGCAAAATTTATGGAGGACACCATCTTACACATTTGTGACCTAGCATTGACTAGGCCTTGAAGTTCATCGTATTGATCCCAACTGTGCTAACAGATCCCCTTCTACACAACCAAAACAAGACTTTGAGGAATCTGACCATCGAAAGTGGTTCTAGTGGGAGTCAAAACCTACCATCCCATGAAGGTGGTAATGGTTGTATTAATATGTTGTTAGTTGTACATGTTGCGACCCATTCACGTAATTATGGTATGTCACAATCAACCATGGGAAAAGAGCCTCTTCCTCAGGAGATCCCTTTGCGGATCAATAAG
The DNA here is from genome assembly GCA_001517045.1 of Pseudotsuga menziesii. Lineage (NCBI taxonomy): Eukaryota > Viridiplantae > Streptophyta > Pinopsida > Pinales > Pinaceae > Pseudotsuga > Pseudotsuga menziesii. The sequence goes on along the minus strand of LPNX011008837.1, from coordinate 69,788 downwards.
CCTAAGTCTATACCACTCATACTGAAAGGACTCCTTAATCACATTGTAAAATGCTAATGCCAGAGCTTCCTAGCACTATTATATAATAGACAATTTGGGCCAAACTCCGTATGTGATGTTGGCCTTAGAAGTTCTATAGACTTATCCCTCGCAAAGGAAATCCTTGTTGACTTCTTTAGGAGTTATTGATTCAAATGGCTCCAATATGATCATGTTCGAAACACATTATGTAAGGTCTTGCTTACCTCACCACATGGATTTCCAAGTTCATGTGGAGTGTTTAAATTACATCGTTAAATATACAGTCATTAATGAAGGTATTGTAATGTCAGTGATGTCTTTGGCTTGTTGGAAGGGCCTTAGCTCTCCTTTATTGTCCAAATCCATGACTATGATGATAGCATTTGATGGATGCTCCTTTATAACACATGGAATTATTCCTTTCTTTTAGGTCTTGTTAGGGAGGAATACCATGTTAGTTGATGTAGAGGTGGTTGATGTGCCCCTTGACTATAAGCTTATACTGGGTCGAAACGATATTTACACCATGAAGGTGATTGTGTTGTCAATGTTTTGTGTCATATGATTTCCCCATGAAGGCAGTATAATGACGATCGATTAGTTATCATATAATAACTTAAGTTCCTCTCCATCATCGGGTTCCACTATCCCTCTAATAGATAATTATTAGTTGGGAACTGAGAACACTGGTGTCAGAATGTATCCTTCGTTGACGGGAAATCTTTAACTTTTTGGCGCTGATCCTAGCTATCAATTCCATGCATGGTGGAGTTTTGTCACCCTTGAGTCTAGTCTCATTTTGTACCTCATATTTGACCAACCCGTGGACTCTCCCTTCTCCATTTGATTCAGGTGAAGGTCTTTCACCCACCAATGTGGATATGCTTTTGTCTGTAGCGCAAATTGCTTATCAAGTTGTACTCAATGTCACTGCATACCTCGATCCTTCTTCTTTGTGAATGAAAGAGGGATATCTCCTTGTACCTCCTGCTTGGGAGCTCAATTCATCATGCTCACATGATTTCCTAGTCGACACTTTTATTTAAGATGAAGTTATTATTGAGTTCATGTCTGGTCTATAACAGGCTTGGGAGGATATGCATCATTGATATTACTTCCTCCTAGACATCGAACATATCGAGCATGATGAGTGTCTGTCAGCCTTAAGCTAGAAATTTGGTCACCCGTGGTCCCGTTAGATACACATGGTATATGTGCCGAAGGGAACATGGCGAATAGTTATCCTACCATTCTGATGAATCCACGAAAAGTGTGTGTTTATATAGTAGAGACTTATCTAAAGGAGCTTGTCATTCACTCCCATAAGAGAGTGGTTTATCCAACTCACTTTCGACTTGTGTGTGAAAGAGGAAAGCACCAATTGGGATTTGTCGATTTGAATGGGGGCATTATGGTTAACCCATTCAAGGTGGAGGAAATAATTTAGTTTCCTCCCTTGTTCTCAATAAACTGTGCTTGAGATTCCATCTTAGGCATGTACCTTGTACACTATTGTATATAGTTTGGTTTTACATAGTAAAATTTCAAAGTTTTACTATAGTATTTACCCATATTTACATATTATTTTTAGCCTCATGGACTAATGTTATGATATGAGGGGTTTATTTTTACATAGTTTCCAAGTCATAGTGGAGCTTCCTATTTTCGAGCATGTTTGTCTCTTCAACAAGTATATCCTGTCACTAGAATATAGGATAGGATAACATTCCACTTACATCATTGCATTATCCTAGGACCATGTCACATAAACCATAGGTACGAACCTGCTTCTTAATGACATGAAACCTTCCCACTCCTTTTAGAAGCATTGTTATGTAAGAAGTAGAGATTTTTTGACCATGGGTACCCTAGTTAAAACTCATTTTTCCATTTGGTTCCCATGTTGAGCTTCCTGCTTAGGTGCGGGAGTCCCTTGTAGTCCTACCATGACTTTGAATAAAAAATTCATCTCTTTTCTTATCTCTTATGTTGGATATCTCCCTTAGGGACTCCCTCTTTATATCAACTTGTAAATGCATTGCATGAGTCCACTTTCCTTATTGATCCTAATGTTAGCTCTCCACTTCATTTTTATAATCCAAATTATCAGATCTTGTCTAAATTCTAGATAAGAAAAGCCTATTATCTATCATTTGCAGATTGATCATCCTCACCCAAGAGGAAACATTCCCTTGAGTGTCCTTATCCTACACATCTTTCATGCATCAAGCATAGGTATGTTCCACTGCTTGGAACTAGTTTGCTTGCCCGCAACACTCGTTTCCTCTTTATTGTACTATAAGCACATTTTATTCTTTTTCAAGATTTATAATATGAAAAAGAACAAGAAAATAAATAAATAAAAACATAACAAGTCGGATGGGATATGATATTATCTTATGTTGGGAATTGTCGTGTCTCCTTCGAACATAGCATATTTTATGAGTCCATCCATCATGGCTTGGGTTTCTAGCATGACCTTAAGAGTTGCACTCATTATTCATAGATTTCTCCATCGTTTGGTTAAGCTTCCAGTCCTTATGTAGCCTCTGTTGATGCCTCTTGCGTCACACAGTTATCCAATTTTTCACATTGGAGTATATGCTGCCTAAGTATCTCCATCTACCTCATGTTCTTGTTCGAAGGAAGTATTTATCCTAAGTCATCCATTCCTCATATATCTTGATTTTGCATGTCTGTCATTTCTGGTACATTATATAGTTGTTTTCCTACTTAGCACCCTAGGCCTACTTTCATAATTGGTAGGTGACCTTGAACTCAACAGATGACATCTCATCATTGGTTGCTGACTGAGTGGTTTCCCTTGTGTTCGACAACAAGAAATATATTCACACATTGGGATTTGTATAGTGTCTTAGATTCCATTAGACCCTATTGGTGGTTTCCTCGCCTCTGTTAGTAGTTTTCATCATTGGCTGCAATTCATAGGGTCTCTTTCGCATGTTACTTGCATCCTCTATGCACGAGAGGCACACATGGTTACTGGTTCATGTACATCTTGTTCGTCTGAGTTCTTCCAAATCATCCATCATTGTTGTGTACCTAGTGTTGGTTGATGGGGGATTCCGTAATTCCCTCATCACCTCTATTCGCACTTGTTGAACTCATCACCTCTATTTTCACTTATTGATTGCACTCGATACCTTGAAACCCATTTTCATCATCTGTGGGTTGTATCGCGTTTGTTAACAATATACATCATTGACTAGTAATAAGATGATGTTTCATCATGTTTGACCTCAACACCTTTATTCATGTGATGGGAAATGTACCATCGTTGATTTTCGTAGAAGGCCTTAGATTATGGTGGCATTTCATATAAGCTACTGCCTTGATCATGACAATACCTATGGGATTTTAGTTCTCATACCAGAGAAGTGTACTTTATTATGTTCCATATATGTATTCATTCGGTATGGAGACCAGAATCCATTGTGTATTGTATGTGGCTATGACCTCTTATGACATATGCCCATTATTCCTATTCATGGCCATTATACTTATATGTATCCGAGAATTCTATAAATATTCCATATTTGCAGTAATTATTGTATTATGCTGATGAGTGGCTAGTTCTTCTAGCTGGGTATTCACTACTCCACTTTTGGGGTTGTTATAATTTGTTCTAGCCATTGTATACCCCTCTTACCTCATACATTAGGGGGCATTTTCTATAGCATTATTTTCCAAACATTATGCATTATGAATTGATGGCCTTCTCTTGTCCCTATGTGGAATCACTATAGCCCCCTTACTCAATATAATCCTGATGCTTCAGTATAACCCTCAAAAAGACACTTTTGAATGCATATTTGGATGAACAACTTTGCAACTAGTGTATACGCAGCTTGCACCATTACAACCTGCATACATAAGATTTTATGCTAAAAAGAAATAGTTGGGGTTTTCGTCATCAAGTAATGAATAGCTTGATCCTTGACCTTCCATATGCTTGAAAACACTCTAATTTGATCCCCCATTTCCCATTTGAGGGATATATATTGAGCCATTGTGAAGCATTGGAGGAGGAGAAACTTTGAGTTTAAGGAAAATATAGCAAAAAGTTTCCCCACTGCCATATGCTTGAGTCAGCATCCCTTTATCCTTGTTGATAGAACTTTTTATGTTCATCTCCCAATGTTTCTATTGTCTTTGTGAGATTTCCTTTCTATGGATGATTGAAGTGGTGGATTCTCGGGTGGAGGAACTTGGTTTCTCGGTTTCGACGAGTTGCCGACAGAGGTTATTACTTTGTACTTCTTTTTTAATTAATAGAAATACTCTTTTCTTGTTCAATTTCATGTGAAAATGTTATATATATATATATATATATATTTCTATGGGTATATTTTCTCAATACATGTTTAAACAGATTATGCCAGCGTAGGTGCTAACCTTTCATGAATATATTATATGCTTGGATGTATTTGTTGTTGAGAACAAGTTGTAGAGTTCAAGCATTGGATTGAAAGCTCAATGATGGACTTCTTCGAACTTTCGGTTGGGATACAAAAATTTATTTTCATTGTTAGCATTTACATTTATATGGAATATTTGGGATTAGAGCTGATTTCTGATGTCATATTGTCTTTTGTGGTCCACCCCAACCATAGGAAGATTTTCTCCATCATAATGGCATATGTATCTAGATTATAGAGAGCTAAACAAGATTACCACTCAAGATAAGTTTTCGATTCCTATCAATGATGAATTATTAAATGCATTACAGTAATAAATTTTATTTACAAGTTTCATCTCCATTATAGATATTATCAAAATCAAAATGAGGAAAGAAGGAATACTCAAAAACAACTTTTACAACACATGAAGATCATTATGAATTTTTGGTGGTGCCATTTGTCCTTGCCAATATACCTTCCAAATTTCAAAGCTTGATGCATTCTATTTTTATACATTTCCTCAAGAAATTTGTTTTAGTACTCTTTGATGATATACCAATCTATAGAAAATATTGGAAAGAGCATGCACAACAATTTGACATGATCTTAAAACTGTTGGAGGAATAAAATTATAAGTCAATCCTTTTAAGCATGACTTTGGGGTTTATGAAGTGGAATATTTGGGTCATATTGTATCACATGAGAACGCCAAAGTGGGAAATAAAAAAATTAAATCTATGATGGAATGGACAATTCACAAAACCTTGAATAATCTTAAGGGATTCTTAGGACTAATAGGCTATTATGGCAAGTTCATCAAGAATTATGGCCAAATAGTAGCACCTCTAACATTGTTATTGAAAAGGGAGGCATTTTCATGGACTCGAGTAGCAATGAAAACTTTAAAAAAATTAAAGAGGCTATGTGTACAACTCATATATTATCTATTCTGACTTCACAAAAACCTTTATTGTGGAATGTGATGTCTCATGGCATGGAACTCGTGTACTTTTACTGCAAGAAGGAAACCCCCTTGCATTTGAAAGTTGCTAACTTATAGGGAAAAAATATTGAACCAATTTATGAAAAAAAAATGTTGGCCATACTACATGCAATCAATAAATGGTGTCCTTTCCTAATAGGAAGACACCTCAAGGTAACAACATATCATGATAGTATTACGTAAGTTTTGGAACAAATATTATCTTTAGAAGATAAACAAAAATGGGGTACAAATATGCTAGGTTATGAATTTGAAACTATCTATAGAAAAAATAAAACCAAATGTGGTGGAAAATGCACTCATTAGAGGAAATTTCAACTCAAAATGGGCCTCCTAAAATGAACTAATAAAATAATAGTTAAAATAATAAAATAATATTTATTAATTTTGGAGGAAGAAAAGTAAAAAACTACTTTTTGTTTGTATTTTTTCAGGTATTTCTTGTTTTTGGGGTAGCGGGGTCCGTCAAAAGTATGCCGAGTGGGTACTCGTTGGATGCGGAATTTAATTCCGCATCCAACGAGCTCTCTCGATCGAAATTTGAGTAAAAACACAGGGAGATATGTCAAAAATACAAACAAAAAAGTAGTTTTTTTTATGATACCTATCCCCAAATTTATATTTAAAAAGTGTTTAAGACCTATACGGTATTTCAAATTTAAATCAATTTCATTGGCTAACACATGATGACATGGAATTTGAATAAAAGTTAAAAGGCCCATTTTGAGTTGAAATTTCCTCTAATGTTTAAGGGAAAAACAAGACATTGAGGGATTACATTGTGATGTTTCCATTCTGCAATTTGATAGGGTGGAATAATTGAGGATAAAATGGAAGCAAGATCAAAACGAATGCAAGATAATTCAACAACTACAAGAGGAACCTAATGCATTAGATAAATTTGCAAGGAAAAATGATTCAGTACGGTACTAGGATCATTTATATTTATGTAATAATTCCCAACTCAAAGAGAAGGTCCTTTTGGAATTTCACACTTCTGCTATAGGAGGACATTCAAGGTTCTTGGAAACTTACCATAGGATTAAGAAGGATTTTTTTGGGGAAATTATTAAAATTAATGTCCACAAATTTGCGGTGGGATGTTTGGTTTTCCAACAAAATAAGGGAGAGACAATCAAGACATCGGGTCTTCTATAGACATTAGCCATAGTGAGTCAACATTAGGAAGAAGACTCAATGGATTTTATCACATGCTCCCAAAGTATAAAGGAAATAATCTCCTCATGGTATTGGTGGATTGACCTATAAATCATGCTCATTTATTCTACCTTTCTCATACTTTTAAAGCGCGTACAATAATTGCAACATTCATGGAAATAGTTCAAAATCTACATGAAATATTAGAGTTTATTGTAAGTTATAGAAATCCAATTTTCACTAGTACTTTCTGGAAGGAAAAATTTTCTGTTTTGGGCACTCAATTGGCTCACAAGTCCTCTTACCATCCTCAATCCAATGGGAGAAGTGAGATTGTGAATAAATTCCTTGAAGGGTATCTTCATTTCTTTGCATCAAATAAAAAACACAATGGTTCAAGTGGTTTCCCTTAGCAGAATGGTGTTACAACACATCCTTCCATTTTTATAAAAAATGTCACCTTTTATGGCACTTTATGGCTATAAACCTCCATCCATCACATCATCCTTGAAGGAGAAAATAAGGTTCAAGCAGTGGAAGTTAACATAGAACACTGACAAGAGGTTCTCTAACTATTGAAAGGAAACTTGACTATAGCATAAAATACGATGAAAGGACAAGCATATCAACATAGTAATGAAAGGAAATCTGAAGTAGGGGATTGGATAATTTTGAGGCTTGAAAGATACAAATATATGTCCCACAAGAAATACATGAAGTTAAATAAATCAGAATTCGAGTATTATTGTCCCTATAAGGTGTTGTGAAGGATTGAAATTATGGATTACAAATTGTAGTTGCCTCCATATTCATGTCTACATATAGTATTCCATGTTTCTTTCCTAAAAAAGGTAATTTGTGACAAGATATTAGTCCCATAGATTGATGAAGAAGGGAAAATGATACTAGAACCTAGAAAATCCTTGGCATAGATCAATCAACCATTAAATTAAGCAATTGTTGAGTACCTCATCAAGTGAACAAATTTTCCAATAGAAAAGCGACATGGGACGATGAGTTCTTGTGCAAAAACATCCATAATTAATCAAGTATTGAGGGAAGCCCTTGTTTGAAGGGGTGGGACATGTTAATTCCTAGATATTGTTACATTACATTTTTATTACTATACTAATATTGTCTTTATTGGTTAGCTAGGACCTTAATTGTAATTGTACCCTTTGTCTCTTATCTATATCAAGGAGACCTAGTTTTAGAAATCAATTCATCTTGTCTTGAGCATTTGATACATTGTAAAATAAGGTTTCCCCCTCTAAGAGGCTTCTTATTCATTTTTTTTTTCATTCTCAAGGCATTGAGGCCCATGTCTTGTCCATAAAACATATCATTATGGATACTAATAAGAACTAGGTCCTTAAGTACTACACCGATCTACATAGATACATCTAGACCAAGATAGATTTCTTTATATCCAATAGCTTAGTGCCTTACATGTTTTTAGTGAAAATTGAAGAAAATTTCAATCAAACTTTAGTAAGAAGGAGTTTGTTCCTATGAAAAACAAATAACTAAATAGGGATATAGGTGATCCCAACTTCCACCTAATAAAGGGAAAGGGAAGGATATTAAACAACAAAATAATCATCAACAAAATCCTATTGTAAAGAAAACTCATTTATACAAAGTCTTTTAGAAATAAACAAAGATGTGTGTGTGTTGAGCCACAAAAAGATCACATTTTATTCACCTTTCATACACCATTTGTCACCTTCTTCGTATCTTATTCTTCCATAAAACCATTAATATTCACCACTTTCATAATAAATATGGGTTTATATTATCATTTTCCAAATCATTTACTTTTTAGTATTTTGTGTGAAATTATGGTCAATTATTGAGAAAAATAACATATTTTCATTATACTTTAAAGTTGGGTGAGTTTGGTGATGTGTACAGGTGTATTTGAAGATTTTAGCAAGCTCAAAAGTGGCCACCTAGCCTCAGATTCGAATTCCATCTTCTAGATATGAGCTAACTTCAAGGAGAAGATCATGGACATGTGGAGAGAATATCTTATCCAATATTTGGTTGAGGATTTAAAGGGATGATTTGTAGATTTGTTGAGGATTTGGGGGGATGAGTTGTCTATTTGTTGAGAATTTTAAGGGATAGGTTGAGAGAATAGTGGATCTATAATTATGATTAGTTATCTTGGATTTATGTATAAATAGGAGGGCTCTCTCCTCATTTTGGTTAGAGGCCTCTCTAGTGGTTTGGAAGTAGAAGATAGTCTAGATCTCTTTCAGAGTTAGTCATAGAATAGATTTTGAGTGTTATGTAATGGAGATGATGCTTATTGCACCTCCTTTGACTCTTTTATATTAATATAGATTTCCAACAACTTCTTTTTTTATGAGTTGTTATTGTAGATTTCTAGTTATGTCTTGTTTATGAATTGTTAGCATAGGTTTATCATGAGCTCACCAGTTATTGTTAATTGCTTTGTACTAGTTATTATAAATTGCTTTGTACCAGTTATTGTTAATTGCTTTATAACAGTTAATGGTATTTGCTTTATACTAATTTATTTCATGCATGCTTATGTTTTCTTAGATCAGATTCATTTCCTGCAATTTCTTGTTTTTTAGATTAGATTTATTTTTATGTCATTTCTTGTTTTATCAAGTTTAATTTAATTACAATTATGTATTTTTAATTTCAGTTATAGATTCAGTTCAACGACACTCTGCCCCTGCATATATTTTGTTTGTACCTCACAAGTCTACGCTCTCTCCGAGTTGATAATTAAATCATTGGAATTCTCTTATAATTTAATCAATGTTTTTACCCAACATTTTAGTGTCGTTGCCTGGGAGATGCTAAAAGAGACTAGAGTTTAGATAGGTAGATAGTATATTTTTATTAGATAAAAAGGGGGAGGGGAAACTGTAAGACGCAAAAACGACTTCACCACAAAATTTTCGTGGTGTAACAGCCAGACGCATCCACTTTAGTGGGTTTCCCCAAACCCTTGATTGTTTTTTTTGCAAAGTGTTTATTTTCCTGCAAGTTCTTTTATTTTCTACAAATGCATGTTTATTTTTCTGCAATTATGAATTTGTTTTTATGCAAGTTTTCATTTTTCATTTACATTTTTGTAGTGTAAAGTTTGGATTGATTTCGTTTTTAGGTGCCTTTGTTTCATACTAACTTGCTTCTAACTTTGTAACTGTTCATTTTTTTGTTTTGTATAGGTTTTTATGCACCTTTTTATTTCTATTGTTTTTGTACTTGTTTTGTGCTATTATTTTTGTGCTTGTCATGTATTTGTTTTTTCTAGTACTTGATTTGATTCCAGTAAAATAATTTTATAATGAGCATAAGCCTAGAGCAGCTCACCCAAATCCTAGCAGAAGCTGGGATCTCCTCTTCTCAAGAAGAAGAGATCCTAATAATAGCTAAAAGATTTACTACTCCTCCTGAAGAAAAAGAAGAATCGACAGTTGAAGAATTATGCACATCACATGAGGAGAAATTATGTGAGAAGAAGATCGAGAAGGATGAAGAAGGGATCTTGGGTGATCAAAGTCATGAAGAATATCCTGCAAACAAATGCTACATCGAACAATGTTTTTAAGTAAGTACTAGTTTAAATCAGTTTTGTTTTTGTCTTTTTAACTTACATCTTCAGCATTTAGTTTCGCATGTTTTTATAGATCTTAGATTTCATTTTATAAAATTAGATCTGAATTTTTGTTTACTCTTATTAGATAGGTGGTTACATTGGCAATTTCACTTCACTTAAATGATTATAATTTTCATGTAGAATAGAGTAGGTAGGCTTTAATTTTTATTTTTTAGTTGAAAATTAGCATTGTGTTAATTTACTTTAGTGTTCTATTTGTAAAAATTTTATTTCTAAATAACCTTAATTACTACTATTCTTTTAATTTTGCTAGGGAATTAAGAATAATTTTAATCTTTTAATTTTAAAATTTTATGGTCTTTTTCTCATTTTACTTTTTCATTTAATAAGATAGGAATAAAAAAAACTCATTATGAATTAGTTTTTTTTATAATCTATAAACAAATAAGAGAATAGTCAAAATCTATATAGTTTTTTGTTTGTTTTAGTTTAAAAAAAATTAAAAAAATAAATAATAAGTAAATAAATCTAAATAAAATAAAATTTCATCTAAGAACAAAAACTTAGTTTATATCTACGAATACTTTGAAATAAAATTTAAAACAAAATTTAAAAGGAATATATAAAGAAATTAAAAATAGATATTTTTTTATTTATTCTTTAATATTAGTTTTCTAGTTTTAATATACGCAATAATATATGCAATAGACATATATAGATTTAACCACACCTTTAACATTAAATATTAAACATTTATATAAAAAATATAAAAAATAGAAATAAAACCTTTTTGAAAAAACCAAACCTAAAGTAGTAAATGAAATGTTTGTGTTTACATCAAGATAAACATTGAATAAAAATACACATAATAAATTTTTAGACAAAACCTGATGCATATATAATAAAATAATAAAAAACGAAATAACCAGATCAAACGATCCATTTTTCAATCCATCTTTAGATTTGTTCTTCAACCCATCTTTCGATCTGTTTTTAAGCCCATTTTTCGATCTATTCATTCCGTCATTCCGTCTTTGTCTAGAACAATCCTGTAAAAAATTAGAACATTAGAATAAAAACAAAGATAAACCTAGCACCGCGCATGTCTTTTTCTTCGAGCCCAACTTCATACCCGCAAAACCGATTAAAACAATTAAAAATCAAAACTAAAAATGAAATATTGCGCTTATGCAGCTCTTGCTCTGAGCTGATCTGAAGCTAATCGATCTTATTGATTCGGGACGATAGTACGTCTGTAGGATGTATAGTCGCTTCCTCCACCTGGTAGAGGAAATTCCGTGAAGGGTTTTTGGATGATTGACCAGCGATTAAAATCTTGATGAACACACTTGCTGTTATTTTAAGAGTAAACCCCCTCTCCCAATTGATAATTATCCATCCCCGTAATTATCTGAACTTAATTCATGTTGAAGTTTGGTAGGATTGGAAGTTAACACAATAAAATACTGCCGTGATTTGCTCCTGAGATCCTCTACGTCCCCTTTTATTAATTGGTATCCATGCAGATGGCTAACATCCAGTTCTATTTTTAGTGAATTTAATAATTCACGATTTTCCTGCCAGTAATTACGAAATTGTGGCTCAATGAAGAAAACGATTTATGGTTTTGCTGCCAACCGAATCTTCCATGTGTATCCACAAATTTAATAATAGATCTTCCCATTTCCTCTGATATGTGCATCATAAACAGTAAAAGCAACGATAATGGGAGATCCAAATCCCATAGAATTCGGCTAGTCCCAAATCCCATAGAATTCGGCTAGTCTACGTCTAAATTTGTTTTGGAAACCGAATGATTTAATTCTCCACAGGATTGAGCGCAATCTCTCCAGATTAGGGTGGATATAATAACAATCCGAGCATTTCGCCTTTCAGATAGTGTTTTTCCACTCCATCCTCTGGTAACCATGCATGGAAGCAAATGCACCCGAGATACTGGCGACATTCTGTGCATCGAACTCCGACATTCTTATGGCAGTAACTTCTGCAATTCTATCCAAGAATGACACCTGCTGAAGAAGAATTCCTGCATACAAACAGCGATCTATGCATGAATCCAATCCGATGACATTCCAGTGTAGTTAAATCCAAATGAGACTGCTTCTTCCCAAACCTAATACACAACTTTTTTTCGAGGACACTCTCCATGGGCCGTTGACACAAGCTTAGTGTTAAAAAACAAATAATTTCGACTACTCACTAAGAAGTATATGTCTGCTGCAATATCCTATCCTTCCTCGACATAGGTGCAATGTAAGTAACAAATAACCTATAAAATCGAGGTATGAACTCATGGGTAAGCGAGATCGCGGTAGAGTTCGAGGGTGGAGGGATATGGTTCATATCGGTGGATTTATAGTTTCAAGCTATAGATCGAGGTTCAAGGTTAGAGATCAGTAGGTCAATAGAGAAGATCTCAGTTGGCAGGCAGTAAGATCGAAAAAAGCATCAACAGGTAGGTTCGATCGGTGTAAACAGGTGGGATGTCGTTATTGGGCAGTCGTTCAAAAACTAACCCAAGATGGCGATCTCCTACATCAAAAAGGGGATCCATGAATTAAATTGAAATGACAAGACTGGCAAAATGAAAATCCAACAGATATAAGGATACAAACCCAATTTCTCTATGTCGACGAAAGGAGGAGAATCTCTTAGCCTGTCAAATGCAAAGATTCTATATCTGTTGTATTGAAGCCGTGTAATCATCACCAAAAGCTTCGCTCAGAAAGGTCGCATGCATGATTTGGATCGAGGCAGGAAAATATTGAATCCCCCTCCCCAATGCCATAAAAACGTTGCTTTTACATGCACATTTCTTAGTGGGTCTCTTAGGTTTGATTCACAATAAACGCTTGAACTTCTCTGTAATCCATTTGATTTTGGTTTTCCAGTTGGCTCAAAACTAAGTCAAAGCTTAGGTCTGGGCACTTCTATTTCTATATTTCTAATTATAACTATTTTAGATGAATAATTGCACACTTCTATTTTGTACAGACGGACTAATAGCCTACATTCATGCTCTATATCTTAACGAAGAAGTTGATCGACCTACAATCTCTCTATATAAATAAGTAATTGCATATTCATCAAAGTTTTATGGGTGAACTGCTTTCGCTCCTATTTATTTAAACATGAACCTTTGTTTACTACTAACCGTGCAGCTCTCACAGACAGCATATTCATGGTGCGCTAAAGCTCCGCAAAATGATGGAATAGCCTACCCATTAGAAAAATAGCCTCCACGCCTTTTTCCTGCACTCGCTAGCTGTATATTTTTGAGCCACTCATTGCTCTTACCCAACCTATGCCCTAACTTGTTGCTTTAGCCAGAAATGTTTAATAGAAGGGGGAGGATACTGGCATCGATCAACTGCAGCCATATTCTATGATATAACTTATCCCCACCTTAGACCAGCATACATATATCATATCTTTAGTTTACATAGATGCTCATTCTATACGTTACCCCATCCCAGTTAGATTTGCCCCAGATGCCTCCCAGGAAATTATTTACGTTACCTGTTTTGCAATACCCCGTACCCCAGGAAGGTGCCGATTCCTTTGGTGAGCCCAAGTGTGCCATTCCCATTCCCACTTTCCGGCTTCTACTTTACCGCTTTCCATGTACGCCCAACAAGAATAAGAAAGGCAAAATAGAGCATTCGATCGTACCTCGCCCTGGCAGGGGGCGAAACACAACTACATACCTTGCTTCCAAGTTATCACTTTATAATCCAAGTTATCACTTTATAATCGACTAGTCGTTTGTCAAGTTCAATGGTCACTAAGGCTTGATGCTGCGTTTACGATGACCATTTGTGCTATTTTGGGTATGTGGTTGGCACTTTATGAGGATTTACGTCTTATTTCATTGGAGCGCTCCTGGGAGATAACTCTGAGCCGACCGAATGAGCACTCTCATATACATGCAAAGTAATCAACTATAGCAGTAGTGGACGCATTCGTATCAACATCCTCTGCCAACAATTTAACCAACCAAGAGCACAGCTGACTGTGTAGAATTTAGTTGACAGTGGTCCTCGACTGATTAATATATTCGTTGGCTATAATTTGTCAACCTTCAATTTTTTTTTAATTGACTATCAATCGAGTGTGAGAATCAAGTTAGTATATTGCACGTTATTTACCCGTAGCCATAAACCAAACATATAACACTTAATGTTGAAATTCTGGCTGACCTTGATGACAGAGGAGGAAGATTGTTTGCCAGCAAGCGCTTCCCTATATTTAGTATGGCAGCACTGGTTTTGAGGTATCTTATTGGATGAGGCCATACGTGGCACTGTGAGGAGTTTTACATAGTAAAATGAGCCAAGATCAAGGAGGCGTTTTGCATGTGGAGAGGACAAAAGGCATTCACGCTCTTTTGCTCATTTTGTTTATTGCTTATGTTTATAACATAAAAGTAACTAACTAAGAAATTGAAAAGTTTATAAAAAGTTTGACTTTATGGTTACTAATTCATAAAACATAAATTAAACAAATAAGCTTGGGAAAAATATTAAACAATTAAATATTGGGGTATATTATTTTTTAGCTTTCCTAGGAGATATCATGGATCTGAACTTTGTTCAATATTATTTTTATATATGAGGTTTTGAGATCAAGCTCTATAGAAGAGAAGAACTCCTTCACATTGTAATGTTTATGGTTTGAGGAGACAAAACTCAATTGGTTTTATTTGTATTGAAGATAGTTTTATGATCTGATGGGGATGTTTTGTCTCGACTTTTAGTTGCATTCGCACTTATTTTTCCAGGTCAGTCGAGAGTCAATGATATCATTCATAAATTTATTTTGAAAATCTTAAATCCCGATATAAAAAACCTAAATCACAGTTTGTTTTATCTTTTTTCTCTAAAGGTAGCTGTTGTCGCAGCTAAGCCTTCTTCTTCATTTTTATTTGTTGCACAGTGGGACTTGGCACATCTTTAGTTCGGGGGAGGTAGGTGTTTGTTCCAGTTTAGGAAGGTGTTTGTTCCAATTTTGATTGATTTTCATATAAACCATGCCACTTGGAATGCAGTTCTGTTTAAAAAGTGAAATCTCATTCTGTTAGTCATTCCAGATAAGTATCTGTATGGTCATTAAAACTGCTAAACTTATCATAAAAATCGCTTGTTTGCACACTCCAAATCATTAAGATAGTTTGCTTTTAGAGGGGTCGACCACTAAAAGGGTCGAGCCTCTCTCTCGATTGCTCAATCATTACGTAAGGACGCATTCATCTTTATAAAAGAAAAAACACATACAAATAAAAATATAAACATTAAAAAATAATATAAATTAAAAAAATACTAAATAACATAATTAAATCAATGATACTTTGTTTTTATTTATACATTTTTATAAAGGAAGAAAAAAAACATAAAATAATTAAAAATTAAAATTAAAATTAGTTTATATATATATATATATATATAATAAAAATAAAAATATTTACAAAATATATTTTGTTCTCAAACAAAATTAAACTAAAAAATTCTACAAACAATTTAAAATATATATAATAATAATAACAGTAACAAAAACATATATGTTATAAAATTAATAATAATAATAAAAAATTATTATGTAAACAATTATTTTCATTGTTTTAAAATAGGTTTTTATTATAAAAAAACGAAATAAAAATTAAATATTTAAAAAAACGTATAAATATAAAATATAAAAATTGTAAAAATTTGCAAATAAACTTGGAGTCTTCTTAAGCCCAAGAACTTCTTGCTTTGATACATGTTTTACGCTAACTTGTTTTTGCAAAGGCACTCAGAAATAGGGTTTCGACAAGAAGAGTTGCTACTTTCAGGTATAAGAGCATTTTATTTATTTTCTTTAACTTTTTGTTAAGCACATGTTTTCATGTATTTTCAATGTGCTCACAATTTTGTTGCAGGGAAATACTAACCTTTTGCAGATTTAAAGACAGATAAATGGCATGCAGAAATTTCCAAATTCGCAGAAGATTTTCAGAAAAATGTTCCATTGAAAGCTCGAAGGGTTGAAGTTTCCCACCATGTATGTCATGACATTCTGCTGTCACAAAGATGCTTTTCAAAAACCAATTATGGCCATGTCATTCTGCCATCCATGTTAGAGTCTGCCTTATATATCATGACTTCCCGCCCATATACCTTTTCTAAGTCGCACACATTTTCCTCATTTTCAGTTTATCTTTTTCCCTTTGAATAAAACCATTCAGCTTCCTTTCCATGGCTACATTACTTTATTTTCCTTGTCATAAAACTGTCTAACCGTGAGACCTTTCATCTATAGTCCTACTACTCATTATGTACAACTCGTGTTGCTGATGTGGGATTCCTTAAGGCCCACCTTTCAACAAGTCTTGCCCCATCGACCTCAACACCTTATCTGGGATAGAGACTAGAGTTCATTTTTAGTAACTTGACAATCATGGGAATACATCAATGTCCCTTGATCGTTAGATCTTGCAAGTGGCTCGACATCAATTCCTTTTATTCGCACTTTGCATGATGTACTTAGGTACCTTGGCACTCATTGACATCAATGGTGAGATTGCCTCGCATTGGTTAACGACATTCATTAATGGTCGGTAATCCAATGATTTCTTTCCATGTTCGACATCGACACATTTATTTGCATGGTAAGAATTGTACCATCAGGATTTGTAGCAGGTGAAAACTATATACTTTTCATGACATCATCAGTAATTTTACAGCAGCATACTTCCAGCCATATGAGATTACTACAGTTCTATTTTCAGCTCTTATCTTCTACTTCATCCAACCAAGCAACATTTCATACCCTTTACTTCACATTTTATGATCCAACAGCAGTAGCCACCTTCCTATTGCATAAATTCATCAACTTTTTGGGTAAGTGGAGGTATGTTGTTTTCTAAGTTTTAACCATTGTAATTCCTTAAATGTTAGAAAATGAATGAATTTGAAAATTTCCCTCACCACATTTCCTTTCTCCTTTTCACAACCCTAATCTATCTTAAGTTGGGGGGGAAGGGGGGACTATTCATTACCATTTTACACATTCATCATCTCATTTACCTTTAATCAACATGTCTGTCCCAAACTATGCTATGTATATTGGCATGATTCATAACTATAAAAAGGCTTTTTACTATACATTGATGGTTTATCATTTCTAATGCATGTATACTTTTAAAATATTATGTATTGCAGCAAAAATACAAATAAAACGAGTGAATGTTGTTAACACAAGAACCAACATTTGTTATGGTTGTTACACAAGAATCAACCATGAGAAAAAAATTGCTGCCGCTCGTGCATTTCCAAATCATGGAATGATTTACTATTACATACCATCATCATGTAAAGCTTAGCTATAAAGCCAAAAGTTTTCAAGAGAATCAATGCATAGTTGCATGAGGACATGCAAACAGTCAAGTTGGGGGGTATGTTGAGTCTCAAAAAGATCACATTTTATTCACCTTTCATACACCATTTGTCACCTTATTCCTATCTTGTTCTTCCATAAAACCATTACTATTCACCACTTTCATAATAAATATGGGTTTATATTATCATTTTCCAAATCATTTATTTTTGAGTATTTTGAGTGAATTTATGTTTAATTATTGAGAAAAATAACATATTTTCATTATACTTTAAAGTTGGATGAGTTTGGTGATGTGTACAGGTGTATTTGAAGATTTTAGCAAGCTCAAAAGTGGCCACCTAGCCTCAGATTCGAATTTCATCTTCTAGACATGAGCTAACTTCAAGGAGAAGATCATGGACACGTGGAGAGAATATCTCATCCAATATTTGGTTGAGGATTTAAAGGGATGAGTTGTAGATTTGTTGAGGATTTGGGGGGATGAGTTGTCTATTTTTTGAGAATTTTAAGAGATAGGTTGAGAGAATAGTGGATATGTAATTATGATTAGTTATCTTGGATTTATGTATAAATTGGAGGGCTCTCTCCTCATTTTGGTTAGAGGCCTCTCTAGTGGGTTGGAAGTAGAAGATAGTTTAGATCTCTTTTAGAGTTAGTCATAGAATAGATTTTGAGTGTTATGTAATGGAGATGATGCTTATTGCACATCCTTTGACTCTTTTATATTAATATAGATTTCCAGCAATTTCTTTCTTTATGAGTTGTTAGTGTAGATTTTCAGTTATGTCTTGTTTATGAATTGTTAGCATAGGTTTATCGTGAGCTCACCAGTTATTGTTAATTGCTTTGTACTAGTTATTTTTAATTTCTTTATAACAGTTAATGTTATTTGCTTTATACCAATTTATTTCATGCATTCTTATGTTTTCTTAGATCAGATTCATTTCCTGCAATTTCCTGTTTTTAGATTAGATTTATTCTTATGTCATTTCATGTTTTATCAAGTTTAATTTAATTACAATTATCTATTTTTAATTTCAGTTATAGATTCAGTTCAGACACTCTGCCCTTGCGTATATTTTGTTTGTACCTCACAAGTCTACGCTCTCTCCGGGTTGACAATTAAATCATTGGAATTCTCTTATAATTTGATCAATGTTTTTACCCAACAGTGTGGGATACATAATAGTAGATGGAAGTGGAAAGAGGATATTTTTGCTTGAAAAACACTAACAACTAATATGTATATATGTACACTTGGACTAGAGCTAGTCTCATTTCATACCCAAGACAATTGAAACACAATTGTGGAAACTAATCCCCTTGTCACAATTACCATTTTACTATCAATTTTTCTTTCTCTAACACCACTCTATGGTATCCCCTGCCATCTTGGTGGTTCATTTTAGGCGATAGGAGATGTATCCAAATGGTTTAACTTAGATTTTCCTTTCCTCTCATCGCTCTGATACTCTCTTCCTTGGCCTAAAGGATTTCCAGGACAATAATCCACAAGATTGAGCCTCAAATTTACTCTAATGGCTTGTTCCAAATTATTTGAGCTTAAAAAACATGTACGTTCAACGGACCAAGAGCGAAGTTAACGGTTGACTTTGCTGTTGGTCCGTTGGATGGCTCGAATGTACATATTTGTTAAGGATAGCCGAATTCTGAATTCATTAGGATTAAAATACTTATGCAAGATGATTAACAACTTTAATCCTTGGCTAATCAGGTTCTTAATTGGTCCATTAATCAGCTTGACGATTAAGCTACATTGATATCTCAATATTCCTACTTAATGGATGACTCCACCATTCCAACTCTTACCTTCTGATCATGACTTTTCTATAAATTGAAATTGGAAGCGAAACTCGAAAAAAAACAATCCATTCGTCCTCAACCTCCCTGACTTCTCGACTTCAATGCCTCGATTTCAGAAGTTAGAAAGAAGAACACGTAACGATATTCCAACATGTCCTTCCCCAACCTAACGAATCTAATTTTTCCAATGTTGGCAGTCCGAAGTTGATACTATACTTCAACTTCCAACCAAAAAGCCTCGTCGTTCTGTCTCAAATACAATTGTAGTTGGAAATCGAAGGTCAGTGTTATGTCATGGCCCTTTTTACAATTCTCATGCCAATCCTGATGTCGGCACCATGGTGTTTCATAATATCAGTAGCATGGATTACACTCAACTCCATGATCTGTGATTAAGGTTGCTTGTATATTCACAGGCCAACACTTAGTCAATTTACCCCATATTTTCAAAGCCCAACCATTCATCCTTCTTCCTTGGGATGATTTCAACTATGGGACATTAGTCCTACTATCTATGAATCTCCACAATTGCATTTGAACTTATTTCGTGGGGAAAATCGTGGTTTGCGCATAAGCTTCCTCCAACCCTGATATGGTTCTAGAGGATTCATGAACTTATGAAAATGCAATTAGTTATGCAAAACATGCATTCACTCTATCTAATAGTGCAATAGATGCATAGAATAGTTCCTTCAACAAAGATATAATAATTCATGAACCATGCACAAAGATGACTCTAATTATAGCTATGGACACGTACTTACTTAATCCATTCAATCTCTATGAGTCAATCCATGCCTCATGCACATTCAGTCACTCAAAACATAAACTATGCACATTAAGTCACTCACAACCACACATTCACAATATAATCCAATTGATAATTCCTGAACTATAAAGGGGATATTAAAAAATTACGGAAATACTTATCTTTCAACAAAATTGTTTAACAACTAGCTACATGAGTGCAACATTCCACCCAATCGTAGGTCTCTATTTGGCCTATACTCTTTCAACACTCAGAGACCACCCCCTGAGTTGGGCTATGATATCCACTAGAGAGGAAATTGATAGACTCATTCTCGGCCAATACCACAGTCACTCATGCTAAGCTAGTATCCCACTAGTTCTATCAAGCATGTAGGGAGTCAAGAGAATTGAATGCTAAGCTAGTGAGATTAACCACAAAGCCAAAGACATCTTAGTCAATTTAGCTAACCATATACCCACAATACCTGCTAGACCCAACACAAGGAAGGTCCCTTTATCTGCTACACATTCCCTTGGGAACCCCTTCCCTCTAGTTCTATTTAGGGTGGGCATAGAAAGGTTCCTGCTACTAACTCTCAAATATTATCAACTTCATTGGGTTTATCAAGCCATTCCACCCCTAGTTTCTCCTTAACTTGTAGTCCCTCGATATTTTCACTCCCATATCACACTATGATCAGCCACACGAACTAATTTATAGTCCATTCACTAACTTTCCAATCTATCTTCTTCCATGGCTATTAAGATCGTGCATGCGGTTCACACCAGCTACACTAGGCACAATCTGTTTCTTCCTCTCACACTGAGCTCGAATGGGTACATGAATTCCATGTGCTCTTCCTTCCTCGGCCTTTTTCCTACACAGGAATGATGGAACAAAATTCCATGAGAGACTTGAATTCTGGGTCAAGTAATCTAACACATAACTTGTCATACCCCTCACATCTCTGTTTTGTAGGCTTCCTTAAACTCTTGAGATGATTCCTTAGCTACCCTCTTACAACAACATTTAAGAAAAGTTAAGGAAGTGTACTTGGGTAGCTACTTTCCATTTATGACACATGGGTTCTCAACGTGACAATTAGAAATGTTGGATTGGAATCCCAAAACCCCCTTACCTCTCCCTAGTGGGTATCATAGCCCCTCATTCATGTTTTCTCCATAGGAATAATAAATTTATTTCCAAAAACAAGAAGTTTGAGTATTTTATTGCTATATCCTAATAAGAAATAAAGATCAATTTGATCACCAAGGCTACTTCAAGTGATTCAACAAATAAAAAGATATATGAAGACCCACTAGTGGTATATTACAATGACATTCATTATCAAGTGCTTGCAATAGACTTCACGTTGGGTGTCTATCTAACTAATGGCCATATGCATTAATGATATCTTTTAGAGAGATGTGATCAACTGATAGATCCAAACTAGTTAGAAAGGGCCGCATCCAACCTAGTGCTTCACCATGTTGGAGTCCAATTGTGTTCATTCAAAAGAATAGGAGGCATGGTGACTTTGTATTAACTACAATGCTTGAATAATATCACCATATACAATAGGTACCTCATTCTAATACCAATGATCCACCTAAATTCTCAGAGGTGCCAAATTATTTATTAAGATCAATCTCAAGTTAGGGAACCACTATGTGCCAATTAAACCCTCTAATGCATGCAATATAATGTTCAAGTCCATTGAAAGCATGTTTGAATGGTTAGACATATGAGTTTTCTTAACTAACACACATGCAATGTTCATCAATATGATGAATGACATCCAATGTCCATTCACTTACTCATATATGGTATTATAATTGGATGATATCTTCATCTTTAGTGGAACATGGGAGGATCACATGGAGAAGATTCAATAAGAGCTTATCAATTTTTATCCAAAAGTTTTATTACAGTGTAGAAAAGTTCTATTTTAGTATGTAAATGATCTAGTGCTTATGATATATTGTGGACTAGAATGGAGTGCAAATGGATCCAAAAAATATCTATGTGATTGTATATTATCCAATTGTGGAGACACTTAGGAAGATCAACAACTTGTTGGGCCTCATGAATTTCTATCGTAGGTTTTTTTTAAGGTTTCTCTCACATCTCATGGCTCCTAAATAAATAAATGAGGAGGATTGAAATTCAAGTTCATTTGCATTGAGTCACAACAACAAGAATTTAAAGAGTTCAAGTGTCAACTATATTCAATAATAGTCATTAGTTTTCATATATGTGACATCTATGCAAGATTGAGATAAAATCCTCAGAATATGAAATCGATGTTTATCATTACTAGGCATGAACACCTAGTTTCTTACTGCAATGAGGCCCTAACAAAGTTATTTCATACATGCATGACCTACGACAAAAGATATCCACACCATTGACCAAGCATAACAACAATGGAAACACCATATTCTACTATATTCAAGGAAATGAAACTATCATATGCACATACCACATGCCTCTTCAATTCATGTATTATAGGACAAATTGAAGAAATACCACCATTAGAAGTGGTCAAAATACCTTCAACAATTCCACCTCAATATCAAGTACATGAAAGGAAGTGCCAATTGACTTGTAGACTCTTTGAGTGATATGAATTGGATTCCCATCCAATTCTTTTGTAAAACTTTGTGTAAGCACTTAATTTTTTTTGGTAAAGTGTAGAAAACATCCATAATTCATTAAGAAGTGGAAACAAACCCTTTGTGATGGCTCAACTTCCAAGGCCAACCCATTACATCAAGAAGGATGGATATGAAGAAGGTTATTCACATTGGAATTCAATGGAAGAGACTAAGGGGGGATGAAAGAGGTAGTAGCAAAGAGGAAATCTTCAAGAGGTAGTAAGTTTGAGATCATAGGACAAGGGAATCATTGTGCCTGACCAACTCCTCACAAGCCTTGGGAATTAGTCTGAATGGAAATATTGATAGGTCTTCCTTCTACCAAGAATGATAAGAACACACTTTTTTGGTTGTTTATAGGTTTCCTAAATTAACATTGTTGACATCATGTAAGAGGACCATCTCTATGTTTCTAAGCTTTTTTTAAGCATGTTTATATTCAATTTGGGTTGGCCAACCTAATAATGCTCAAGAGTGGTGAGGAGAGAGTTGAAATACTGATACAAATATTAACAAGGAAACTATAATAGGAATTGACATCATTATAAGAATGATTAATTCATTTTAAAAGAATATAGAGTGATGAAATTCAACACATTGAAGTTGATCTACTAATTATTTACAAAATGGCACCAATTGAAAGGGAAGATGATTTATGCAACTATATGCTCATCAAAACATGATGTGATAAAATTGTTGCAAAATTATAATCTCCTTTTCAAATAAATATTATTTGGGAAACTATATGCTTACAAAATCATGTTGTGAGAAAACTTACAACCTTCAAGCATGAACCCCATCCTTAATTGGTTGTGGAAGTGTGTAAGAAACAATAATTGGAAACTAGGTTACACAATAAAAAATAGAAATAATAAATATGTAGTTAAGTATATTAACAAGTGTCAACATGTCCCTATAAGGTGTTGCATAGGTTTGGTGTAAATTTCCTTAAAACTCACACTTGAGCTAAGCATTATATTTTAAATTTAACTGATAACCACACATGAATTTCTTTACTATTAATGCAACGAAAAATAAATATTGAGAAACATATAACAATAATCACATCAATATAGACATAGTATTTTAGGTATGGAATACCCCAGATGAAACCCAACATGGGAAAACCGGTGCAATAGTCAGATACGAAATTTTACTATGAAGATATAGAACAAATACAATCCAGTGGTTCAATACACCCAACCTGGAAAAATAGAACCTCTGTGAAATTACTGAGCAAGCCCAATGAATTGGTATTCCCCCCTGCACAGTTGTACGACCTCTTGCATCAACAGTATAGTCCTCGGTGTCAGTAATACAATTCTGTATGGTTCCTGCGTCAGCTATACATAATCCATGTGTCTGATGTACTACCTCCCTCTCATGTGTATGGACTCCCTTTGCATGATATCATATGACTCCATGTTCTTCCTGGTCAATCGGTGAATCCCCTGGGTGAGTGTTTCTCCGTCTTCTCTGCAAACTTCTCTGTTTGACTTCTCGGTTTGTCTGTGTCTCTATGTGTGTGTGTCCTCTCCACCAAATCTTCTTTTAACTCAATGGCCAAGCGATAACCCTAACCCTCACTATGGATCAATGGATGAGATCCCCTAGTGATATCAATGGCCAAGATTAGATTAGCCATCATTTAAATTATTTCACTTTTCACTTTATAAAAGTGACTCCATTAATTCAAAATAAAATTAGATTAATTAATGTATTTTCCTAAGTCCAAACTTAGGAAAATCACATTAATGTTAGGATTAATTAATCCTCCTTTGTCCAATGTAGTCTATTTGGTCATTTTTCCTAACTTAGTAAGTTATTATCACTGTACTAGAGTATGGGGGACACACGTAGAGGTTATCTGCCACTTACTGCATGTGCATGGATGTGTTTATGTACCTCTGGGACCAATCCCTACATTAAAGGATCCCACTCTGAGTGCCACCGACAACCTCCTTCAGATGGTTGTGGTAGGTAAGCAATTATGTTGAGTTATCCTCCAGTTACATTTAGTTAGATCACCGTCAATTAGCCTAGTGCCAGTTTTGCATGCATGCAGGGAGTGTGGCGCCTTTTGTTCACCTACCTCATCAGTTAACTGATTGTAGACTGATTTAGACATATGGAGTTAGACTAGTGATCTCCAACTGTGATTTTTACACACTGAGTTAGAAGATCAATTAGGTTTAGTTGGTATATTCGAATCCTATCCACAACATTCAAATTCTATTTATTGTAACGCTCTTGTATTACTGATTGATGAATGAAGATTAATGTTGTGATTATCTGGGCAATTCTTGTTTGATTTATCTGAAATTTGTGTCATGAATTCTTTGCCCAGTGTATATTGATCTCAATTATTCCACTTCATAATTCCTTTCCAATTGCTCTCATATTGGCATATAGATCTATGGTTCTCAAATTTAACATGGTATCAAATCCTTTTTCAAGCTAGCAGCAAACCTCAGAAACCTCCATTGTGCACTAGAAGCAGTTGAGTTTCCACATGATTCATGGAATCATAGCATTGATCCCTCTGGATTCTGTCCACAGAAGTCTATCCAAGTGTGATGGACTATGAAAAGGTGCACATGTCGAGGTGGAAAGTTTTGAACTAACATATGATTGCGAATTGGTTTCTTTTGTAGTGATTTTACAGGTACAACTTCGAAATGGATTTAAGATCAATTCCTCCTTTATCACCATTCAATTATACTTAGTGGAAATTGAAGATGGTTGCATATATTGAGAGCCATGATCTCCTTGATGTGTCTTTTGGAGCTGGTAAAGAATCTTATGAAGATGAATAATATTGGCTAAATGAATGTGATAGAGAATATGGAAGTATGGGTACAGAAATGTCTCCTGGTATGTGTTATCTCATGGAATCTGTTGAGTATCCATTCGAGCTCTGGAGAAATGTAGATAGAGCCTTTGGTGTGCAAAAATAAGAAGATGATAGCTAGAGTGAATCCAACACCTCCTCATGTCTTCTCTCTTCAAAAGTCTCGGCCTCTATTCTCTCAGATGAAGTTGTTCAAGATGAATAAGAAGCAGAATCTTCAACTCAATCAATTCGAAATGTTGAAAGTCTCCTTGTAGTGAATCCTTCTCTTGTTTCTCTAGAAGTTTATGAGATCTATGATATCTCATATTCTCATACAGTTTATCTAGAAGAATACATTTGAAACTCAATTTTTGAAGAAAAACTCTCCTCCAATGATTCTTCTATTCTAAATTATGTGCAAATTCTGTCAGTGATTGCTGCAGAAAATGAAGAGGAATTCGATTTCTCTCTCTCTAGCCATGTTGCTGGTGTGCAGAAAAGTTATTCTTTTGATGTTTTGGAAGAAATATAATATTTAAGGAGTGATCATTCACCCTCATGTATATAGAGATTCAAACAAATTCCTACATGATCGCTTGCACCAATACACATAGTTTTGTTAAAGAAAGAGAAAATTGTGCATCTACTATCTCAGTGGATCACTTGGAAACTTTGTTCCACATTCATGGATTTGGTATGAAATTACTTGGTTCAAATGTTAAGTTTCAAGAGCCTCTATCCATGCTTGTATTTGTTCTCATCAATTTTTGTGTGAAAAATCAAACGCCTCAAGTCTATTTCAAATTTGTTGTTGGGGATTCGATGTTAGTTTTCTCTCATGAGTTTGTTGATATTAAATCTTGTGAATCATTGGATATTTTAGAAGAGATATAAGATTATGGAGCTCAATCATTTTCTCTCCATGGTCCCATTATTTCTCTACCTTCCTACTTGATCAGATGCTCATCTCCTCACAATACTAGTAAAGATGGAGACATCTTGCATTCACCTAGACACTTGCTCCTAACACATAGAGCTGATTTTATCTCACATGGTTCGATGTTCAAGGATGCAACATATATTTTCTTGGGTTTACCTCAAATGGTTTGAATTCTCAAGCACTTTTTCTCTCTCATCAATTGATCTTAGTTGCTCTACATGGGTCCATTTTTCATCTTGCAGTTTTCTATGTTCCTGATTCAGTTGAGCATATTCCTCCAAAGAGGAAAATTCCTCCATAAATAATAATTTAGTTTGGAGAGGTCACATGCAAAGTCCTAGGATGTTGATGAACAAAAGAACCATGATTTTGCATGCCTACTCCATAGAGTTGCAGATTGCAGCAATTTTTTTCACAAGTTTTTGCTTAAAGAGGATTTTTTTTAAGTATAGCTTGTTTCTTGATTCCTGCTTATTTTGAAGGGGGGTTTTTTCCATGAGGTTTTTCCCATTTTCCTTATTTTATTAAGTAGTATTTTATGTCATTTATATTGTATGGGTGACTTTTGGCCTAGTTGCAGGGACCAAGTTGTCCAAAGTTAGGATTAAGGGGGGGTGTTAGGATTAATTAATCCTCCTTTGTCCAATATAGTATATTTGGTCATTTTTCCTAACTTAGTAAGTTATTATCACTGTACTAGAGTATGGGGAACACACCTTGATGTTATCTGCCACTTACAACATGTGCATGCATGAGTTTATGTGCCTCTAGGACCAATCCCTACATTATAGGAGCCCACTCTAAGTGCCACCAACAACCTCCTTCAGCTGGCTATGGTAGGTAAGTAGTTATGTTGAGTTATCATCTAGTTACATTTAGTTAGATCACTATCAGTTAGCCAAGTGCCAGTTTTACATGCATGCAGGGAGTGTGGTGCCTTTTGTCCACCTACCTCATCGGTTAATTGATTGTAGACTAATTTAGACATCCAGAGTTAGACTAGTGACCTCCAGCTGTGATTTTTACACATTGAGTTAGAAAATCAGTTAGGTTTAGTTGGTAGATTTGAATCCTATCCACAATATTTGAATTCTATTTATTGTAACACCATTGTATTACTGATTAATGAATGAATATTAATGTTGTGATTATCTGATCAATTCTTGTCCGATTTATTTGAAATTTGTGTCATGAATTATTTTCCCAGTTGATACCGATCTTAATTATTCCACTTCATAATTCCTTTCTAATGGCTCTCATATTGGCATGTAGATCTATGGTTCTCAAATTTAACAATTAATACATTTGGATTCCTATTTAATGTCTTCTAGCATGCAAGGACACATGCAATGATAGAAGCCATTCCTTGTTTCCAATTTCTAACACTCCATCTTAATGAGGAAGGGATTCAGTAGAAACCCCAGCTTGTCTCTAAAATTCACAAAACTGTGTCTACAAAATGCCTTGGTTAAAATGTCTTCCACCTTCTCATCTGTATGAATATACTCTAACTGAATGGTTCCTCTCTATACACAATCTCTCAGGAAGTGGTACCTGATATCTATGTGTTTTCTCTAGTCATGGAGCACTAGATTTCAGATAACTTGATTCCACTCTGATTGTCACAGTGAACTACTATAGCCTCTATCTCACACTTGAATAACCCTGAAAGCAACTTCCTCAACCACATTCCCTCACAAGAATCCAAACTGGTTTCCATGTACTCAGCCTCTGCCGAGCTCAATACAACTGAATTATGTTTCCTGCTGAACCAAGAGACAACCTATGATTCAATGTTGAAGCAGGAACTTGAAGTGTTCTTCTGGTATTCTACACATCCTACCCAGTCAACATTTGTGAAGCCTGCTAACTGTACACTCCCCCCGCGCTCATAAACCAAGCCATACTCCATTGTACCTCTGATGTAGCGAAGCACATGCTTTGCAATTTACCAATGCACTCTTTTAGGGTCAACCATGAGCTGGCTCAAAGAGTTGAATGCAAACATAATTTATGGCCATGTGTTGATCAGATACATGATCAATCTGATAAGCTAGCGATACAATGTAGGATCAATCCCATCTAAATAATGCATCAATCTTCCTTCAGTTGGAAACTAGAGGTATTGTCATAGGCTTGCAATCCACCATCCTAAATGTCTTCAAGATCTCCACTGCATACTTCCCCTATCCAATGAAGAAGCACCTATCTATCTGCCAAACCTCCAAGTCTAGGAAGTAATGAATCAAACCAAGGTCTTTCATCTCAAACTCAACTGTAAGGTTAGAATTGCAATTGTCAATTAACCTCTCATATCCTGTAAGAAAGAGATCATCTACATACAATACCAGTATGAGAGGCACCTCACCTAACAAGAAGTATAGGTTGTGGTCTGCCTCACCTCATTGGAATCCCATATCCTGTAGATATCTATCTATCCTCGAGTACCATGCCCAAGGTGCTTGCTTGAGCCCATAAATAGATCTCTGCAACCTACATACATGCATCTCCCTGTTATCCACATCGAACCCCTAGGGATGCTCAATGAATATCTCCTCCTGTATAACACTGTTGAGGAAGGAAGTCTTGACATCCATATGATGAACACACAAAACCATATCTGCTACTAATGAGATGATAGTACGAATAGAAGAATATCCGAAGACAGGGGCAAAGGTCTCTTCATAGTCAATACCTTCCTTCTGTGAAAACCTATTTTCCACGAAGCATGCCTTGTACTTCTCCACATTTTCATCTGTTGCATGCTTTACCTTGTAGATACATCTGGATCCCACCACCCATTTTACCTCTACCCTCCACACAACCTCCCATACCTTGTTTTTCATGATGGATTCATACTCCTTAACCATAGCCTCTTGCCACACATCATGTTGTGCATCCTCCTCGAAACTAGAAGGTTCATATTTAATTAACTCTGTCATCAATTCCATATAGCTAAGTCTCTCTGGTGGTTTTCTCTGCCTCATGGAGATTTGTGGAAGAGTCACCTGCCTGGAATCCTGAACTGTGGACCTACACCACTTAAGTTGTGGCATAATGTCTACCTATTGCAGCTGTTGGATGTCCTCCTCCTTTTGCGGCTCATCCTCCAAGTTAATGACCAAAGGATATTGTCCATTAGACTCCCTCTAACTATCATAACTTGTGCTCAGTGTTTGTACCTATACCTGTGGCTCCTCCAACTTGACCCCCAAGTCCTCTGTTGGTCGCTCATGTGCTAGTAAGTCCATAGATCTCTACAAGGCTCTATCCTCATCAAACTAGACATACCTACTCACAATGATCTTCTTGCAAGAATGAATATATACTATGTATGCCTTCGAAGTCTCGATGTAACCATCAAGTAACCCCTTCTCTCTAGAAGGGTCCAACTTCTTCCTAGTGTCAGCATGAATGTGACAATAGAAGACACTCCCAAATATGCACAAGTAGCTCACATTTGCTCTAGTTCCTATTAATACCTCCTGAGGTGTCTTCCTCCCCAAAGTTGTGTGGGGACACCTATTATGAATGTAAATTGCAGTCATGTATGCCTTGACCCATAGGAATAGTGGAAAACCCTAATCAAATAGCATGGCCTTGGATACTCCTATCAATGTCCTGTTCTTTCTCTTTGCCACTCTATTCTACTGCGGGGTATGAGGAACGATGTGCTCCTTCTTGATCCCCTCCGATGAACAATACTCCAAGAACTCATTGGAGGTATACTCAACCCCCATTGTCTATACTCAATACTTGAATCTTCCTCCCTATCTAGTTCTCTACGAGAGTCTTGAACTCCTGAAACCGCTCAAATACCTCTCACTTGGATTTCATGAAATAGATCTAGGTCTTCCTGGAATAGTCATCAATAAAAGTGATGCAATAACTATAGCCATTGAATTATTGGACACTCATGGGTCCACAAACATTTGAATGCACTAAGCCCAATGTCCCCTTAGACTTGTTCTCTCTTTTTGGGAAAGGATTCATGATGTTCTTCCCCAACGCAAAACCCTTGAAGTGGTTATTCTTCTCCTCCTGTACCTAAGGAAATTCAATGATTGCTTGTCTCAAATTTCTCATTGATCCATGGTGTAAGTGTTCCATCCTCCTATGCCACAACTCACCCTTCCTGTTGCTGCTGCCGACCAAAACCTTTGCAAACTCAAAGTGTAGCATGTACACCTTCCCGCTCTGGATCCCAATCACCCAATCCAAAATCCTATCTGACCCCTTAGGCCTAATATACACTCTATGGTTTTGGAAATTCACCTAAAATCCAGTGTCCTTTAGGGTGGAAATGGATATGAGGTTCTTGGTCAACCCCAAAACATACAATACGTCATCAAAACTGAGGGGTTTGCCAGGTTCCCTATGAAATGAAACAATACCAGTTTCCTGTGCATGATATTGCGCATCATCACCAGATCAATGTGGAGATTTAATCCATGCTCCTGCAAGATCTTGAAGAACCTCTCATGTCCCATCATATGACAATATGCTCCACTGTCTACGTACCAAATGTTTTTTCCTATGGTTCTTGCCATGCAAGTTATCAAACAAAAGTCTTCATTGAATTTTTTGGTAAACTCCTCCACCTCTGCAGATCCTTCCATCTGGGTATTTTTCTTCTTCTTCCTTTTTGGGAACTTGAAGGAAAAGTGTCCTTGCTTGTGGAAAATAAAACAATTGACTTTGGACATGTTAATATTCTTCTTACCACCCTTCTTTTTCTTTGCCTTACCCTTGCTCTTCCCTTCTAGGGATAGATATTCTTCATCCAAAATTTGTGGGGCACTGCTAGATGAACCTGAAACTTGACCCATGTGGATATCCTATTGCACAAAATCATCCCACAATCTCTGCCATCCAGGGAGCTTCTCCCTAGCCACCACACATTTTACAAAGGTATCCCATGGCTTAGAAAATCCATTGAGAGCTATCCAAACTAGATCTGCATCCTCAGTCTTAGATCCATTTGCTCCAAGCTCATCTCTGATCTATGTGATCCTTGTGAGATAAGGCACCACTCCTTCACCCTTGTCCATATTGGTACTATGCATCCTCTCCTACGACACCGTCTTCTATTTTTTGTTCTTTCTCTGGTAAAGTCTTTCCAAAGCCTTCCGTATATCCAATGTGTCCTTCTTCCCAGAAAGGTGAGGGACTATGTGGTCCTTCGCCCCATCCAACATGATCAACATAGATCTGGAATCTAACTTCTTCCATATCACCAACTTTTCCAGATATGTGGGCACAACCTTCGTGGAGTCAATGTGCTCCTCTGCATCACTGTCACGTGGATCCTCATGATCCTTTCTTTCCAAGTAGGAAAATTTTGAGCCCCTTGGATTCTATCCTCAACTCTCAAATGTATGACCATAGTGAAGTGTACTTATCAAAACCTATATCTAAACTCTAGGTTTGTGTTTTCAATAGATCTTCCCCTGATCTATCAATACTACTGCAGTTTCTCTGATTTAGCTCAGTAAAGCTCTGATACCATGTAAATTTCCTTAAAACTGACACTTGAGCTAAACTTGATATATTTTAATTTGTAGTGATAACCACACATGAATTATTTTCTAGTAATGCAAGGAAAAATAAATACGGTGAAACATATAACAACAAGCACATCAATATAGACACAATATTTTGGGTATGGAAAACCCCGGATAAAACCCAAGATGGGAAAACTGGTGCAATAGTCAAAGATGAAATTTTATTATGAAGATATAGAACAAATACAATCTAGTGGTTCAATACACCCAACCTAGAAAAACAAAACCTCTGCAAAATTACTGAGCAATCCTAGTGAATCAGTACGACCCCCTACGCAATTGTATGACCTCCTACGTCAGCAGCACGTTCTTATGCGTCAACAGTACGAATTTGTATGGTTCTTGCATCTGTTGTACATAATTCGTACAGCTAATGTACGAACTTCCTCTGACGCATATGGCCTCCCTCTGCGTGATCTCGTATGACACTGTTTTTTGCCTGGTCAATCGGTGAATCCCTCAAGTAAATGTTCCTTCATCTTCTCTGCAAACTTCTCTGTTTGACTTATGTATTTTGTTGTGTCTCTCTTTGTGTGTGTCCTCCCCACCAAATCTTCTTTTAACTCAATGTTCAAGTGAAAACCCTAATCCTCACTATGGATCAATGGATGAGATCCTCTGGTGAAATCAATGGCCAAGATTAGATTAGCCATCACTTAAATTATTTCACTTTATAAAAGCAACTCCATTAAGTCAAAATCAAATCATATTAATTAATGTACTTTCCTAAGTCTAAACTTAGGAAAATCACACTAATACATTTGGCTTCTTGTTTAATTTATTTTAGCATGCAAGGATAAATGCAATGATAGAATACGTTCCTTGTTTCCACTTTCTAACAATTAGAAGTATGGCTTACAAATTGGAGTCACCTCCATCTTCATGTGTACATCCATTACTCTATATTTCTTTCCTAAAAAGGGTATTTTGTGATAAGATCCCAGCGCCAACTATTTTACTAGAGATTAATGAAGAAGGGAAAATGATACTAGAACTTTAAAGATTCCTTAACACACAGATCAGGCTATTGTGAATCAAGCAATCACCGAGTACCTCATCAACTGGAAGAACTTACAAATAGAAGAGGCAACATGGGAATATGATTTCTTCATGCATAAATATCCATAGTTAATTGAATATTCAGGAAAAAACTTATTCAAAGGGAATGGATATGTTAAGCCCTAGGTATTGTGACATTACATTTCTATTATTATATTAATATTTTCTTTATTGGTATGAAAGGACTTTAATTGTAATTGTACCCTTTGTCTCATATATATAGCAAGGATACCTAGTTTTAGAAATCATCTCCTCTCTTATGCATTTGATACATTGCAAAAGGAGGTTTCCCCCTCAAAGAGGCTCCTTATTCATCTCTTTGTTTCATTCTCAAGGAATCAAATTACTCTTTATTTATATTTTTATGTTATTTTGAAAATTTGGTGCTTAACAAAAAAACACTCTCATAGGGATAGGACTAGTGCATGTGTAGGAGTACTATAGAGATGCTTACGATATTGTCCATAAAACATACCATTAGGGATAATAAGAAGAAATAGGTACATAAGTACTACATTCGTATACATAGGTACATCTAGATTGAGATGGATTTCTTGATATCCATTAGCTTTGAGTGCCCTACAAGTTTGTAGTTAATTTTGAAGAAATGATCAGGAAAAAGGGAAAGAAGGGGTTTGGTCTTATGAAAAATACATAACTAAATGGGGATAAAGGTGGTACTACATTCCACCATAAAGGGAAATGGAATGGCATTGAACAACGAAAGGATAATCCACAAAATCCTATTGTGAAGAAAACCCCTTTATACATAATGTTTTAGAAAGAAACAAGGAAGTGGTGTGGCATGATTCATATTAAATGACATTGGAAAGAGGAGTGTTGTGTTCAGAAAACATTGTAATCAAGATGTTTATCCTTACACTTGCACTAGAGATAGTACCATCTCATACCCAGGATAATGGAGACACAATTGTGGTAACTAATCCCCATGTCACAATTACCACTTCACACGTGCCACTAGAAGGCTTTGAGGAGGAAAAAGAGCAGGAACGCCTCTTCCACTAAAATGTGGGTGTAGAAGGGGAAAACATTGCATGTAACAATGCAAACCAAAATAATTAAAAAGAGAAGGAACACCTCTTCTACTAAAGTGTGGGTGAAGAAGGGGAAAGCATTGCATGTAACAATGAAAACCAAAATAATTTACCTTTGTATAGGTTATGAAGAGGATAAAATTGGCAATGATGTGGCACCCCTAGTCATATAATATTAGGTGATTGAACTAAGGATAAGACCTTGTGGTTAGTCAAACAATGTCACTTATCTTACAATATCCATCCCTTCAATGATGAGGTACTTTATGATCTGGCCCCCCTTAAACTTTGTGGTATTTTGCTTCGTCAACCATATATGTGGAAGTGACATGATTTTTACCAATTCAAACTGTGATGTCATCAACACCATGGGAGATCGATCCTCCATGATTCCATGGGGAGCACCTTCCACCACCAGGGAAACTTTTAAGGATCCATACTTATTTAAAAGTATATAAACCTTGGCGAATCTTACCAATTCTTAAAATGTCACCTATAAAGTATTTGACAATATTTTTCTAAAAGTATTTGACAATATTTTTCTAAAAATATTTAAATTTATAAGGATTTTATATAGTTTATATAATAATTTGGCCGTTTTTGGAGTAAAATAAATTTACCCCATCACAAGGCTTCAAAAAATACAAATAGGTGAATCTTCAAATTAGAGGAAACTTCAATTTAAAATGGGCCTTCCAAAAATAATACAAATTCCATGTCATCATGTATTAGCCAATCAAAATGCTTTAAAATTAAAAAAGGGAGCAACTCTTAAACAATTTTTTATTATATAATTTTGGGGATAGATATCATAAAAAACTACTTTTTTGTTTGTATTTTCGACATATCTCCCTGTGTTTTTACTCAAATTTCAATCGAGAGAGCTCCTTTGATGCAGAATCAAATTATGCATCCAACGAGTACCCACTCTGCATACTTTTGACAAACCCCGCTACCCCTAAAACAAGAAATACCTAAAAAAACGTGATGATGATGTTTGTCAAAAGTATGCTGAGTTGGTATCATCGCGCTTTTTCAAGTATTTCTTGTTTTTGGAGTAGCAGGGTCCGTGAAAAGTATGCAGAATGGGTACTTGTTGGATGCAAAATTTAATTCCACATCCAACGAGCTCTCCTGATCGAAATTTGAGTAAAAACATAGGAATATATTTCGAAAATACGAACAAAAAAAGTATTTTTTTTTCTTTTCTTCCTCCAAAATTAATAAATATTATTTTACTATTTTCCTTAGGAGGCCCATTTTGAGTTGATATTTCCTCTAATTTTGGAAAAAAAATGGAAAAATATCCCATGGGATAAATTTCGCCCTTAAAAATTTCCTTGTCCACCATTGCCTCTTTAGTTAGTGCAAAAGCTGTGCAAATTGAACCCAAGTGATAGATCAATTACACTCACGAAATTACTAATCAAACATGCAAAATTCACACAAAAGGAGAATGAAATTGGAGCATAACTTAATCCTATATTGAATAAGTGTACATAATCCAACCATATGAAGTAATAGGCTGCTCAAATATATAATTACATGAGAGATTTGAAAGCACTAAGTTGCTATTCGAATTGGTCAAAAAATAGGCTTACTAAATCAAGTCAAATCCCCCATAGTGTAACGTCCCCGACCCTCCGACTGGCGAAGAGGGCGCTACTATACGTCAAATCATCTGGGGATCTAGCCCCATGAACATGAACATACATATACTGCTAAAGCATGATACTTAAAACATAAAAC
Source organism: Pseudotsuga menziesii (assembly GCA_001517045.1). Classification (NCBI taxonomy): domain Eukaryota; kingdom Viridiplantae; phylum Streptophyta; class Pinopsida; order Pinales; family Pinaceae; genus Pseudotsuga; species Pseudotsuga menziesii. The sequence goes on along the minus strand of LPNX011008837.1, from coordinate 33,751 downwards.
ATATTATGAATCATAACCATTCATATACATAACGGAAGCAAACATATCAATCAACACTCATGCATATACCAATAAGCATTTAACATGTATAACATCGTTCATCAATGGTAATTATAATTGCAGATACAAGTTAGGCAATAATACTTATCTTATGAAGAACTTGTTCCGCAACCAACTATGTCGCTGCAACGTTCCACCCAACCATAGGCCCACGTGCTCTTTAATCTCTCAGCAACGCCGCCACCCCCGAGCTGGGCATGATTCCCCAAGGAATAATGAACTAAATAGACTTACACATAGCCATGGATGACAACACCACAAGGGTACATAGTTCATCCAAGCCAACACAGTTGAGTTTATCAGGTGAATAATGGATCAGCTAAGCCAACAAAGTTGGGTTTCTAGGCCATCCAGGAGCTGGGAGAGGCTAATACTAAGCTGGTGAGCCCATGGGAGAGCTATAGACACCAACACCAGAACCAGCATCGCTTCTAAAACACCCACACACACCCAACACAAGGAGTCATCCATTTCTCTGCAACGCAGTCCCTCAGACCCTGATCTCCCTTCCAGTGCTACTCAGGGGTTGTGGAGAAGAAAGAAAGCTCAATAGCTTTGTCTGTGTGGTTCTCAATCCACCAGGTTTATCAAGCACCTCAGGCCCTCAATCACCACTCCAATGTAGTCCGAGGAAAAAACCACTGCATACAAGCAGCCAAATAGCTATTCAAGCTTTTACCGGGGATGAACACAGTCATTCCATTGTGACAAACAGTAGCCCACAACAACTATGAACCCACAGCAATTCCTCAAATGATACCACCACAAAAAGGGAAAAATATAGTCAAGTAATCGTGGCCAAACATCAGCCCCTGAGCAACTCTGAATCCACAGCACACAATCCTTCAGGCAATCGTTGGGTGTTCGGGTACATAGGATACTCCCAAAAGGCCAAACACCTTCAAATACCGCTTCACACAAATAGATCACAGATCAACACACCGATGTTTGTCACGTGGTTAAAACCCTCAAGAGGGAAACAGTCCATGGCCCCAGCCAAATAGCTACTTGGAGCAATTTATTATGCAAAAGAAAGAAAGTTACATGAGCTTCTCATAATCAATCAACTAGCCAAGGACCCTCTATGCTCTTTAAATAGAGATCATAAACCAATCGGGTGTTAAGCCACGGATCAATGGTACTAGGTATGATCACTCTATGTCTAGAACATATCGTGACTGTTGGATTAGAATATTTACAAATGCATACTAATGCATACTAAAGAAACACACTTTTACCTAACAGATATATTACACAAGTTGATCTTAACTAACTCCTAAGTGTCTAAATATCCTAACATACCACCTTAAGAACAACTTGGGATAGGATTGAAGGATTTACAAAAGTGACTCTATTAGGAGAAGGAAGGAGGCATTAAAGCCTATCCCCCCTTAAGGACACATTCATGAACTCCTAACATAGATCGAAGTTTAGAAAACTTTGCTTTTGTAAGAGACTTGGTGAAGATGTCTGCAACTTGATCATCTGTAGGGCAATAGAGAACTTCAATAACACTATCATGGACAAGATTTATAATGAAATGCATGTGTAGCTCAATGTGTTTGCTACACTGATGTAGAACTGGATCTTTGGCAAGCTTGATGGCACTTTGATTATCGCACCAAAGTGGAGTTGGCTGCTGCTGCTCGAATCCAAACTCTGAAAGGATCTGTCAAAACCATAAAGCTTCCTGACTGGCATTAATTGCATCTCAATATTCTGCTTCTGCTGAAGAAAGAACAAGTGCTTGTTGTTTCTTACAAGCCCAAGTGACAAGTCTAGATCCCAGACTGAAAACATAACCTGCAGTATACTTTCGATCATCAGGATCGCCAACCCAATTTGAATCAGTGAAACCAACTAACAAAGGTTTCCCCCTTGTACTGTAATGAATCCCAAACTGAATTGTACCTCGAATATATCGAAGTATTCTTTTTCCTTCTTTCTAGTGACTTTCATGAGAAGTTTGCATATAACGGGAAACATGACCAACGGCAAAGGAAAGGTCAGGACGGGAATGAGTCAAGTATAAAAGACTACCAACAAGCTGACGATATAAGGTGGAATCTACTTTAGGGGAAGTACAAGTGGAAGAAATTTTGACTCCAGACTGGAAGGGAGAAGGGGCTGGTTTACAATCTTCCATGTGCAAGCGACGAAGAAGGTCACAAGCATACTTAGACTGGGAAAGAAAGATTCCTTCTTTGGTTTGCAAGACTTGGAGACCAAGAAATTAATGCAAATATCCTAAGTCAGACATTTCAAAATTTTGCTTAAGACTGGATTTCACATGGGTTATAAGGTTAGGGTCACTACCAGTAAGGATAAGATCATCAACATAAAGAAAAAGTATGATGAGATGGTTTCCTACTTTCTTGGTATAGACATTGGGGTCAGAATGGCATCTAGAAAAACCAGTGTCAAGGAGAAAGCTATCCATTTTGGCATACCAAGCTCTAGGAGCTTGCTTAAGTCCATATAAGGATTTCTTAAGGAGACAAACAAGGCTAGAGTTATTCTGAACATATCCAGGAGGTTGTTCCATGTAAATTTCCTCATGTAAATCACCATGTAAGAAGGCAGACTTGACATCCATTTGATGGACTTCCCAGTTATGTAAGGCTGCAAGGGAAAGAACAAGGCAGATGGAGTTCATTTTGGCTACAGGGGAAAAGGTTTCATTGTAGTCAATCCCTTCAAATTGGGAAAAACCTTTGGAAACTAACCTTGCCTTAAGTCTTTCAACACTTCCATCTGATGCATACTTAGTTCTGTAGACCCATTTACATCTGACAAGATTTCTTCCTTTTGGAAGAGGAACAAGATCCCAAGTATCATTCGCCATTAAGGAACGATATTCTTCATCCATAGCTGCATCCCAATCTGGATTTACTGAAGCTTCTGCAAAAGTTTTTGGATCATGATTCTCAGAAACTTGAGCCAAAAGAGAAGAGGCTCGCTGAAACTGAGAACGAGTTCATCATTGATCTCTAGGATCACCGGCAAGATCACCAGTTGCTTCACATGTTGAACGGACCCATCGACGAAGTATTGGTGCTGGTGCAATTGGAGGAACATGAGCAGGCGGAGGTGGATTTTCATCCTCACTATCATCATTATAAATTGGAGTTGGAAACCTGTCAAGGAAGATGGAAGAAGAAGAAGAAGGCACAATCGCTGAATCAAGCTCGCAGGCCAAAGATGGCACACCTGCCAAGTTAGGCTCGCAGGCCAAGAGATTTTCATCAAATTTAACATCTCTTATAATTATTATATCATGAGAATGTGGTTTAAGAAGTCTATAACCTTTTACATCTTCAGAATATCCAACAAATATGCACTTTTCACTTTTAGGATGCAATGCTTTCCGTTTTTCATCCGGAATGTGAGCCCATGCTTCACAACCAAACACACGAAAGTGACTTACATCTGGTTTAATTTTACTCCATGCTTCTTCCGATGTTATACCTTGTAAAACTTCAATGGGTGTGCGATTAACTATGTAATTTGCACAATTTATGGCCTCAGCCCAGTATTGAAGACTTAATCCCTTAGACTGGATCATACAATTAGCCATTTCTTTGAAAGTGTCATTCTTCCGTTCAACTACACCATTTTGTTGTGGTGTATATGGAACAGTGTGTTGTTGTTGGATTCCTTGTTCAATGCAAAAAGTAGTAAACTTGTTGTTAACATATTCTCCTCCATTGTCAGATATTAACTTAATAATTTGATGACCAGATTGTTTTTCAACAAGGGCCTTGTAGGCCAAGAACATGTTAAATACTTCGCTCTTAAGTTTTAGGAAGTAAACCCAAGTGCGTCTGGAGTAGTCATCAATGAAAGTTAAGAAATATTTGAACCTAGAAAAGGAAGCAGATGGAAGAGGGCCACACAAGTCACTATGCACAAGCTCCAAGGGAACCGAGGAGTGCCAAGAGGCACATTTGTCAAAACTTTCTTGATGATGTTTTTCGAGTACACAACCAGAACAAACACCATCCTTGCAAGATATCAGCGGAAGACCAGTCGCCATATTGTCTTTACATAGTTGTTGCAATGCGCGATAATTTAAGTGACCAAATCGCTCATGCCAAAGTTTTCTCAAGTTATCACTATGCGCAACAAAAACTAAAGGAAAAGGTGATGACCCAAAGTTGTTAAATTTGTACAACCTGGTAATATCATCAACAATTCCAGTAGCAAGGACATTTTGAGGATTTTTAAAATCCTTGATTACAACTTGGTGAGGTGTAAAAGTCACAATTTTACCTTCACCTGAATGAGTAATTTGATAGACTGATAACAAACTGCAGGAAATTTTTGGAACACATAGTACATCACTAAAATGACCATTTTCTACTGGAACTATTCCAGATCCTACAACACTTAGAGATCTATCATCACCAACAAATATTTGTTTGGTGTTACATTCATGCATAGTAGAAAAGATGGATTTATCCTTAGCCATATGATAAGATGCTCCAGAATCAATGAGCCATTCAATTGAAGTAGAAGAAGAAAATGTAGTATAAGAGTAACCAGAAACACAAAGTGCATGTCCATGAGAGGTAGATTTTGAATATGAATCTAGGCTGATGTGGTGCTTCTTCATTACTGCTTCCAAGGTTGTCATCTTCTTAAAACACTTAGATTCATCATGATTATCTTTCCCACAAAAATTGCAATGACGCTCAGTCTTCTTTCCTTTTTGCTTGGATCCTTTGTCATTTTTTAAAGGAGGAGCTGACTGAGAGGGTTTGGAACCCTTGTTGTTTGGCTTAATATTGCGAAAATTCTGTTTCCTGGGAGGCTTGGACTTTTCTTTCTATTGGGACAATAAGGCTTTCCCAGATGTATCTGCATTGTTAATTATTCCAAGATGAATGAGCTTATCTTTCTCTCTAATTAAGGAATCACAAAATGATTTAAGACTAGGCTCTTGATAGCTAGCTGCAATCAAGGATTCTTTCATGGAGTAGAATGTAGATACAAAAACAGAATATGCAGGTCCAAGTTTTGAAAGAATATGATAAATACATTGTTTGTCTTCTTTCTTAATCTTGCATTCTGCACATAAGAGTCTAAGAGTTTTATACTTAGATAAATAGTCTTGAATGCATGAAAAATCATTTGGATTCAAGGAAAGCAACTCATGCTCAAGTTGATGACCCCGAATTTCATTGTGTATACCAAACATAGATTCCAACTTTTCCCAAGCTTTATCAGGTTCATCTATGCCAGATATGTGGAATCGCAAATCAGTTGAAATTGACATCCCAATCAATCCACGAGCTTCATCACATTGATTTGCCCATTTAATTTTCTTATCATCATTAGTGGGTTCTGCTTCTTTCCCTGAGGTTATCCTGAAAAGTCCCCTACTTCTCAAAACATCCTCCATACGAGATTTCCATGAGAAATAGTTAGAACTTGTAAGTATAATATCACAAGGGGTGGCCATACTATAAAATAATGGATGAAATAACAGAAACTAACTATTTGGATGCAAAGAGCTTGAAAAAATATGCAGTTTTAAAAAAAACAGCACTTAAAACTGATTCTGGATGATGAAGTTATGCTTGATCAAAGAAAAAGTTGAAGATGTCCCCAATAGTGACGTGGCAGATATTAACTTGACCAACTAAAAAAAAGAACCTCCCTCTTCCCAAGATCAAACTTTGACAATCACTTTACAATAAAGTTGCTTTGAAATGAATCACTTTTGTAGAATAAGTGAGATTCACTTTTACAATAATGTACTTTTAAATAGTGCGGCAATAAATTAAAAGACTTAAGTGACTCACTTTTATTTTATTTTATTTATGTGAGATGCACTTTTACAATAAAGTAACTTGAAAATAGAAATTGCATGCACTAAAAAGTAGCTTGATAAGACTTGAACTCAAGACTTATCAAGGTGTAAAATGACTTTGGACCAAGTGAGCTAAGTTTAAAAGGTACGTAAAATTATGGAAAGAGGAAGTGGGCTTCTTTTTTTGGTTTTTTTCGAACACTCTTCTCTCTCGTTCTCTGTGCTTGCTTTATTTTCCTGCAAATCACAAAAAAAATGAAAAACAAAAACAAAAAAAAACTTTTCCACACAATGGGGTTAGATCTTGGTTAGCTTACCCTGAAAGTCTACGTTTTCAAGTTTTTTCTCTGTTTTTTATTTGCCGTGATCGCACAAGGTGCACGGCAAAGAGCATACGTAGCTGAGAAGACAAGAAAAAAAAAACTTTCCCTTACTGTTTCTGATTCACCGCAATCATGCAAGGTGCACGGCAAAGAGCATACGCAGTCAGGGAAGACAACAGACCGAGACTAAAACAAAAAATATCTAATAATAAACTGATAAAATATGAGAGATTTACAAAAAACAAATCCGTCATTGTAACATTATACTTTCATATTTGACAAAATGGGTGTTTCTGGAGCAAACGAAAACGTTTTTCAGTGAAACAAAAACTATTTCCCAATGGAAATGGTGCTATAGATGCAATGAAACAACTCCCATAGGCCACAAATGTACAAAAAATCCAGAACCAGAAACCCTTTCAAAGTTTCAGCAACACCGTTTCCAGATCTTGATCAAAACCGAAAGCGGCTCTTCATAAAAGCTCTGATACCATGTTCGGGTACACAGGGTACTCCCAAAATACCAAACACCTTCAGATACTGCTTCACACAAATAGATCACAGATCAACACACGGATGTTTGTCACGTGGTTAAAACCCTCGAGAGGGAAACAGTCCACGGCCCCAGCCAAATAGCTACTTGGAGCAATTTATTATGCAAAAGAAAGAAAGTTACATGAGCTTCTCATAATCGATCAACTAGCCAAGGACCCTCTATGCTCTTTAAATAGAGATCATAGACTGATTGAGTGTTAAGCCATGGATCAATGTTAGGTATGATCTAAGAGAAGTTGAACCGTTGGATCACTCTATGTCTAGAACATATCGTGACCGTCGGATTAGAATATTTACAAATGCATACTAATGCATACTAAAGAAACACACTTTTACCTAACGGATATATTACACAAGTTGATCTTAACTAACTCCTAAGTGTCTAAATATCCTAACACTGTGGAGAACCTACCTAGGCAGAGGATGGGGAAGAAGACACAACTAAAACGCATAGCTGGAAATGTAATCATGACCACGATTCCATGATGGAATAACAACCCACAATCACAGAGGAAAACATAGCAATCTACAGCAATTTCCACATTGTACAAGAAAACACACAGTCGGCAATGCGTGGAGGAAGCTGCAACCAACTCTGAGCGAATGGGAAGAGACTCGGCATGAGAGATAGAGGAAGAAAAAATCGCAGACAAGCAACCACATGAGAGACAAAGGGCGAACCCCCAACAATCGGATTATGGATTCCTTAACTCCCTTGCGTGAAGGAACTAAACAGCCACCATCGGGGTAGTGGACTGGCCAATAGACGCGTCGTGGGGAGAGTGTGAGTGGGCGTGGGAGTGGTAGTGGTGTTCCTGCTAGCTAACTCGCTGTCCCAACTCACAACAAAATGACTAAGGTGGTGGTGACACATGGCTTTCCCCATGACTCCAAGTTCAACATTCCCCTTTCCTTATCCTTTGGAATCATGCATCTTCTCATTTTAGTTTTCGATAACATAGATGGTTGGGTTATTTAATTAAAATGTGTGTTTACATGATGCCACAATTAAATATATGTCATATGTCCCAATATACCATCAGCGACCATTCCCAAAACAGAAACACAACATAACCAAATCGATGGTGGGGCCTTGGCCTTTAGCTCTGCACCAAGATTATTTACAATATAGGTGTCATGTATATTTAATGCAACCAGGGTCAAAACCGGGGTGTTACATTCCCCTCCCCCTTCAATAGCATTGTCCTCAGTGCTTTACAAAATTTGAACAAAATGTCACACTAGTACCGCCTCAGTGTTCCATGGCTCGAACAAAAATGGATGTGCCAATCGCATGGCATCCTCCAACTCCCACGTAGTCTCTTCAGGTCCGTAATGCTCCCATTGCACTTTTACCTTCCCTATGGCTTGGTTCCGGAGCATTGTGACCTTCCTGTCGAAAATGCACATTGGCTCGATTTGGAACTCTCCCTCGGGTTCCACCTAAATCACATCCCAATTTATCACATGGTTAAGATCATGTACATATTTCTTAAGCAAAGAAACATGAAAAACATTATGAGCTCTAGTACTAGCAGGAAATGCAAGTCTATATGCAACATGCCCTATTCTTTCAAGCACTTCAAACTGCCCACAATATCTAGGTGATAGCTTGGCACAATTTCCAAGCTTCAAGGAACTTTTCTTTTCCTTCACTCTAAGGTAAACATGATCCCCAATGTTGAACTCTCTGTTCATCCTATGCTTATCTGTATAGATTTTTTGTCTGTCCTGTGCTGCCTTCAAATTCTGCCTAATATTTACAACCTCTTTCTCCATTTCCTTGAGCAATTCTGGTCCAAGCATAACTCTATTCACCGGGTTGTCCCAAGTCACTGGTGTCCTACACCGTCTTCCATACAAAGCTTCATACAGACTCATCCCCAAGGATGCCTGCTATCCATTGTTGTAAGCAAACTCTACTAAGTGTAAGTAATCTTCCCACTTGGTTGGTTTGTCCATCACATACATGTGAAGCATGTCTTCAAGCACCTGATTCACTCTTTCTATCTGCCCATCTGTCTAAGGATGGTATGCAGTGCTGAAGTTTAACTTTGTACCCAAATCTGCAAACAACCCTTTCCAAAAATTGGAAGTGAACTTGACATCTCTGTCAGAAATTATTGCCTTCGACAATCCATGCAATTTGAAAATCTCCTTCACGAATATCTTTGCAATGTCATCACTCTTATGCGTAGACTTCACTGGTATAAAATGCGTTGCCTTTGTCAACTTGTCTACCACAACCATGATGGAATCATGTTGTCTCCAATTCATCAGCAATCCTGTAATAAAATCCATGGAAATAACTTCCCATTTCGATTCTGGAATTGGCAAAGGCTGCAACAAACCTGCTGGATGTTGATGCTCAACCTTCACCTGTTGACATTTCATGCACCTTGAAATGTATTGAGCCATGTCCTTTTTCATTCCGGGCCAAAAATACTGCTTTCTAGCTGTAGAAATTGTCTTCTGGTATCCTGGGTGACCCAAATACGGAGCTTGATGGATTTCATCCATACAATTCTCCTCAAATCTGCTACATTCGGAATATAAATTCTACCTTTAAAAGTGAGAAGTCAATCTTCTTCCAATTTATATCCCTCATACCTCTTCTCAAGACTTTGCTGCTGCAATTTGTCTTTTACCTGCTCATACAATTCATCTTCGATAACATGATTAACAATCTGCTACCTCAATTCTGATTGGAAAATACTAAGAGATGCCACATGTATTTTTTGTACCTTCCTGCTGAGTGCATCGGCTACCTTGTTCTCTTTTCCTTTTATGTGCTTGATTTCAAAATCAAACTCACATAGAAATTCCAGCCATCTCGCTTGCCTAGCATTCAGAGTAGGCTGATCAAACAAATAATTCAGACCACAGTGATCTGCTCTGAGTTCAAATCTTCTACCCATCAAGTAATGTCTCCACATCTTGAGAGCATGTACTATGGCTGCAAGCTCAATATTATGAGTGGCATAGTTCTTATCATGCTCCTTTAGCTTTCTTGACTCATAACATACCATGTGGTTATCCTGCATAAGGACTCCTCCAAGCCCTTGTTCGCATGCATCAGTACATACCACAAAATCTTTTTATGGGTCTGCAACTTTCAATACTGGTGCATTGGTGAGAAGATTCTTCAATCACTGGAAGCTTTCTTCACACCTCGAAGTCCATTCTAACTTCATCCCCTTCTTTTGAAAAGAAGTGATGGCATGTGCAACCTTGGAAAATCCTTCAATGAATCTCCTGTAGTATCCTGCAAGTCCCATAAAAGATCTTACATTTGTCACATTTCTTGGAGTAGGCCAATTCATAATGGCTTCGATCTTCTTAGGGTCTACTGATATACCCTCTTTTGAGATAATGTGACCCAGGTACTGAATTGTATCTCTGCAGAAATCACATTTGCTTAGCTTTGCATACAGCTGATGTTCTATGAGCACTTGCAATGTCAATCTCAAATGCTCTTCATGCTCTTCCTCATTCTTAGAATAAACAAGAATGTCATCAGGGAAAACAAGAACAAACTTGTCCAAATACTTACTGAAGACACTGTTCATAAGGCACATAAATGTAGTTGGTGCATTTGTGAGACCAAATGGTACCACTACAAACTCATAATGTCCATACCTTGTCCTAAAGGCTGTCTTATGAATGTCTTCATCCTTGATTCTCACATGATGGTAACTAGACCTCAAGTCAATCTTGGAAAATACCTTTGCTCCCCTCATTTGATCAAAGAGGTCATCAATCCTCGGCAAAGGATATTTATTCTTCACAATGACTTTGTTCAATTGCCTATAATCAATACATAACCTGAGTGTACCATCTTTCTTTTTCACAAATAGAACTGGTGCTCCCCAAGGAGACACACTCGGTCGGATATACTTCTTTTCCAACAACTCTTGCAGTTGCATCTTCAATTCTAGCATTTCCGGTGTACTCATCCTATAGGGTGTCTTGGACACTGGTGTTGCTCCTGACACAAGTTCAATGGTGAAATCAATGTCCCTCTGTGGAGGAAGCCCTGGAATCTCATCAGGAAACACATCCTTGAATTCCTGTAACACCTGATAGTCCTCCAACCTAGGAGTCTCATCTCCTGTTGGTTCCAGAATATGAGCTGCATACAACTGGCAACCTTTCCTACAGAACTTCTTCAACTACATTGCTGAAACCTGTCTTACTGAAATTACCTTTGGAATACCTTTCACAACTACCGGGTTTCCTTCTTCATCTGTGCATTCAAAAGTCTCATTATAACAGTCAAGCTTCACTCTGTGAGATTCTAACCAATCCATTCCAATGAGAACATAATAGGAACCAAGCGGTAGAACATTCAGATCTACACAAGTGATCAATCCATTCATAACCAATGGATATTTCTCTACCAATTCACTGACTTTTCTCTTAGTCCCAGTGGCAAGCTGAACTAACCAAGGTTTCCTATTCTTGACCTTCTTAAAAGCACAATTCTCCACTACTCTAGGAGTGATATAACTATGTGTAGAACCAGGGTCAATCAAAATAGAAACATATTGTTCAACAATCTTACCTGTAACTTCAACCACAGTTGACTGATGATCTGCCTGGTGGTCCTCCAGTGCTGCATAAATTCTCAGGGACTGCCCTTGCTATTTGACCCACTGTTTCTGCTTCCTGAATGTTATAGGTTGGCCCTACACTTTCATTCTCAAGTGGACAATATCTACGCGAGTGAGGTCCTTCACATTTCCAACATTTGAGCGGACCTTTATTCGAATGTGGCTCTTTAGGATTTCCACCCGTCACTCCAACTGGATTACTAGCAGCTTGGGATGGCTGCTTCTATTGATTCCTGAATCTAGAAGGTTTGAAACCTTTCTTTCTTTGGTCAAACTTTTCATTCTTCTTGTCCTTCCATGCCTTATGGTAATCAGGTTTACCTTTGCTTTGCTCATAGCAATATTTAGCCTTTCTTATTGCTTCTTCGAGAGTTCTTGGCTCATAGAACTCAATTCTATCTTTGTAAGCTTGCGACAATCCACATAGAAATCGCTGGATCTTCACCTTTTCATCTCTGATGTACTGGGCATACCTCAACAATTCCAAAAATTTATTTGCATATTTATCCATGGTTTACTGTCGCAATCTCAGCTCATGGAACTCCTTAATCTTGTCATCATAATACCTGTCAGAAAGGTACTTCTGCTTGAAATACTTCTTGAACTATTTCCACTTCAGTTTCCTTTCACTGATCTTCTTTACCTACTTGAAATGTTCCCACCAAATGGATGCTCATCCATTCAGATTGAATATGGCAACTCTTGCCTTCATGTTTCCTGAATAATCTTGCACTTGAAAGTACTTCTTTATCCCAAGAAGCCAAGCTTCAGCTTCTTGTCCCGTCTTTATCTCACCATCAAATGTAGGAGGTTTAGCTTTCCTAAATTCATCTCGAGAGCGATCCCTATGGTGCCTTCTTCTTTTCCTTTCATGAGAAGATGAACTTGTATCTCCACTGGATTCTTCAGAGTTAGATGATCCACTGGAAGTCCTTCTTCTTATCCTAGGGCTGCTCTTATTTCCTTCTAGTCTTAATGTACCTCATCCAGAATCTATATTTTTCTACAAGTCTGTCAAGCTTTCCAATATGGCAGCATTCAACTGATGCTGCTCTTCCTGGGCTTTAACCAGGCTTCTCATGGAGGTTGCAACCTCGGAAGGTGTCCCCTGGAATCTCCTTCCATTAGACTCTATGTCATCATTCCCATTACGGACATTTTCTCCCATGGCATCTAATGCTTGCTCGTAAGAATTCCTAGCATCATAACCATCATGGGTTCTCATGACTGAACCACCTCTGTTTTACCACATTGTTCTTTCTGGCATACTGCTCTTGGAAGTTATCTATAGTTCTACAATGTGTTAGTAGCAAACTGTTAGATGCATAACATTAATATAAATCAAACTAACCTTTTTCTTCTGGAAATTTCATAAAACAACAATTATGCCAAAACGTAGAATTTTCTCCATTTCATATTCAGCTCTGTGACCATGGATAGTCTGCTGAAATTTGCTGAAAACCGGTTGAAAACTGTTTGAAAAACTGCTGAGAAATCTCTTTGAAAAAAGCAAATTTTCTTAGGCCCAATTGGACCTCTTCCTAGCTATTTTTCCGATTCTATGGTGGTCAAAACAACTAGATTTCTAATCTATATCAACGAGCAAAACAAGTATGCATCGGGTGCATAGTCCTTTTTGCAGCCGCAATGGCGGAAAGTGATCTTCCTACCATTTCCGCGGGCAAACATCTAGACTTCCAATTGGCAAGTTTCTCGTCTAATTCCTTCCACGTATCGAACCTGCAGTGGTATATCATTCCACAATGATGACCAACAATCCCCTTATAATTTTCGTGGATCACAGTTCTGTCGGTGGTCGGAGCGTCATCCCACTATGGCATCAGACTCTCAATCCTCTAGGTGTTCACAATGGCGGCAATCCAATCAACTATTTTCCGCCGATAATTTTCTTGCCTATCGGCGAAAACTTCCCCTATCCATCGTCGGTTATCCACTGTTTGTCGTCGCCGCCCTGGGTTACTGTGCATTACCACTTCGGCATCGGAGACTGGAGGAAAAGTTTCGTCAGTGAGATAGGCGAATAAGCAGCCGCAACGGCGGCTCATCAACTTTGATCCCTTCTGTTGTTGATCGACGATGAATACAACTAACATGATTCGATGGCTGACGAAGTCAACACTTAGAAAAATTTTGGAACTTCTGCATCATCGACGGTCGGATCAATTATCCGTCGAAGGTATAGTGGTCTAGCCCTCCGCAACGGCGGGCGCTCAATCAACTAATCTCCGCTGATGATTTCAACACTTAAACAAATTTTCGAAACTTTCTTCTTCTATCGGCGGTTGGGTGTCCTACGCATCAGACGGTTAGTCCCTTCTACTTCCGCAACGGCGGCGCTTTGAGCCACTAATTCCTTTCGATGTTCATCGGCTATGAATAGTACTAAGAGTTTTCGATGGCCGACGAAATCCATACTTAGAAAATTTTTCAAAAACTTTTTCTCTTTTACTTTCAATTTCTTCCGCCGCATTGGTTGTCAGAACGACTAGCAACTGCTGCATCGGATGGTTAGTTCCCTAATCACCCGCAACGGTGGCAATCCATTCAACTAATTCCTTCTACTGATGATGAATAGCACTAATATTTTTCTATCGGTGAGTTGAAGCACATCGGCATCGGGAGTCGGAACCCTTCCTCATCGGAAGACTAGTGCTCTAGGCTTCCGCAACGGCGGGCGCACAAAATACTAACGTCTTCTGATGGATGATGATTTCGTTACTTAGGGAAATTTTCAAAACATTTTCCACTACCGGAACGTCTTTTCTCTGTGGCATTAGCGGTCAGAGGATCTATCCATTGGAGGAATAGTCCTCTAGGAATCCGCAACGGTAGACGCATCATCTGCTAATCTTCGCCAGCGTTTTTGCGATCGCTTCATCATAGTGGTGCCGATCGTTGATGATTTTTTTAACACCTAGGAAAATTTTGAAGTGAGGTTTTTCTGTCACAATTTTCTAATTGCTACTGGGCAGAAGGCAACTTGCCTTTGCTATCTGATCTGTCATGGCCCATCCAGGCCCACACTGCAACCAGAGCTCTAATACCACACTGTAACGTCCCCGACCCTCCGACCGACAAAGAGGACGCTACTATACATCAAATCATATGGGGATCTAACCCCATGAACATGAACATACATACATACATATACTGCTGAAGCATGATACTTAAAACATAAAACATATTATGAATCATAATCATTCATATACACAATGGAAGCAAACATATCAATCAACACTCATGCATATACCAATCAGCATTTAACATGTATAACATTGTTCATCAATGGTAATTATAATTGCAGATACAAGTTAGGCAATAATACTTATCTTATGAAGAACTTGTTCCGTAACCAGCTACGTTGTTGCAACGTTCCACCCAACCATAGGCCCACATGATCTTTAATCTCTTAGCAACGCTGCCACCCTCGAGCTGGGCATGATTCCCCAAGGAATAAGGAACTAAACAGACTTACACATAGCCATGGATGACAACACCACAAGGGTACACAGTTCAGCCAAGTCAACACAGTTGGGTTTATCAGGCGAATAGCGGATTAGCTAAGCCAACAAATTTGGGTTTATTAGGCCATCCAAGAGCTGGGAAAGTCTAATGCTAAGCTGGTGAGCCCATGGGAGAGCTACAGACACCAACACCAGAACCAGCCTGGCTTCTAGAACACCCACACACACCCAACACAAGGAGTCAGCCCTTTCTCTGCAACGCAGTCCCTCAAACCCTGATCTCCCTTCCAGTGCTATTCAGGGGTTGTGGAGAAGAAAGCCAGCTCAATAGCTCAGTCTGTGTGGTTCTCAATCCACCAGGTTTATCAAGCACCTCAGGCCCTCATTCACCACTCCAATGCAGTCCAAGGACAAAACCACTGCATGCAAGCAGCCAAGCAACTATTCAAGCTTTTACCGAGGAAGAACACAGTCATTCCATTATGACAAACAACAGCCCACAACAACTATGAACCCACAGCAATTCCTCAAATGATGCCACCACAAAAAGGGAAAAATACAGTCAAGTAATCGTGGCCAAACATCAGCCCCCGAGCAACTCTGAATCCACGGCACATGATCCTTCAGGCAATTGCTGGGGAGAACTTACCTAGGCAGAGGATGGGGAAGAAGACACAACTAAAACGCATAGCTGGAAATGTAATCACAACCACGATCCCACGATGGAATAACAACCCACAATCACAGAGGAAAACACAACAATCTACAATAATTTCCACATTGTACAGGAAAACACACAGTCGACAATGTGTGGAGGAAGCTGCAACCAACTCTGAGCGAAGGGGAAGAGACTCAGCGTGAGAGACAGAGGAAGAAAAACTCACAGACTAGCAACTGCATGAGAGACAGAGGGTGAACCCCCAACAATCGGAATATGGATTCCTTAACTCCCTCGCGTGAAGAAACTGAACAGCCACCATCGAGGTAGTGGACTGGCCAACAGACGCGTTGTGGGGAGAGTGTGAGCGAGCATGGGCGTGGTAGTGGTCTTCCTGCCAGCCAACTCACTGTCCCAACTCACAACAAAATGACTAAGGTGGTGGTGACACATGGCTTTCCCCATGACTCCAAGTTCAACATTACCCTTTCCTTATCCTTTGGAATCATGCCCCTTCTCATTTTAGTAGCCGCGAACATAGCTGGTTGGGTTATTCAATTAAAATGCATGTTTACATGATGCCACAATTAAATATATGCCGTATGTCCCAATATACCATCGGTGACCATTCTCAAAACAAAAACACAACATAACCAAATCGATGGTGGGGCCTTGGCCTTTAGCTCCGCACCAAGATTATTTACAATATATGTGTCATGTATATTTAATGCAACCGGGGTCAAAACTAGGGTGTTACACATAGGTGCAAAAAGGACTTTCCAAATCTATGAAGATACTCACGAATTGGTTAAATAAAGTGGGAAAGCGAATAAGTGATGGAAAGAAAACTCATTCATGCTTTTGTTTGGAGAAAAGGAAGGAGGATGATGTGGGAAAAAAACAAGGCAAGTTCCCCTAGACTAGCTTTTTCTTTATGCCTTAAAACTGTTGTAAAGTAAGGCAGCTTTCAGAAAAAGCAGATCTACGCTTCTAGGAACCAGGAATAAAAGCAGACTTACTAAATATGTTTCAAGGATGATTCCAAAGCGTTCCATGACTTAGTTTAGAAAGTATTGACTTCTTGAACATGTGGAAGCCAACTAGCATAGAGAGGGAATCTAGGAATCTAGGAATAAGACAAAAATGATTAATTAATGTCAAATATGGGTAACTATGGGTTGATTATTCTAACACCCCCCTTAAGCCTGAATTTATGAGTAAATATCAGAAACTTATAGGGCCTAGAAACAAGGCTTAGTCACCCTTTTACATACTACATGTCCATATAACCAAGGAAAGAGGAAAAAACCCAGTGGGAAAATCCTCCCTTAAACATGGACAGGAAACAAAATTTTGGAAATCTTGTTATCAATCATTCTTCACCACATGATCAGCAATCCCCAGTCGTGATTTGAGATTACCAAAGGTCTTCTCACATAAAACTTTGGTGAATATATCTGTTACTTGTTCTGAAGATGCGTAGTAGAGTAGAGCAATGGTACCATCATGCACAAGCTCCCTGATATAATGCATATGGATCTCAATGTGCTTGGTTCTTTGTCTTTGAACTGTATCAGTGGAGATTCGAATGGTGCTTTATTGTCACAATAGATGACTATTGAAAACTCCGATTTGAAACCATATTCTCCAAGTATCCCAGTGCAACCACAAACATTGAGTAGCTGCATTTACAACTCCTCTATACTCTGCCTCTGTAGATGAGAGTGCTATGGCACTCTATTTCTTACTTGACCAACTAATTGGTCCTTCTAAAATAATGAACACATATCCTGAGGTATGCTTTTGATATGTGTTGTCACCTTCCCAATCACTGTCAGTAAATCCAACTAGCTCTAAGTCAGATTTTGCTTTGTAGAAAATCTCGTGAGTCCTTGTTCCTTGAACAAAGTTTAGGATCCTCTTGGTTGCTCTCCAATGGATCTCATGAGGCTGATCCATGTATCTCAAATCACACTAACTGCATAATATAATTCAGGTTGAGTATGTGTAAGATAAAGAAAATGCCCAATCAGTTGCCTATACGGTGTGTTATTTACCATAGGAGAAGAACCTGCTTCCTCAAGCTTAACTCCTGAAAGGAATGGAGTCTTTATTGGCTTGCAATATTTCATGCTGAACTTGTTGAGCAAATATGAAGCATACTTGGACTAATGGACTTTGATTCCATGTTGAGATTGAGCAATTTTAAGACCCAAGAATTCGCTCATAAACCCCAAATATGTCATGGAAAATGCATGGTTCATTGCATCCTTCAAGGATGAAATATCTTTCTTTGAACTTCCTATAATCAGTAGGTCATCCACATAGAAAACAATAATCATTAAAGAACCATGAATCAACTTCAAATATACATTAGGATCAGACTTGCATCGAACAAAACTCACTGACAACAGAAAGCCATCAATCTTGGCATAGCAAGCCCTAGTGGCTTGCTTGAGCCCATACAATGATTTCTTTAACCTACACACTAAAGATAGATTAGATAAAAAACCCTTTGGTTTCTTCATATAAATATCTTCATTCAGATCTCCATTTAGAAAGGCACACTTCACATCCATGTGATGTACCTCCCATTGCCTTGAAGCTGCAATGGCTAGAGCTATCCTTATGGAGTCCATCTTTTCCACTGGTGCAAAGGTCTCATTGTAATCAATACCATGTACCTAAGAGTATCTCTTGGCTACCAATATTGTCTTATATTTCAAAGGTGAACCATCAGCAGCAAACTTAGTTTTAAATACCCACTCACACTTCACTAGCTTTCTCCCTAGGGGGAGATCAACCAGTTCCCATGTGTTGTTCTTTCGGAGCGAGCTGAATTCTTCTCTTGTGGAAGTTTTCCATTTTGGATCATGTGCTGCATCTTGATATGTCCATGGATCAGAATCTATCATCAAATAACACTTCTCAGCAAAGAGTGGATCTTTCACACAAAGGGCACTCTCAAATTGAGATTTAGTCCTCCTAGTGGCATTGGGATTTCCAGCTAGTTCCCCAGCTGCATGAATGGTCCTTGCTGCCCACTTTGGTATTGTAGGGTTGTTAGGATCTAAAATTAATTCATCATTATCATACATATTAGAATCAACAAACTCATTATTCTCTTCACTTACAATCAATGGCTTTGGTGGTGAAGAGAACTCTCCAACTTCAACTGCTGCTAAAGGCTCTTCTTCGAACTGAACACTTATTTAGATGAAAATTTTGGTAGTGCTCAAGTTGATCAGGTTGTACACTTCTGAATCTTCAAAATACCCAACAAATAGGCACTCTTTCCTTTGGGCTTGCAAAGCCTTTCTCTTTTCAGTTGGAATTCTAGCCCAAGCCTTTGAGCCAAAAATACTGAAATGGGTCACATCTGGCTTGTGCCCACTCCAAGTTTCGAAAGGATTCATACCATCAAGCTGCTTATGTGGTGCCCTATTATGGATATAGGATGCACAGTTTATAGTCTTGACCCAAAAATTTGGTGGAAAAGTTTTATCCTTCATCATGCAAGTTGCCATCTCCTTCAGTGATCTGTTCTTTCTCTCAGCAACACCATTTTGTTGTGGTGTGTAAGAAACAGAATGTTGCATCTGGATACCTGCATCATTGCAATACTGGATGAACTCAGAATTGACATACTCACCACCATTGTCATATCTGAGGATCTTGAGATTCCTCCCAGGCTGGTTCTCAACCAAGGCTCTAAAGACTTTGAAAAGGTCAAAAACTTCAGACTTATGCTTTAGGAAGTAAACCCAACAATACCCAGAAAAGTCATCTATGAAGGTGAGTGCATATTTGGATTGAATCATGGACATATGACGGAATGGACCAAAAATGTCACTGTGGATCAAGTCAAGAGGTGCAGAGGTTCTCTCATGACTAGCTCTCTCATAATTGTGCTCTGGGTGTTTTCCTAGGATACAACCTTGACAGAATCCCTTAGGAAATTTGATCTTTGGTAACCTCATGACCATATCTTTGTCACTAAAATCAGAAAGATACTTGTAGTTAAGATGGCCAAATCTTTCATGCCAAAGCTTGCTTGCTTCATTAGCATGAGTAAGAGGAGTAGAGGGGTTTGAGTAGGGTAGAAAATGGGAAAACTTCTATACCTTCAAAGTGTGATCAACAACACCTTTTGCTACGACTTTACCATTCAAAATCTCAGTAATTTCAACTTCATTGGGGGAGAAGATGACTTTATTTGGATAGCTGGTGTGATTCATATGATACATTGACAAGAGATTAGCGGCAAGAACTGGAACATACAACACATTATTGAAATTACCATGGTCAAGATCAATCCTACCCTTCCCCATACTGTCAGTCAGAGAGTTATCTCCCAAAACTATTGGTGGACCTTTCGACATGTCAAGAGAGGAAAATATCTCCCTTGTCGAAACCATATGTCTGGAAGCTCCAGAATCAATGATGCAACTAGGTGAGCTTGAGGTGCAAGCAACCAAGGCATGTACTCTTTTCTTTTCTTCTGAATTTGATCCTCCTTCCCTCTTCTTCAAGCGATCAGGAAGGGAGCTGTTGTTCTTCTCCAAGAGTTGGGTCAACATGTCAACTTGCTTTTTCATACAAGAGCTCTTAGGATGATAGCCCTTACTGTAGTATGCACACTTGCTCATTTCTCCTTTGTTCTTCTTCTTCTAGGGTTATTTCTTGGAGTCCGAGGACTCCTCTTGAGACTTTGACTTGTCTCTCTTTTGCTCAGGTGGATTTTTATCTTTTTTCTTGATTTTTGAATCCACCTTTGAATCTCCAGCAACCAAAGCTTAGTCTTTGGAAGGTTTGATGGTGCCCATCAACACCAATTTATCTTGCTCCTGGGTGAGGGATTCTATGAACTCAACAAGCTTAGGCATCTTCTAGGTTTGAGCTGTCAATTTAGTGGCATAGAAGGTTGAAACAAAAACTGGATAGTCAGGACCAAGCTTTGAGAGAATGGTCAAAACTAGTTTCTCCTCCTTGTTTTCAATCCCACATTGTTTTAATTGCAAAACAAGGGCCTTAAACTTGGTAAAATAGAGTTGCAATGATTCAAAGCTACTGGGACTCAAGGAGATCAATTAATTCTCAATTTGATGTCCTCTCATCTCATCTATCTTTCCAAAAATCTCTTCAATCTTCTCCCACACCTCATTAGGAGATGTCAATGAATCAAGATGAAAGAGGAGGTCTCTTGAAATACTCAGACACAAAAGACCATAGGCCTCATCCCTCCTGTTGTGCCATTTGATTTTCTCTGCAACTGCATTGGTCTTTGACTCAGTAGCCATGGTAACCCTATAGAGACCTTTTTCTCTCAACAATATCTCCATCTCAGCTTTCCATTCAAAGAAATTGAATGGAGTCAAGATGATCCTTTGAGATTGGTCTATATCTCAGCTCCTGTGCCCTTCAGTCAGTAGAATGTGCTCACAGTCAGTGGTGTCGAACCTACAATAAAAATATGGAAGGAGATAAATCGATCTACAAAGGCTCTGATACCATGTGGAAATTGAACCCGAGTGATAAATCAATTACACTCACAAAATTGCTAATGAAACATGCAAAATTCACACAAAAGGAGACTGAAATTGGAGCATAACTTAATCATGTATTGAATAAGTGTAAATAATCCATCCATATGAAGTAATAGGATGCTCAAATATATAATTACATGAGATATTCATGTTGATGTATTTGTAACTTCGGGATGTATTCACCTATATATCTAATGTATTGTACCTCGATGTTTATTTTGGGAAGTGTCTGTAATGTATTTGAGTCATGTTATGCCTTGATGTTCCTATCAGGAGATTCAATAATGTAAACAAATCATGTCAAGTCATTGTGGGTAACCCTCATATTGATAAAGGGTTAAATTCCCCGCATTTGTGGGGCCCTGGGGTTATTAGACTCTCCTAGAGAAGTCAACCCTAGTGAGTTATTGTCAAGTCAGGAATTAGTATAAATAAAGAGTGAGCCTCTTTATTTATCACACATTCACTCACACTCAGTTGTAGTGCATAACTGAGAGAGAAGAAGTTGCCAGGACAAGAGAGAGAGAGACTACTGCTGTCGGGAGATCATCTTACTGTTTTTGGGGTTTTGCTTTTGGTGTTGATTCTATCTCTGAGGAAGTTGCGGGGTTTTCTCCTTTATGGTTTCCCCGAGGAAAAACTTTGTGTTCATTGTCTCTTATATTTGATTGGTGTGCTTGTTATTATCTCAGTTAAAGATCCTAATATAATGCTAGCTTAAATGATAAAAATCTTACATGGTATCAGAGCCAACCTGAGAAGAAGACATTGTGCAGCTGTGGAAACTAGGGCTTCCTATTTTTTGGATCTCTCTCCACATATTTTCAGCAAAAGAAGGTTGGGCTGACTCTCCTCTCTAGGGCGCATCTTTCTGTCAAAGTAGAATCTGATTCTGAGAATTTTTAGTTTTTGACCCGACACTACTACCGGAAATTAGGGCTTTCCACAAAAGTGGAATTTTTGAGTGAGCCTAGCCCTGGATTGATCTCCTCCTCAAAACCAAAGTTTAGAGATCAAGATAAAAGATTTTGGTTGGATAGAAATTTGAAAATTCAAACCCTAATCTGCTTCTAAACCAACTCTGCAGAAATTCAACTCCATATCCAGACCCAACATCTTAACCTGGTAAGATCTAAATCCTTTGTATTTCCATTTGAGGTTCTCAGTTAAGATGTCTCATCATACCAAGCTTGATGAGAAGCTTGAGGGAGCTGATAACTTCTGAGCTTGGAAGTATAGGATCTCCTTGGTCCTAGAAGAAAATGAGTTGGACTCCTACATCAATGAGGAGGTTCCAGTTCCAGAGGGAGATGAGGCTAAGGCCTTACACAAGAAGAAATTGGTCATGGATAAGAGGATTATTGTTGATTCAATCAAGGATCACCTCACACCACATGTGTCCTCCCTAAAGACACCTAAAGCTATGTTTGATGCCCTGACCAAACTATTTGAAGGAAAGAACATAAACCAAAAGATGACTCTCAGAAACCAATTGAAGAATGTAAAGCTCCAGAATGCGGAGACCATCCAGTCTTACTTTACAAGAGTCTCTCAGATCAAGGAACAACTGGAAGTGGTAGATGAAGATGTAGAGAATGCAGAAATTGTGATGACCACCTTGAATGGTCTTCCTAGGGCATGGGACTCTTTCATTCAAGAAATCTGTGCCAGAAAGAAGCTAGTCAAGTTCAGCAGACTATGGGAAGAATGCTCACAAGAAGAAGCTCGAATAGTAGCTCGAGAAGAAAAGATGGGAAATAAAGATCAAGCTCTCATAGTCCACACCAAGAGAACAAGAAGGGACCATCATCACTCCAGAGGTAAGCATTCACACTCTAAAATAGATCTATCTACTATTAGATGTTACACATATGATGAGAAAGGACACATATCCAGATATTGTCCTAAAAACAAAGGGAGCTCTCATAAGAAAAAAGGAAACAAGAGAAATCACAAGAAAAAGGGAAACAAGAGAAAACATCATGCTCATGCTGCAGAGGATGATGAACCTTCCACAAAGAGGATCGGACAAGAAAGTGATGATTCTTCAAGTGATGAAGAATATGTGTTGATTTTCCCTCTCACGGGAACTATCTCACATGGAAGTAATGATTGGATTATAGACAGTGGTGCTTCCAAACACATGATGCGATTCAAGGAATCCTTTGTGAAACTATCTGAACATGAGTCACCTCACAAGGTGAAACTTGGGGATGACTATTAGTATCCAATAAAAGGTAGTGGTGAATCCTCCTATAAGCTAGACTCTGGAAAGTCTATGAAGATGAAAGATGTATTGTTTGTACCAGGACTAAAGAAGAACCTCCTCTCCATATCTACATTGGATGCAAAAGGCATGCGGGTTGCTTTTGTAGATGGCCAAGTTCTTATGTGGCCAAAGGGAAAGACTATTGATGATGCAGTAGTGATTGGGGAACAAGAAGGAGGTCTACACAAAATGAAGGGCTAACCAGAACAAGCTTTGGTTCATGTTCAGTAGAACCAAATGAACTTTGGCATAGAAGGCCTACACATGTGCATTACATGGCACTACCACTTGCAAGCAAAGTCGTTGAAGGTCTTCCAGAAATGCAAACAAAACATGAAGGTGTATGCAAAGGATGTGCAAAAGGAAAGAATACGAAGAAGACATTTCCAAGTAGTGAGAGTGAGGAAAAAAGAATCTTGGAGATCCTCCACTCCGATGTATGCGGTCCAATGTCATCCAGCTCTCTAAGCGGGTATGTATATTATGTTTCTTTTATTGATGATTTTTCTAGGAAGACATGGATATACTTTATGAAGAACAAAGATGAAGTATTCAACAAGTTCAAGGAATTCAAAGCCTTGATTGAGAACCACAAAAAAAAGAAGATCAAGATTTTTTTATCAGATAATGGCAGAGAATTCTCATCAAATGAATTCAAGGAGTTATGAAAAGATTCAGGGATTAAGAGGGAGTTAACCACTCCATATAATCCACAACAGAATGGGGTTGCAGAAAGGAAGAATAGAACGATCATGGAAGCTGCAAAGGCCATGCTTCATGATCAATATCTTCCCTTGCATCTATGGGCAGAAGCTACCAGAACAATGGTGTATGTACAGAACCATACTCCACACAAAGTATTGGAGAATAAGACACCTAAAGAAGTCTTTTCTGGAAAGAAACCAGAAGTCAGCCATCTCAGAATATTCAGCTGTCCAGTGTACATACACATTCCGAAAGAAAAGAGGACAAAGTTAGATCCTTCAGGAAGGAAGGGTATATTTGTGGGATACTTTGAAAGCTCGAAGGTTTACAGAATATACTTCCCATTATTCAAGAATATCGACATTAGTAGGGATGTAACATTTGATGAAGACTTAGCTTACAACAAATCCAGAAAGAGACCTGCTGAAGAACCTGAAGAAACAGAAGTACCCAGAATTCATGACACAACCATGAACGAAGAAATTCAAGAAGAAGATCGAGAATTAGAAGAACCTCAAGAACTTGTAGATCCACCTCAGGAAAAGAATCCTCACAAGAGGAAACCTGCTTGGGTACGAGAAGTTATCCAAGGTGCAGAAAGATATGGGGCTCCAGAAGAAACCCACAGAAAAAGGAAAAGAACCAGGTCCTGTTCCAGTTATGTAACCTTATTATGTGATTTCATTGATAAAGAACCTTCCAACTATGAAGAAGCGACAGAAAAGAAAGAGTGGAAGGATGCTATGATTGAAGAGTACCGATTGATCATGAAGAATGATGTTTGGGATATTGTCCCAAAACCCGAGGGGAAGTATATGGTGACTTCCAAATGGATCTATAAGATCAAGCATGCTGCAGATGGTAGCATAGAGAAATATAAAGCAAGATTTGTGGCTCGTGGTTTCTCCTAGAAAGAAGGAATAGATTATGAAGAAACCTTTGTTCCTGTAGGTAGATATACTTCCATCATATCAGTACTTGCTTTAGCTGCAGTAATGAAGTGGAAAGTACACCAAATGGATGTCAAGACAACGTTCTTGAGTGGTGTAGTAGAAGAGGAAGTATATGTGGAACAGGCACTCGGTTTTGAGACACATGATAGAGAGACTCATGTGTGTAAACTAAAGAAAGCCTTCTACAATTTGAAATAGGCACCTAGGACATGGTACGGTAGAATTGACAGCTTCCTATCTAGTTTGGGCTTTACCAAGACTAAAGTGGATTCCAACCTTTACTACAAGGTCAAAGAAGGGAACCCGGTGATACTCCTGCTGTATGTAGATGATCTATTTGTAACAGGTATGGATGGGTTGATTACTGATACGAAAGACTTGGGTATGATGCACTATTTTCTAGGCATGGAGGTGTGGTAGAATGTGGATGGAATCTCCCTCGGACAAGGGAAGTATGCAATAGAGATCTTGAAGATATTCAGGATGATGGACTGCAAGGCCATGACCACACCTATGGCATCAAACATGAATCTATTGAGTGATGCTTCATCTGAGTCGGTTGATGCCATGATGTATCATCAGATGATTGGATCCTTGATGTACCTGACGAATACGAGACCAAATATTTGCTTTGCTGTGAGCACCTTGAGCCAGTTCCTGACAGATTCGAGACATGTTCACTTGATTGCTGCAAAGCATATTCTGAGGTATCTAAAGGGTACAGTTGATTATGGGCTCAAGTATAAGGCTGATCATAATATTAACCTAGAAGGTTATGTTGATTCAGATTGGGCAGGCAGTGCCATCAATAGGAAGAGCACTTTAGGGTGCTGCTTCAGTATGGGATCAGGTGTGATCTCTTGGTTTAGCAGGAAACAGTCTTGCATGGCACTGAGTACAATTGAAGCAGAGTATGTCGTAGCTTGTTCAGCCGGTTGTGAGGCAGTATGGCTGAGGAAGCTACTGTCAGATTTATTTGATCTCAAGTTGGATGCTACTTGTATATATTGTGACAACCAGAGTTGTGTGAAGTTGTCTGAGAACTTGGTGTTCCATGACAAGTCGAAGCATATCAAGATCAAATATCACTATATCAAGGATATGGTGCAGAGAGGAGCAGTGAAGGTCTAGTATATTGCCACGGACGAACATATAGCTGATGTATTGACCAGGCCATTAGCAAGAGTGAAGTTTGAATACTTCAGGGAGAAGCTTGGTGTTCTCCAGATTGAGGTTCCTTCCAAGAGAAAGTGATGAGTCCGTGAGCCCTTCTGACATGGTGAGAGGATTGGTTCCTTCCATGGTCAGATGTAAGTGTCGTGCCTTTTTGACATGGTGAGAGGATTGGTTCCTTCCATGGTCAGATCTAAGAGTTGTGACATGATGACAGGATTGGTTCCTTCCATGGTAAGATATATGTGATGATACCACATCCAGCATGAAAAAGGGTTGGCTCTGTGATGACACATCTAGTATGAAAAAGGACTAGCTCTGTGAAGATGCCACATCTAGTATGAAAAAGGACTAGCTCTGTGATGACACATCTAATATGAAAAATGACTAGCTATGTGTTGGTACCACATCCAACATGAAAAAGGGCTGGCTCTGTGATGATACATCCAGTATGAAAAATGACTGGCTTTGTAGATGTGCATCCAGCATGAAAAACGACTGGCTCTGTAGAACTTCCTGTGACAAGAAGAATCAAGAGATAACACCCGTGATGATCCAGCAGAGATGATCCAGATCGAGTGATGATCTAGATCAAGATGAAGATGACTTGAATATGAAGATGACAAGAACTCATTGATGATCCAGATGATACAGAGAAGAAGACCCATGCTAATAAATTGTGTCAAGAGAATACCTTCCTAGTTAAGAGGGAGTGTTGATGTATTTGTAAGTTCGGAATGTATTCACCTGTATATTTTATGTATTGTACCCCGAAGTTTATTCCGGGAAATTTCTGTAATGTATTTGAGTCATGTCATGCCCCGATGTTCCTATTGGGAGATTCAATAATGTAAACAAGTCATGTCAAGTCATTGTGGGTAACCCTCCTATTGATCAAGGGTTAAAGTCCCCGCAGTTGTGGGGCCCTAGGGTTATTAGACTCTCCTAGAGAAGTTGGCCCTAGTGAGTTATTGTCAAGTCGGGAATTAGTATAAATAGAGAGTGAGTCTCTCTATTTATCACACATTCACTCACACTCAGTTGTAGCGCATAACTGAGAGAGAAGAAGTTGATGGGACAAGAGAGAGAGAGACTACTGCTGTCAGGAGATCATCTTACTATTTTGGGGGTTTTTCTTTTGGTGCTGGTTCTATCTCTGAGGAAGTTGCGGGGTTTTCTCCTTTATGGTTTCCTCGAGGAAAAAATGTGTGTTCATTGTCTCTTATGTTTGATTGCTGTGTTTTTTATTCTCTCAGTTAAAGATCCTAATATAATGCTAGCTTAAATGATAAAAATCTAACAATTCGAAAGCACTAGGTTGCTATTCGAATTGGTCAAAAAGCAGGCTTGCTAAATCAAGTCAAATCCCCCATAGGTGCAAAAAGGACTTTCCCAATCTATGAAGATACTCAAGAATTGGCTAAAGCAAGTGGGCAAGCTAATAAGTGATGGAAAGACAACTCATTCATCCTTTTGTTTGGAGAAAAGGAAGGAGGATGATGTGGGAAAAAAACAAGGCAAGTTCCCCTAGACTAGAATTTCTTTTATGCCTTAAAACTGCTGTAAAGCAAGGCAGATTTCAGAAAAAGCAGATCTGCGCTTTTAGGAACTAGGAATAAAAACAGACTTGCTAAAGATGTTTCCAGGATGATTCCAAAGCGCTCCATGACCCATTTTAGCAAGTATTGGCTTCCAGGAACATGTGGAATCCAACTATCATAGAGAGGGAATCTAGGAATTTAGGAATAAGACAAAAATGATTAATTAATGCCAAATATGGGTACCTATGGGTTGATTATTCTAACAAAAGCATAAGAAATTTATTGCAAAAAACAAGAAGTTTGTGTTTTTTATTGCTAGGTCCCAAGGAGAAATAAAGATCATTTTGATCACCGAGGATATTGCAAGTTATCCAACAAAGCAATAGAGATATGAAGATTCATTGGTGCTAGAGTACAATGCCACTTCACCTCCACAAGAGTACCTATGCACTATCAAGTACATCATACAATAGACTTGAAATTGCGTGTCTGTCTACTTAATGACCCTATGTATCAGTGCTAGCTTTTGGAGATGTGTGATTAAGTGATAGATCTAAGAACTAATTAAGTAGGGCCAAATCCAACCCAAAGCTTTGTGGGAGTCCAATATTGTTGATTTAAAAGAAAAAAAGGTACATGGTGAGGCTCTATATTGACTACATAGGATTGAACAATATCATCGTATAAAATAGGTACCTCATTCCTCATATCGATGATCCAATAGACTGCTTAGAGATGCTAAAGTATTTATCAAGATCAATCTCAACTTAGGGTACCACCAGGTGCCAATTGAACCCTATAATGTGTATGAGACGATGTTTAAGTCCAATCAAAACATGTTTGAATGTTTAGAGATACCATTTTTCTTGACTAATACACATACAATGTGCATTAATATGTAGATGGATGACATCCGGTGGCCATTCACCAAGTCATAGGTGCTAGTCTACCTAGACGATATCCTCATCTTTGGTGGAATAGGGGAGGATCACATGGAACATTTGGCGTCTACACAAGTTTTATGCCAACTTATAAAAGTTCTATTCTAGTATGTAGATGATTTGGTGCTTGTGATATATTATGCACTAGAATGGAGTACATGTGGATCCAACAAAGATCTATGTGATTAGAGATTAGTCAACTTTGGTAGAAACTCAAGATGATCCATAACTAGTTCTTGGGCCTTAACAATTTCTATCGTGGGCTTTTTCCAAGGTCCTCCCACATCTCATGTCTCCTAAATCACGCAATGAGAAGGGGATCCAAAGTTGAGCTTATTTACATTGAGTCACAACAACAAGAATTTCAAGAATTCAAATGTAAACTCTATTCAACAATAATACCTAGTTTTCATATATACAACATCTCTCCAAAATTGAAATAAATGTATCAAAATATGCAATTAATATTGTCATTACTAAGCATGGACATTGGACACCTAATTGCTTATTACACTGAAGAATTAGCTAGCACATAACAAATAACTCTACCCTAATGACCCAGCCTAACAACAATGGAAACACTATATTCAAAGCAATAAAACTATCATCTACAAATATCACATGTCTAGATATAAGACAAGTTGAACAAACACCACCATTAGAAATGGTCCAACTATCTTCAACGATTCCACCTGAACATAAGTAGAGAAAGGGAAGTGCCAAGCGACTCGTAAACTCTTTAAGTGACCTGAATTGGCTCCCATCAAATCCTTTTGTAAAACTATGTGCAAGCACTTAATTGTTTTTCTCTCAATCAAAGTTGAGAAAACGTCTATAAATCCATGGAAAGTGTTAACAAAGCATTGTGATGGTTCGACTTCCAAGGCCAGCCTATTAAAACAAGAAAACTGGAGCGAAGGAGGACATTCACATTGAAATTCAATAGAAGTGACTAAGGGATAATGGAAAGTGTTAACAAAGCATTGTGATGGTTCGACTTCCAAGGCCAGCCTATTAAAACAAGAAAACTGGAGCGAAGGAGGACATTCACATTGAAATTCAATAGAAGTGACTAAGGGATACAGTAACAGTGAGAAAAGCTTAGAGAGGTAGTCAGCTTAAAGACGTAAGACAAGGGAGTCAGTTTGCACAGCCAACTGCAAATTTGGTTTGCCAGTAACAATGTGAATGTATAAAATTTTCTGGGCATAGTTCATCTTCCTTTGAAATCAAATCCTCTTGATGAAAATCCCCAAGCAATCTGATTTACCGAATTGAGTTTCCAGGTTAAACTGGTTGTTCATGGTGATCGATTCATGCTTGCATTGTTTAAATGCTGTGGGTTTTATCCTTTTGCTACCATGGATTTCATTGTTTTGCCCTCTCTAGATGCTGAAGGGAGAGATATCATCCATTTACTGCTCTGAATGCCTACATCACTACTCTACTAATTATTCCACTGCTGCTCTATCTGGATACATTCTCAGCAAAGCAATGGCTTACAACTCGCTGTTTGTTGGCCTGTTGTTTTCTGCGATTTCTATCTATGTTTGTATGAGTAACTAGCAAATAAATGGTTTGAAAAAATCGTGCTATTGCATTGCTTGGGCTATGGCAACGTTCTATGGATGGTTTTAGTGTCCGGGACAGCACCCTCACTCCCAATCTATTCTACACAGGCAGCCCATACGTTTTTTCCCTCAACCATATATTGACTGTGTTATAATGGCTGACAAGCACAACAGTGACCTGTAGCTTAAATTTGGTTGAGTTTAATTCTGTAATAATTTATACTGGAATTGTTTTGAGTTCTGTATATGGGTTTGTCGTTCCCTAGAGCTGCCATTCATAGTGGTTATAATACAGCATGCATAGAGGTGGGGTAGGGTTGTTTATTTGTTGTTTGTGATAAGGTTTAAAAGGTAGATTATTTTTGGATAGAGGCTCACTTCAGTGGGTTTAGAGATGTTTGGTTTCTGCTAAGTTACTGATATATAGTTACTGATATATCTGGTCTTGGAGATACACTTAACAGACTAAAAATCATGGTTAAAAATATAAGCCATATACCTAGATTTAATTATTATGTGATCTCTTCCAAAAGTTAATTAATTTTGCACCTGAAATCCCGTGAGTTTTCTAGCCAAAATCCAGTGGAAATTGTTTAAATAATAGTTTAAGTGATTGGAATTGTATAATCCAAGTGTCTTAGGGGTAATCCAGGGTCCTGAATTCATTTCTGCAATAAAAATTGCAATTTCAAAACTGAAAATCTCATTTTCAACAACAAACAGTGTTGCCGAATTCCAGCCAAACTTACAGTGCAAATGGTTTAGAGTTTAGCAACTCCTTTGGAAATGGCCAACCCGATAGTGTTCACGATTAGTTAAGAAATAGTTGAAAGACTAATGTAAAGATTAGCAAGGACACGCTTGCTTGAATTGAGATAATGAGAAGAGTCGTTTCCACTTCCCATGGAATTATGGACGTTTTCTCAACTTCACACCACAGAGGATTGGGGAATTAAGTAATCATACCAAAGCGTGTTAGAGGATTTGGGGATTAATTCTGATACCAAAGTCAGGAGTGATCATATCTAACAATCTCTTTAATTTAACTTAAGAAATGTGATACTTGAGGGGAAGTTTCATCTCCTTGATGTAAACTAACCTGGTGGAGACATTAAATAAGTCCCTAACATAGCCACCCACTTGAGCAATGGTCGTTGGAAACTGGGTTACTCAGTTCAAAATATAAATCATATATTTGTAGTTATTTGAAATTAGATTTAACCTATACATATTTACAATAATCTTCATGCCAATTAGTCTTTCCCACAAGAAGAAGTCTGTGAGCAATGGTTGTTGAAAACTGGGTTACTCAGTTCAAAATATAAATTATATATTTGTAGTTATTTGATATTAACGAGTGTCAACATGTCCGAGTGGTTAAGGAGATAGACTCGAAATCTATTGGGCTATGCCTGCGCAGGTTCGAATCCTGCTGTTGACGGCTTAAAATTTTTATTCTTTTGGCACACTGAGACAGCAAAATGGCCAATAATATTGCAATGGATTGAAACAGCAAAATGGCTAATAATATTGAAGACAATAGGCAATTAAAAATTTTAATACAGAAGCCTCTATGTAATTTTTTTTTGTTTTTTTACACTGAAACAACAAAATGGCCAATAATATTAAAGACAATATAAATTGATTTTTTTTTTTACAGTAAAACAGCAAAATGAACAATAATATTGAAGACAATAGATTGAGTTAATTCTTTAGGTTTTACCCACCAAATTTTTTTAACAGTATTGAAGCCAATAGATTTGAGTTAATTCTTTAGGTTTTACCAACCATGATTTTTTAACAGTTTTTGTGGTGGATGCGGAATTAGCAAAAGAGAAAAGAGGTTAAGCTAATCTTTTGAATTTTATAAATCAAAACCCTTTTTAATTAATAAGTGTAACAATTATATTTTCAAAATTTGTGGTAAACACAAAACTAGGAAGATGATTAACACTATTAAAAACAGGGAATTAAATTAATTCTGTTGGATTTTACAAATCTTAACTTAATAAAATATAAATTTCATTTAATAAATTAAAAATAACATTTACATAATAAATTTAAATTTCATTATATTTGATTAAATGTTTTCAATGCATAATGAATACCATCGATGTTTTTTTTTATCGCTTAGGGATTTAATAGTTAGGATAACTTCAAACTGTTCAAATGTTTATAATTACTTTGAAACGCACAAAATGCTCATTCTTGTTGGTATTCCTTTTAACCCTTTAACAATCTTTTTAACATTTTAAAGAGTGATTCCATGAAGATGGGTAACACTTTTTGGCCAAATTTGGCGATGAAAACCTGATTTTTTACTCATGTGCTAGATAGAAGCTTTCAAAACGCATATATGCCATGTGAATTTTAACTTATAGTAAAAAAACAAATTGTAGAATATTATTTTGGCTTCATAGTGATATTTTAAAAAAAATATTCCGATGTCATTTAATGTGTGAATTTTTGCATTTAATGAATTGTGTGACCTTAAAAATTTGAAGAAGCTAATAAGTGTCATGTCCACGTAGAGTAATTCAATCTTGCATTAATAATTTTAAAAAAATAAATATATGAGCATGATCTACATAAAATGCAGTGTGATGTGCATATTTTTTTGTTAATTTTTTTCGCATTATACAATTATTTATTTATTTTCGAAAGTGACCACATTCGATTTCAGCGTCGTTTTAAACACATATTTGTCCACGTAAAGGAATTTTTTCTATTTTTTCAAAAATTGAAAAACCAAAGATACACTTTTGAAGAGGACACGTCGATATGTGATGTGTGCATTTTAAAGAATTTTTTGGCTGTGTATTTTTAACTCTGCGGATTTTTCTTTGAGCTGCTTCGAAGTTGCAGTGTGGTTTTCTAAGTATAAGTTTTAGAAGTAATTAAAAAAGAAATTTCATATGAATGCCAAAATGCTTGTATGATACCTCAATGGATAGAAGATTCGTTGGTGAATTTATCGGTATCAACTCCGCTCAGTTATGTGCTAGGAATGGCAAGGTTTACACCTCTGCAAGGCACAGGAAATTTTTCATTTGTTTGAATGTGGGCTAAGTCTGTTTTCTTAAGCCCTCGACCGAGGGTTTCTTAAACCCTCGGTCGAGGATTCGTTAAGACCCCAGTCAAGGTATTAGCTCAGTCGAGGTCCTAGTCAATCTTAAGGGTTATAAAAATGGGTCTTGGAATAGTAGGAGTATTAGATATGATTGATCAAATGGGTCTCGGAGTATTTGTAGAAATGGGTCTTGGAGTATTAGGAGTGATAGATATGATTGAACAAATCTATGACTCCTATGACTCCTCGACCCATATCTACAGATCTACACATAAAATTTAGAGGAAGCAAAAGTAGTAATGGTTTTACATGTTTCTTCTTCAAGGTATGGGTGAATAATGTTTTTTCAATACTTTATTTATAATGGGCATTTTTTTATTTGTAAATAATTGTTTGAGATATTTACAAATGAAATATTTACATAGTTTTGCATGATTATGTATTTATTTGATAATGTGAAAAATAAAAGGTGG
>LPNX011008824.1:0-53393 GCA_001517045.1 Pseudotsuga menziesii | reverse complement strand
TCAACCTTGGTCTTCATGATATGGATGTTGATATGGAAAAGTTGTGTCATCTCCTTCTCTTCCTTATGATGAAGGCTACTTAGATTGACCTCCTTCTGCACTGGAGTACAAAAAATACTCTTATATAC
The DNA here is from genome assembly GCA_001517045.1 of Pseudotsuga menziesii. Lineage (NCBI taxonomy): Eukaryota > Viridiplantae > Streptophyta > Pinopsida > Pinales > Pinaceae > Pseudotsuga > Pseudotsuga menziesii. Next base: position 53,265 of record LPNX011008824.1, on the reverse strand, counting down.
ATCTAATATTATATCTACCTCTTTCCTTGAATACATCATATGTAAAATTGTAATTTGAACACTATGAAAATGTTCATATACATGAATATGAAATTAAAATTGAATATTAAAATCGATGATGACGAGTGCAATCAACTCCCATTGAGAACAATCTTTGTAATTTTTTACATAAAATTTATATATATGTGAGTCTATATTATGTAATATGTAATTATAAAATTATATGAAACTATATGAATATGTAAATACTAAAGTATACAATTTACATACAATTATAAATACATATATACATATATATATATATATACATTCATACATGCACATACAATGTACATATAACTTTATGAATTAATTACAAAATTATAATAAATTCTAAAATTGATTTAACATGTACTTGTATATATAAAAATTATGAACTAGAGTTCACTATGAAATTAAATATATGAATATGCAATTTATAACAATTATGAATACATATATATGAATTCAAACATGCACATACAACTTATATAATTTTATGAATTAATTTACAAAATTATATTTACATTCTAAATGATTTAACACACATACACACAGAGATATATATATTATGAACTAGAACACTATGAAATTAAATATACCAGTATAGATCCATCTTAACTATGGCTCTACCAAGCGCCGAGAAGGATCAAGTTCTCTTGAGATGCAAGCTCTTTTTAATTTACAAAAATGTCTAATAAGTATTCTTAGTTGGAAATGGTCAACTTGCTTAAGTAATTTCAAAATATGGTAAAAATCAGTAAAAAAATGAGGTGAGTAACATTAATAATTATTTAATCAAATAGATTTCCAAAAATTGTTTTACTTGTCTTTCTTTAAAACTAATAATGAATGTTAAGAGTAGTTAATGAGTAAACTAATCCATATAAATTTTTAAAATTTAGATTTCGAAAATAAATTGGAATTTGAAAATCATTTTACCATCACATGAAGATTTTAAATGAAGATTTTAAACATTTATTCAAATGTTTTTGAGAAATGACTTGTTTTTCTTTATAACTAAAAATGAACATTTACATGTTAGGGTTAACCTTGAAAGTATTTGTTTTTGGATTAAATCTTTCTCAAATTTAGTTGTAAAGAATTTTGATCAAGATAATATTAAAACATTCCTATCCAACCCATAATAAAATACTTTATTCTTGATCAAAATTCTTTACAACAAAATTTGAGAAAGATTTAATCCAAAAACAAATATCCATACTTATCTATATTTCTTACGTCTATATAAAGAATCGAAAGGCACATATTTCTTAAGTATATAAAAAGAATTGAAAGACATATATGTAGACTTAGGTATTTAGATAGAGTGCATGGTAGTGGATTTATAATATTTAGAAGTTTATAATATCTAAATCGAATTTTTTTTTCATTTAGAAGTTCAGAGTTTTGAAGTTTGCACATGATTTTGTACAGAATATTTGGATCAATTTTATCAAGCTTCATTAATGCATCACTTGAAACAAACGCTAATAAAACTATATTTTTTCTAGGATAAAACCGTTAAACCATATTTTAGCAAGCTTCATTCATGCATTAATTTGACTCCTATTATACAAAGCCGCCGTTTCTCTTTCCTCCCATTTGTTTTTTTTCAGCGGAATTATTTTTCAAGTTTACCATTTCTCTATTCCTCCAGTTTAATTTTTCTGAAGTAGTTATTCTTATTGTACTTAACAGTTACAGTTCTTGGTTTTCTTCTGAGCCATTTGGTTGTTAATATGCCTACTTGTGCTACTCTACTTATAATTATAATAAATGGTGATTAGTTCTTCGCAGCTCGACAACATACATTGACTTATGGTTCAAGTTCAACGTCGAATGCAGGTTATTCAGCTATTTGTGTTTAACTTGATCTCATATCGAAGGCGTAAGGAGACATACATTCTTGGTTAACAACAGAGGCCAGTTAGAAGAACTTGAGCAATCCATTGAACCCCTGGTTATTGTTTTCCGGCTGCTGGCGGACATCCAAAACTCCACACACCAATGGCTTGCCCCCATTGTGACACAGTGAACCCGTAGCACAACGAACACACCCGTAATTCCCAACAGCGCATGGAAACTACCTGTGATCGATCTCTCCCTCCGGATCTCTTCTCTCGACTGCTTTGCTTTGAATTGGGGATAACGTTACACACTTAGAACTAAAGGACGCAATTTTTTCAAGAGTTAACCCCACATTGATTTAAAAAATCCAGAAATTGCAGATGGATTCTGGTGCTCACCATCAATCACAGAAATGGACTACGGGGGAGAATACATCAAATACTATATTAATATACTTGTATCAGTTTCTATAATTCAATCGTTTCTCGTATGCATACTTTATATAAAAACTTAAATTATACGCATTCGCATACCTGAGACAAATCTATAATTTCTCTCGGACTTATTCCGAAGGTCTAGCCTGTACGTATTGTTTTGAAGTGTGTATAGGTGTTTTGATTTACTTACAAATATATATATATATATATATATATATACACACACCTAAGATTATTAATTATTAAGCTGACTTGTATATATATAGATATATAAGCCGACTTTTTTATGTGACATGTGTCATCTCCACGTTGAGCATGGAATTACACTTCTACCTCATACCGGGCTGTAGAATGCGCCTCTCGGCGCAATTATGCAATATGAAATTATATGAAAATATGAATGAAATTATATGTACTATATCACTAGGGAAAAAAATTATAGTTATGAATATGAAATTGCATAACTTTTAAATATACCAATATTTTTAGCAATGGCATTTGATTCTCCCATCATAGGTTGATTTCCAACTTCTTCTCCTCTCAAGATTGCTATTTTTTCCCTCTTTCTTTTTCTATCTTTCTCTCTTATTTTTTTGGTGTTGATTTGATTCCTAGTAGATATTTTGCTTTGATGCTTTTTTCTTCCCATTGTGATCAAGATCAACAATCCAAATTCACACCTACAACAATATGTAAACACAATACACAATACACAATGCTAAATTTGCATTAGAACACAAGCATTGCTTCACATTGGTTAGCCAATTGTGAATGATAAAATTAGTAAGATGTTTATGTTTTATGTTTATATAGAATTTATTTAGGAATTCAGGTGGGAAATGGTGTTAGGAAGGTAGTTGAAATGACATTAATGCCATCAATGCTTAACTTCATTCCCGACCACTTTTGTATGATTTTTTAACTAACACTAGACCTTGATCAAGGTATTACCTCGATCGAGCTTTCTATAATTTTCTTGATCGAGGGTTTGTTCGATCGAGCTTTGGTTAAAACCTCGATCAAGTCATTTTAAAACATCGATCAAGCTCCAGACCTCGATCGAGGGCCTGAAAAACATGGAATCAGCCCTCTTACAGGAAAATCAATGTTTCTCTGTGTCTCCTAGGGGTGTAAATGCTGTCATTCATGGCACACAACTGAGCGAAGTTCATACCTATAGATTCATCACCAAATCCTCTATCCATTGAGGTATCATGCATGCGTTTTGGCATTCATATGGTTTTTTTTTTTAAATAGTTCTAAAACTTACACTTAGAAAACTTGACAACAACTTCGAAGTAGCTCAAAGAAAAATCCACAGGGGAAAAAATACACATCCAAAAATTTCGGAAAAATACACAGCCCACACATCGACGCGTCGTCTTCAAAAGCGTATTTTTGGTTTTTCAATTTTTTAAAACAGTGCAAAAAAAGCTGGGATGGACACACATGTGTATAAAATGATGTTGAAATCAGATGTGGTCACATTCGAAAAATAATAAATAATTTTATATTGCGAAATAAATTAACAAAAAAATATGCATACCACAATGCATTTTGTGTAGATCATGCTCGTATATTTTTGTTTTTAAATTATTAATGTAGGATTGAATTGTTGGGGTTGGACATGAGCCACTTATTAACTTCTTCAAATTTTTAAGGTCACACAGTTCATTAAATGCAAAATTTCACACATTAAATGACATCGGAATATTAAAAAAAAATATCATTGGGAAGGAAACATAATATTATACAATTTGTTTTTTTTACTGCAAGTCAAAATTCACATGGAATATATGTGTTTCAATGGCTTCTATCTAGCACAAGTAAAAAATGAGGTTTTCATCGCCAAATTTGGCCAAAAGTGTTACCCATCTTCATGGAATCACCCACAAGTATGTATTTTCCATTATCTCTGTGATTTTATTTATAGTAGTGGTATTTTCACTCTTGATATGCTTATGTATTGATCTATCCTGCTCCTATTAACATACTTTTGGTTATTTGTTGGGCATTAATCAACTTATCTTATCTTATATGAATCACCCATTTATTTAATATTTTCTCTCAATTCTAGATATATGTCCTTCGATATATTGTTAAATAGTTTGATAGTTGAGGTCTTGCAATAAGCATAGTAGACCTCCTTGAGGAATTTATAGCTCTTACTAAACTGGACACATAGAGTGCTTAATCCATAAGCTTGAAAAGAACTTGAGGGAACTCACATAGAGTGATGGAATGTAATGTTAAATAGTTTGATAGTGGAGGTATTTCAATAAGCATAATGGGCGTCATTGAGGAACATATAGCTCTAGACTAAACTTGGTTACATGGAATCCTTAGCTCTATAGGTGTGAACATAACTTGAGGGAATGAAACCATACAATCAGACAAGATAACCTACAAAGTAGATCACATATTACAATTGTAATTGGCACTTACAAAACTCAACTTAGAGGCCACTACACATTCGACCCAAATAATTGTCGAGGACGTGGAAAATGCCCACACCATTAACATAGATTTTTAATTATTCCATCCATAGCCCAAGTAAGTGTGTTCTAGTGCCAAGTAGCAAGGTGATTGGACTTGAACATGGGTCTCGACATTAATACAAACTTAATAACCTCGTTGCTTGCCAGTAGACCACACTCCCATGAGCTATAGATGGATTAATTGGTGATTTCTAAATGGTGTTGAGATTTTATGCTAGTTGTACTATTAACATTTTATAGTAGTCGTGATTTGGTCACATGTACTGATTAACTTGCTAATATTTTGTTATTGGTTCTTTATGTTATCTCAACAATGTAATGTACATAACTACATTATTTATATTAAATATAGTTTAGGGTTGCGTGTCTTAATATAGGAAGATTTGTGTTTACATAGAATGCATATTCACATATTCATTTTCTCATCATGATTTTCAAACTATGTCCAATAAAATTTAGGGATACACTAAGATATGAATTTATGTCCTTTTTAGTTCCTCATATTTTTATTGACTGATTTTTTTGTTTTCCATATAAGAATCAAAGGTACACTTAGATGCATCGTTGAGGCATTATTTTAACATTGCTTGATTATTGTATTGGATTCTTTAAAGTCGGTTGGGCTCCTCAATTGTATTATTATTTTTTTAAACACGTAGAGAGTGTCAGTTAACCGATGGTCCACCATCGACAATGGATAACCATCAGTCACATGGAAATGTCATTGAAAATTTGTTATAAACGTGAAAAACACATTGATGAGTTACCGAAGGGATGCCATCAGTCGAACAAAATGAGAATCTCGGTCTACCATTGTTATGTCCACCAATGGGGACAAAACAATACCATTCTCCAATGGGGACAAAACAATACCATTCTACTTTTTGGTAACCGCAAACCAAAAAGTTTTTACCGATGGTGTAACCCTATGGACATGCTAACCCTTTTTTATTGTACAGTTTGTTTTTTTCTGTCCATAAAGGCTTCAATTTTACTAACAGAGACATAAAAAGACGTAGATAAACATTTTTAATTTTTTATTCGATCAAACATTTGGAGAATTTTGCTTTATAACTTCATCTCTATATTGTTTTACAATCAGTAGACCTCGTAAGAGTGGTTGACCTTCGCTAATGCGCCCACTTCTTAATTCAATTACTTATAGATATGTTAATATTGTCAAATGCACTATCTAAGAAATTCTTTGATAGGAGCATTTGAATAATCAAACATCCAATTACTAACAAGATCTATGAATCCTTGAAAACTTTGATCTGTCTCACTATTTAATCCAAAGCATATTTCATAAGAAGCCTTAGAGCATGGAATTCAACTTAGAGCATGGAATTCAACATGATTGTTTGAACCAATCCCAATATTTTCCTTGTATCCTATGAAGTGAGAATCATAAAAGAATAAGATCCCCTTTTCACTACTATAAGATAGATCTCCATGAGATGGCCCATCAAAGAAACCCCAAGGAACTAATTTTTCAATTTGTAAATCTTCCATCTGGTTGTGGTTAGAATGCTTTAAACAACCTTAATATTAGAAGCATAGGCTTGGCCTATGATAAGGAATGCATTTTTCTTCATATAAGGAAGAGTTTATAGCTATTCATATTCCCCAAAAAATGAGTTAAAGAAGAGATCTTATCTTTTTCAAACCAGTATTACTAAACCATAATCTCAAATTGCTTTCAATAACTTATTCCTCCCAAATATTTGTTATTCCTATTAAATTATTTGTTCTTCCCATACTTTTATACCAAATAACACATACAAATAAGATGTATGATCAACTTAATATGCATAGATAACATATGCGAGGACCATATCTAGTTTTTTTCATTTTCTGTGTTTGGGAACCCATTACTATGTCAGCGTGTACTCGCGTGACACGAGGTCGATTATGGTATATTGCCACTATAACCCTTAAGTATAATGTGTGCCCCCCATACATGTCACATAAGGATAAATGAGGTTTGAACCCATGATGCCCTACAAAATTCCTTAATGAAGCACCCTATAGCCAACTAGTCTATGCTACAAGGGCTACCTAGTTTATTTTTCATTACTTCTTGGGTTAATTTCTTATTCTTCAAGGATATCCAATTTTTTTTTTTAATTTGATCCTTCAATATCAACCTCAACTACCATGACGTCTTGTGTGCATCATAGGATGACATTTCTTCATAGCATACCTATCTATACGTATTAAAATTCCATGTTAATGTATCATATTAACCCCTCATTCTAATGTGACTCTTTCTCAACTTTTCAAGATAAGAGTTCCATAGTGACCCCTAATCATCTACAAGAATAATATCCTTGTATTGTTTCCAACTCAAGCCATAGATTAGTTATATTTTAGACTCTGTTATGAATCAAGGTAGCAATACCTTTCTCTTGTAAACTCCTCATGTTGCATGGAGAAAATAATCTCTCTCCATATAATAAAACATCATCATAAATTCTAACATTTTCCTAATTCCTAACCCTCTAATTTAAGTGTGGACCTATAACTGGAAATAATTGAGCAAGGGAATTCCATTGGTCAAAGCCAAACTTCACATAACATCTATTATTTTTTATATAGTCCAAATAAACCCCTGGATAGAAATATCTTTGAGATAAAATTCTACTCCACAAACTGTCACAAGTGAGTTCCTTCCACAAAATTTTGGTTGAAAACAAATACTAGAGGTTTGGATGTTTTTTAACCCTCTTGCTCCTTGGGGTCTTCTAAAACTTTCCATTTTACAAGGGAAATTCCCACCTGTTATTTCCTATTTAACCACAAAGTTGAAGCACTTTATTATAATTTTTGACAATACTCCCCTTATCTATGGGCAACGAAAAACTAGAAAACATGGATATCCTTGATAACTAAGTTTACCAAAGTTAGTGTCCCATTGATGTATTCTTCTTTCAAACTTTTCCAAAAGATACCCATATGTTTCTTTCATATACCCATTTGGGTTTATGATAAATCCAAGTTGTATAAAAACATCATTTAAATCTAGGTGATTAACATGAAATATTGTTTTCATTTTACCTTCTACCTCTTGTTCTAAATTAAAAAGAAAAAACAAAGAGTAAACTTTTGTACATTTAATTCGATTTACTATGAGTTCCCACTATTTCTTGTAACTTGGTTACATCTCTAAAACTTCCATTTGTATAAATAAGGACATATTTTACAAAAAGGTATATGATTTATGAACATATTACCTCCTACCTTAACTCCCAAAATTAGACTTTGTTGATTTACATCTCCAATGGATCTACTCAAGCTCTCTGCAACTAGAACAAAAAGAGGTCATGAAAGAGCTCGTTGTTAAATAAGAGCTCTAAAAGGATTAATTTTTTTCAAGTTGATCAATTCATCAGCACTGCAAAGGAAACCAAGAAAATACATCCCATAATATTCTTCACTAGATCCATTCTAAACTATTATCCAACTCTAAAGATTCATTTTCCTTAGGATCAATTGTGTTTCTTGGGATAGATTTAGGGAGAATTACATTTATTTTAGTTTGAGAACTTTCTCTTTTGATTATCAAATTATGGTTTTCTTTACAACTAATCATTTCAAGTTGAGCATTTTACGCTTCTTCAAAAAATTTGTCTAGTGTGTTTTTCTTCTCTTTTCAGAAACATAGAAATAAGTGCACGAAGAGCATTATTGCACACTTCCACCTGTAGTTCTTGGGTAGGCATAAACTCATGCCAAATTTTATTTATAATAGTAGTAAATCTTTGGTTGAAATCATTGACTCATTATTTAGTGATCATAACCAAAGCAAAATCCTAGTCATAATAGCACCTATAGTGACTTCTTCACCAAATTTATCAAGAAAAACTCTTTGGAAATCATCCCAATCCGCAATGGATTATGGAACCTACAAGAATATTGAATTACCAAGTACATTCCTTGTTTTAGAAGATATAAGGAAACAATGGGTAGAAAACATCTTCATATTTCATATTCATTATCGTGACAGATAAGATGATTTCTTAATATGATCATTTGGGGAAATTGCTAAGTTTGGATCATATTTAGGTAAAAGACATTTAGGATGTTTGGGAAAATGATTAAAGGGTGCATGTAATGCCATAGAATCTCAAGTTAACCATGGTTGATTTAAGTTCACATTTTCTTTGGTTTCCATTATTGAATTTTCATATTCAAAAATTTCTGTAGATGTTTCAACTTTATAACTATATGATGGAATATACAAATTAGGTGTAGGAGGAAATTGATCTAGTGGCTATGAAATATCTCAAAGAGAAAAAATAACTAAGTATTAGTGTCCTCCTCTTGACCTACCCTTCTTTATGTATTCCTTATATGTGGAAATAAAGGAGTTATCGACAAAGTTCCAACTTTCTTAACATAAGCCCTAGCATATTTCCAAAATTGATTTACTTATTCATTAGGGACTGTATATGGGATGCCTTTGTATCTATTGCTAGATGAATCTGGTCTTCCTTGGTCAGATGAGTCTCTACAAGAATTGGTATATATGTGATGCAAGATCATCCTGCTCTCCATCAAAGTACAAGTCCAATGTTTGGACTAGACCTAGAAGGGTCTTCATTTTCTAAATGAATGGTCCTTTAATGTAATATATAAATATGTTTGATTTACAAGTGTGCTTATAAATAGGTGGCAAGTCACTAGGTGAGTCATTGAGTCATTTTATTAGTTAAGTAACAAATCCCACAAATGAGGGAAGCAATTGATGAAGCATTCGATGGTTGATTGGTGAGTCTGAGGATAGGCTTAAGGGTTTGTTAGATTGTTGAGTGTATTGAAAATATAAAGCAAAATTGGTTCATGAATTTTCTTGTATATATGTCTGTAATCCTTCAAGGCAATAGATATAGGAAAACAATGTAAATCTGGCTAAGAAAGGTAGCTAAATAATGTAAATATGGCTAAGGGTGTGGCCAAACAAAGTGAAACCAGGCCAAGGACACTGATTAGAGTTGCATCAGGTCTATGATGATCAGGACATAGATTCTAAATGTATAGACTCCTTGTGTTGAATAAAGTAAAGACTATTTTGGCATATCTCTGTGTAAATGCAGTTCTTTCTGATTGTATGATTTTATGAGTTGAATGCTTGATTAAACAGTGCTAATGGGTGATAGATCTTTGTGTGTGTAATCTAGAATTAGGGCTTATGTAACTGATATATTTGTTGTGTAAAACTTGCATTGATCTCTATATGAACAAATTTTGTAGAGTTTTGTGGAGGATGGAGCTATATAAGCTATGTATAGATCCAATGAAGGAGATCAAGTCCAGATGAAGATTGATTAAGTTGATTGATCGATCCTCTGATCAGTCAACACAAGGTTGCAGAAGTTGTGTTCGATTCATTTGACAAATATGGGACGATCTAGATTAAAGGATAAAATATGGATTGACGATAAGGAAAGAGTTCACTAAGAGAATGTGCACAAGAGATAAGAGAACCACAAAGTTAAAATACCAATGGACAGGGAAGTAGCTGCAATAGAATCAATGGTCGAGAATGGTCTTCGCAAAAGCAAGGTACAAGCTAGTTAAAGTTTCAAAAAAATAACCATGGAAGAAAATTTGTGGGAGACTAATTACATAAGTAGTTTGAGAAAAAGTCGAAATCTGACCCGCAATTTGCAATCCGCAATTGCGAAAAGTTTGAGTTGCAGAAAGACTGGGTTGCGGAACTGTGATTGTGGAAAGGTTGTTGTTGAATAGGAATTGCAGATTGAGTTGGTTGAGGTTGATTTTGTCCTGAGAACAAATATTTGTCCGAGTTGCAAGATTTAGATATTTTTTCTAGATATAGAGCAACCTATTCTTGGGAAAGCAGTTGGGATAGGGCGATTTGAGGTTCCTATTACATCAAGTGGTATCAAAGTAGGGGAAAAGAATTTTGTGTGAAGGCTAGTAGAGACGAAAAAAGATTCTTCATGTATTGAAGGAAATCGGAGCAAAGTTCACTCTTGGAAAGAGGTGATGGTATTTTTTCTTTAAGTTATGATTTCAATTAACTCTGGAAAAATAATTGCAGATAGGGTAGATGATTTTAGCCAACTATACAAGTGAAAAATTCTTAAAGGTATGGACTGATTGATGTTTTCTTTAACTCTGGTTATAAGAATTTGTTGAAGCAAACAAGAAAGGTTTGATAGCAGCGATGGAAGCTAGATTAGATGTATCAAGGATAATTGTAATCTTAATGGAAAGTTTGTGAAATCTTAGGAAAAAGAAGAAATCAATGACATAACCTAAGGATGCAATAGACGTTGGATAAGAAGGGGACAAGTTGAATTTTCTCAGAGAATAAGTAGATCTGTAGAATCCCAAGAAGAGCAAAGGAAGTTTCTCAAGAGGTTCTAGAGGAGAGGAACCAGAGATACCAAAAATAAAAGCTCGACGAGAGATAGCTTGTTGAGGTATAGTAGCAGGTATGAAGACCTGCTGAGATAAGGCTTAGGAGCTATCCACAAGTGAACAAAATGAAGTTCATATTAGATTTTGACAAGCAGATCTTGGGCCAAAAATAGTCTTCACATAAATATATAGAAGAATAACTGATGAAGAATATAAGAAATATTCCATTTTCTATATTCATTAATATAATGGTGTTACAATCAATAGAATTCTAATAATGTGGATAGGATTTGAATCTACCAACTAAAACTGACTGACTAACTAACTAACTAAGAGTGTTTAAATCACTGCATGGGAGCAACTAGTCTAACTCCTTATTTCTAAATTAGTCAACAATCAATTAAAAATAGTTAAACTAGTTAAAATGATGAGGTAGGTGTAAAAGGGCACCACTTCCCTATGCAACCATTCAAAACTCGCACTATAATACTGAGAGTGGTATAGCTGAAGTTAACTGGAGGTTGACTCAACATAACTACTTACCTACCACAACCAACTAATGGAGGCTGCTTATGGTACTTAGAGTGGGCTCCTATAATGTAGAGATTGGTCTCAAAGTAACATCAACTCATGCATGCACTTGCACTAAGTGGAAGATAACCTCTCTATGTGTTCCCCACACTCTAGTATAGTAATACAGTTCCCCTAAGTTAGGCAAGATGATCAATTAGACTATATATGGTCAAGGAGACAAAGGGAGTATTAATAATAATCCTAACACCCGACTTTAATCCCAAATTTGGACTACCTGGGCCATGGTCAATAAGACCAAAGGTCACCCATTACAATCTAAATGTGAAAATATTTATTTGTCCATGAAAAATTGAAGAAAAAGGAAAAACCGCATGGGGAAAATACTTCCTCAAAAATGGACATGGCACGGAATTTAAATGAATATATTCACTTTGTATTTGTTCTTCACTTGAATAAGTTGGATGAAATTCTTCTTGGTGACAAACTTTGTAGAGTTGTTGTAGATTCCTTCATCATGTATCAGATTTTCAATGTTGTGTAGAGAAAAAACATGAGGAGAAGCCCCTTGTAGTTCATCTTCTAGTGCTGAAGGAGCATCATATGAATGCTTCTTGATGTGACAACTTAAAATATCATATCTAAACATAAAATCAGAGATGGAAAAGAGATCTGTTCAATCATCTCCTAACCAAAGAACATCAATGAAATCGGTAGGCTCAATTTCTAGTGTAGCTTCATAATGGTGAACCCGATCATGAACCTTTTTCCCAAACTGATGTGAAACCTTTATAATTTTGTAATATATCTTATGAGGCTCTATTATTGTAATACCCCCAGTTTTGATCCCAGATTCATTAAAAGGTACATGATGTATATATCGTAGTTAATCATGGTGTGGAGCTAAAGGAAAAAGCCCCACCATCGATTAGGTTGTGTTATGATTTGGAAATAGGGATCGTTGCCCATGGTGTATCATGCTATCCGACACATTATAGTTTTGGCATCATGTAAGTATGCACATCAATTGAAAATAAACCTACAACCAGCTACGACGGTGCAACATTAAATGAAAAGGGCATGATTCCAAAGGTTAAGGGGAGGTTGTCTAACCCGTGGGGGCAATTGGGAGTTAGCCATGTGTCACCACCCTGTTGTTCTATTGTTAGTTGGGGCAGCGATTTGCTGGCAGAAAGATCATGCCTGCACTCTCTCCATGACATGCCTCTTGATGGCATGCCCACTAACTAGATTGGCAGTCTGTTCATTTCCCTCATGCTAAGCGAAGTTAAAAGGGGTCGGGATTCATTGGTTGAGGGTAGGTTCTCCTCTTCCTCACCGATTGTTGGCCTGTGAACATGTTCATTCTCCTTTTCCTGATGGATTGCTAGCTTGCGGTTGGTTCTACCCGTTCGCTAGGATTCCTAGTCTGTGAGTTTCTTCTTCCTCCCGTTCACATAAAAGAATTGTTCGATTTTTCCTATTTTGCACTCCTGATCAGACAGGGTGATGTTTGGTTTTTTCATCGCCAAACGGGGATTGTTTTTCTCCTCTGCCTCATGAATTTGAGGGCTTGCGGATCAATTTATTTCCTCTATTCACACAGAGTTTGTGTCTTTTTCCGCCATTATCAGACTACATAATGTTTTGTCATTCCATCGTGGAATCGTGGTAGTGATTTCATTCCCAGTTATGTTCTTTGGTGGTGTCTTTCCTCCATTCACACAAAAATTCTGACCTATTACATTATTAGACTGTGTATCACCCTCACGTAGACAGCTGATCGGCTCTCCACTTTCGAATGACTGTGGTTTGTTTAATTTTTCCCCATCATTTTGTTCTTCCTCACGCAGGGAGCTAGGGAAGGGAGGTTTTGTCTCACGAGTTTTAATGTGCAGAAGCCATTTATGCATAGGGACTGTGTGTATGTGGGTTTCCCTCATGGCCTTGTGGTCTATGTCTATGTTTCCCCCTATCTGTGATGGGAGTGTGACTTATTTCCAATTGCGGACTGGGTAGTGTTGCCATCGTTTCTTTGTGATATTGGGGCTGTTGTCTTACCCTGGTTTTCTATTGTTGTGTATGCAAATTCCTTTTGGGTTGATGTTGAGTTGTCTTGTGGACTTGAGCCGTGTTCAACTTTTTGTTTGGGGTTGTCACCCTATTGTATTCATCTTATTCACATAGCTGTGAACTGTTTGTTTTGCTGCGGTATGCAGTGGTTGGTCTTTGGACTGTTGAGAGTAGGATTAGAGGCTAGGTATGCTTGAGAAAACTGGTGTTTGAGGTCACCAGCTTAGCATTTATCCTTTCATAACTCCTTAACGGCCTGATAAACCCTACTGTGTGGGCTTGGCTGATTTGTGTACCTTGGCTATGTGTAAGCTTGCTTTAACCCTTATTCCTTGAGGAATCATGCCCATCTCGGGGGTGGTAGTGTTGCTGAGAGATTGATGAGCACGCTGGCCTATGGTTGGGTGGAATGTTGTAGCGACATAGCTGGTTGCGGGACGAGTTCTTATCAAATGAGTATTCTTGACTATTTCGTATCTGCGTTTATATTTATTGATTGGTTAATATGATTAACATGTGGCATGCTTGAATGAATGTATGTTTGCTTCCACTATGTATATGAAGGATTATGCATCTTAGTATGTATTATGTTTAGGATTTTTATTTCAACATTATATGCCTGTTCATGTTTATGGGGCTATTTTCCCGTATGTTTGGTGTTAGTAGTGTCCTCTTCGCTGGTCAGAGGGTCGAGGACGTTACAGTGTGGTATCAGAGCTCTAGTTGCAGCATGGGCCTGAATGGGCCATGAAAGGTTAGATAGTAGAGGCAGGTTTCCTACTTCCCAGAAGAAACTAGGAAAATGGGTGAATACAAGAAAATTCAAAAAAATTTCTAAGTGCCAGAATGTCGGCCCATCAGAAAACTTAGTGAGAAGTTCTTCCGATGCAGTGGTAGACCTAGTTTGAAGGTCACCCGACAAGGTACAAACAACCCTGGTTTCAAAAAAAATTCTAAGCTTTTGGCNAAGCTTAGACAGATGGATCGTCGATGCTTAGCTGATTGAGCATTGCCATTGCGGATGGCTAGAGGACTATCCCTCCGATGGATAGAGCCTCTGACCGCCGATGACACGGAAGGAAGACGTTCCAACAGCCGACGCAATGGGAAAATTTTTGAAAAACTCTCTAAGTAATGAAATCCTTGGCCATAGGAAGACATTAATGGTTCGTGCACCCGCCATTGCGGAAGCCCAGAGCACTAGTCTTCCGACGGGGAAAGGTTCGGACTGTCAATGACCGATGTGCTCCATTCCGTCGATCGAAAATGAACAGTTGATTTGATCACCGTTGGATAAGAGATGGTTGAGCCGATACAATGGTGGGAAAAAGGTGAAAGATCGCTGAAAATTAGTTGGTTGACCGCCAACGATGATGACAGAGTGAAAGTTTTTGAAAATTTCTAAGGCAAGAAAATCATCAGCGATCGACATAAATTAGTGGTATTGATC
Organism: Pseudotsuga menziesii; assembly: GCA_001517045.1. Taxonomy (NCBI): domain Eukaryota; kingdom Viridiplantae; phylum Streptophyta; class Pinopsida; order Pinales; family Pinaceae; genus Pseudotsuga; species Pseudotsuga menziesii. Next base: position 38,017 of record LPNX011008824.1, on the reverse strand, counting down.
ACCGATGAACATCGGCAAGACGTAGCTGATGATGTGCCCATTGTTGTGGCTATGTAATGGACTATCCGCTCGATGGATAGTTGCTCCGACAGTCGATGCGGCAGAAGGCAAGGAGGGGAAATTTGCAAAAATTTTCCTAAGTGAAGAAAACATCGGAAGAAGATAGTGGTTCATGTGCCCACCATTGTGGAATCCTAGAGCACTAGTCTTCCAACAGGAAAAGTTTCGACTGCTGATGCCGATCAGGTTATGCTTTAGTTCATCAATCAGAAATTTATTAGTGATCAGGCCGTCGATTGGAAGCTTAGTCGATTCACCCATAGAAATCCTAGTAAGATTACTTTCCGCCATTGCGGCTGCTCAAGGGACTATGCACCGGATGAACAGTTAGTTTCCTCGTCGATGCAAATCGAAAGATTAGTTGGTTTTCGTCAAAACGCCGGAAAGGAGTAAGCAAACAGACCGTCGATGAACAGTCAATTTGCTCGCCGATGCAGATCGAAAGTTTAGTTGGTTTGACCACTGAAGTATCAAAAATATAGCTAGGAAGAGGTCCGACTAGGCCAAAGGGGATTTGGGTTTTTCAAAGGAAATTACTCAGTAATTTTTCAAGCAGTTTCCAATAGTTTTTCAGTGGATTTCAGCATACTGTCAAGGGATTATAGGGCTAAAAAGGAAGAAAATTCTAGGTGACTGAAGTTAGCATTCCCGACCAAAATACAGTTGTATGTTTTGCCATCATTCTAGAAGTGGTGTGGTTTTCACACCCAAGGTTAGAATGAAGAATGTGGATAGGCATTAGAAATCTTATCCAGCAGGGAACAAGGAAAAGTCACCAGAATCTAAGTATGGGGCAGCAAGTGCTAGTGATTGCTTGAAATAGAAATGTCTTGCTGTCAATATGAACAAATCTAGGAAATTGCATGCTTAGAGGTAGTAATACCATGAAGACAAGTTCCATGCAAGGATGAGGGACTTGAAAAGGGAAATTTCCTTAAACCCTGTCTTGCTCATTATGATTACAAGTTTTATACATGAAATGTATGAGGATATGCCTTGCATGCATAGGATATTACATGTTGGTAAGAATAGTGAGGATTATACAGTTATAATGAACCACTAATGATAATTATTGCATTGGTGTTGGAATTAGTGGAAAAACCAACGACAACATGGACATGGTTGAATATGTTGCTGATGCTGACAAAAGTGACTAGAAACCCTCTGGAGAAAGGGATAAGGCAACAAGTCCATAATCAAAAGTTGGTGAGCAAATTTTACAATATCCTGCAAAGGACCAACCAAATTGGTCATGTCAAGGGTGTAAGTAGGACCCATGAAGGTAAGAGTTTAATTATGACAATTGCATGAAGTGGTAAAAGCCAGAGGCCTCATACCATGTGGGTATTTGGAATTATACTACATTCATGTAGAAATGTGTCATGCCTGTATAAGTTGTTATGAACATAGTAACTCAAGGAAAGTGGATATTAATGGTCTTGATTATAGTAATGCATCCTATATGAAGTAGCCATGGTTAGGCCATGCATGATATGTTTGAATGCATAGTATTCCTGAGTCAATGCAAGGTAGCATTGAGTGGATATGCATTAAAGGATTTTATAAATATTGTAGTTATGCATTGAATGGATGCATATGAAGGGTGTGAGTAACTGGTTGCATAAGTATAGGTGCGAATGTTGTGATGCATTGCATGAATGCATTGAGATGGTGCATGTGATATTATGAATAACTAATGGCTGAAATGATGAATTGATGATAATTCTGGAACCATTTCAAAGCCTGTTATGAATGCAGGATAGTAAGTGCATGAAGAGGGTAGTCATGATCAATTGGCTGCCAGAAATGCTCTATGGAAGGGCAAGGTGGTACAAATGATATGCTTGTGAAGTAAGGAGTATCTAAACATTTCATTTAAATTACATGAATGATGTGACTGTACCCTGTAATTTAAAGTATGATAATGATTGCGTGAAGTAAATGAGCTTTGGTAATATTGATATGATTAACAACTGGAAGTATTGGAATTTTATAAATTCCAAAAATGCTTCAGTGATTGTTGCAGCAATGAAAATGTTATATGCATCAAGACTTACCAAGTGTTTGGCTGATTGAAGTTCAGGTTTCAAGTAGACTGTTCGGAGCATGGCAATGAGAGTAAGAGCATGAAAAAGGCACGAATCTACCATGTGAAAGAGCCAAACCTCATGAGAAGAGTCTCATGGCTGTGATAATAGTTTTTATGCATAATGAATTATAAATTTGAATTTGTGAATTTCGGATTTGAGTAATTGCTGACAACTACTAATCACTATTGGCTTGCATAAGATTGTGTCAAGAGGACGCATTGTAAGTGGGTATTCATGTTATGCTAGTAAGAATGAAATTATAACAGGCATAGTGGTGCTGCTTACAAGAGGTCCACAAATGAGGATCACCTCATTGCCAAGCAAATCAATTTCTGTAGTAAACAGAGTTGCAAATTCTTATTAAATTTAATTAATAATGTTATTGCTTAGTTATGGAACAATCAATTTGGATTGTATTATCAGGTAATGATTGACTGTTGGCTATTTGATGAATGTGCCAGGGGTACACACTACAGGAAGATCATGTGTGATGGCCTGCAGGAGCCAAACTTCATGGGAAGGTTTTCCCTTATCTTGGAAATGGGTTTCGGGTGAAACTCCATTGGACATTTTGGAAATGTCTCATCTGCACTACATGTTTGGTAAGAAACATGAATGAGATGGTATGGGTTATTTCGGTAAGACATGTGTGGATACGAAATGTAAATAGGAATTGGGATGGTAAACAAAGGGACTGTCAACTCAGAGAAGGTAGCCCCCATTCCTCCTTAACAAAGGAATACTGCCTCAGCAAATGGATAAGTTTTATGTGATCCTAGCTAAGAATATGCATGTTAGATTGTTAAAATTCCCTATGCAGAACATGTTTTGATTTTATTTCCATTAGGACTGATTGCTTGAGTATGAATAGGTCCTACATGATAAACACTAGACAAGGGTGCACACTTTTCCGATGTTGGATCATGAAAGGGTTTTCAATATTGATTACACCCTAGGGAGTGGACGCACTCTTGGTGTCTCAATACTTGATAGTGAATTGTGTAAAATATGGTTACAATTTTAGAGCAATAACACTAACAAATATGCTTATATTGCTTGTGTTATCAGGATAAACAAATTTAGTTTGGTATTGTACACTAAATGGACAATGGCTTGAGCTCATCCTATCTTCTAAAGAGAAGGAGACATTCTTGAGGGACTGTCAACTCAGAGAAGGGAGTGGTCTCTTGGGTGATATGGAAAATGGTCATTTATTGTTGACATAAGTGTAGGTGTTATTGTTGATGGCCTGATAAACCCAATGGTGTTGGCTTGGCTAATAATTGGTTGTTGATATAAGTACAGGCAATTTGTTAACGGTCTGATAAACCCAACGAGGGTTGGATTGACTATGCCCGATATATATATAAAAGGATGTTGTGAAACAGCCTACGTGTTGACCTAACATCCAAGTTGATAGGCAATCCCAAGGCTTGCAAAGCGAAGCAGGATCCTGTGGACCAACGAGGAAATGCACAATACAGATAAGTATTGGATTATTTTGCAATATCTTGCTTATGAATATACATGTGTATATGATGTTTTAAGCTCTTGTTCTAGAGATAAAAACCAATGAGAATAAACTAAACATGTGAATCTATTCAATGTTGGATATAGGTGTCGCTGGGAGCGAGGACTATGAGAGCATCCTAGGGGTGCATGTGGACATGTGATTGTCCTGAAGAGCTCAGAATGAGTGGTAATGAAAAAGGTGCTAACAATACTGTGAAGGTCCTAGCAGCTGAGACCAACCATGTGGGGAGTCTCCATGGTTGAGAGGTCCAAAATAGGCCAGAGACATTAAGTGTCATGACCAAGAGGGATTGGTCCAACATTCACAGTGAAGTGAAAGAGGCTGAGAGCATGAAAAACCATAGCGATGGTGTGGAATTCCAGGATGGAACAAAACAAATAGGGGAAAAAACTCTTGCTGCTCTCTCTTGCCTTTTGATTATATATATATATATGCATTGTGAAAACAAGAGATTGCTGAATGCATGTATGACTGAAAATAGAATGTGTGTATTTGCTTAAAGTAAATTGTGAATGCTGGAATGGTTAATTGCCTGCCCAAGAATGGACATGAATGAGCTCATGTGCCTGTTGGGAAGGCATGGGAAATATGAAAGTCTCCTTGATGAGGCTTGGACTGTCATGCCAATTAGGCAATTAAATGATTGATATTAATGCCTATATTATGCTTGGTCTAACAGAATTTCAATGATGCATTTCATAGGTGAGAAAGGTGAAATCCAGTGGTGCACATTGATCATGGCAGCAGACCAAAATTTGTTGGACTTGGCTGGAAGTCTCCTTCAAATGATTGCCAAGACCCAAGAGAATCTTGGAGAGATGCTCCAGATACAGAAAAGGCAGAATGAAATGAACCGCTAGATTTTGCAAGACTCTATTTGGAGCAATCGACAAAGGGAGGTGAAAATCCTTTTGGGAGCAATTGACAAAGGAAAGGAAGGTGGATCAATCATGCGACATTTGTCCAGGAAATCCATTAAGAAATGGTCCAGGCATGAAGACTCGAAGGAAATTGAGTAGGTAAAGATGAAGCAGCCAGCGAAATGCTAGGAATGCAGAGGACATCATTTACACCGGGACTGTCCGACGAGGGAACATAAAGAGGGCAACAACCACAAAGTTCCTAGGCTTCAGGATAAGCCGAAAGTTGAGAACTAGCAGGAGAAACTCATGGAAGCTGAGGGGCTTGGTCCTGAACATTCAAACTAAATGATTGAACGTGGGACGGATCTGCGAATTTTGAAATTTTGATGTGCAAATTGTATATGTATTCCTATGTATTGGAACACCGAGGACGGTGTTATTCCAAGGGGGAGGGGATTGTAATACCCCCAGTTTTGACCCCGGATGCATTAAAAGGTACATGATGTATATATTGTAATTAATCATGGTGTGGAGCTACAGTCAAAAGCCCCACCATCGATTAGGTTGTGTTATGATTCGGCAATAGCGATCGTCGCTGATGGTGTATCATGCTATCCAGCACATTATAGTTTTGGCATCATGTAAGTATGCACATCAATTCAAAATAAACCTACAACGAGCTATAATGGCGCACCGTTAAACGAAAAGGGCATGACTCCAAAGGTTAAGGGGGGGTTGTCTAACCCATGGGGGCAATTGGGAGTTAGCCATGTGTCACCACCCTGTTGTTCTATTGTTAGTTGGGGTAGCGATTTGCTGGCAAAAATCTCATGCCTGTACTCTCTCCACGACATGCCTCTTGATGGCCTACCCACTAACCAGATCGGTAGTCTATTCATTTCCCTCACACTGAGTGAAGTTAAAAGGGGCCGCGATTCATTGGTTGAGGGTCGGTTCTCCTCTTCCTCGTCGATTGTTGGCCTACGAACATGTTCATTCTCCTCTTCTTGACAGATTTCTAGCTTGCGATTGGTTCTACCTTTTCATTGGGATTGCTAGTCTGTGAGTTTCTTCTTCCTCTGTTCACGCAAAAGAATTGTTCCCTTTTTCCTGTTTTGCACTCCTGATCGGATAGTGTGATGTTTGGTTTTTTCATCACTAAATGAGGGTTCTTCCTCTCCTCTAACTCACGAATTTGAGGGCTTGCAGATCAATTTCTTTCCTCTGTTCATGCATATTTTGTGTCTTTTTCCACCATTATCAGAATGCATAATGTTCTGTCATTCCATCGTGGAATCATGGTAGTGATTTCATTCCCAGTTATGTGCTTTGGCAGTTTCTTTCCTCCATTCATGCATAAAGTATAACTTGTTACATTATCGGACTTTGTATCACCCTCATGCAGATAGCCGGTTGGCTCTTCACTTTCGAATGACTGTGGTCTGTTTAAGTTTTCCTCATTGTTTTGTTCTTCCTCACACAAGGAGCTGGGGAAGGGAGCTTTATGATTCTGATATATCAGAATGAGTATCAAAATTAGAGACATCAAAAACATACTTTATTCTAGCAACCAAAGCATGAGCATCATTACCTTTGAATTGCACAGTGTTACAGTGCCCCTAGGGATCAACCGATTTTTCCCTTCTTGCAAAATCTAGAAATTCAATGTTGTTTCTTTTGAGAAACTGACTCATGATGTCCATTTTATTATTAAATAAATAATTTTCATTGTGATAGTATTTTCTGCAATAGGTACACTGTGATCTTCCTTTCTTGTTTCCCTTCTTGAAATTTGAGCCTTCATCAGTAGAGTTAGAACCTTCATCTTCGGAGTTTGACTTTGTTGTTTTCTCCTTCACTTTTATCTTTCCTTTGGACTTGAGATTCTTACTTCTAAGAGAAGAAAAGGCATGAACCTTTGAGGTTTTGATATTCCCCATTTGAATCAGCTTGATATTCTCTTGTGTGCCAAAATCTTTGATCCAAGGATGGAATCCTCCAATTTTTAACTGCAAGCTTAGTATCATAGAATGTTTACACAAAAACTGAGTATTTCGAATCCATTTTTTTATAGAATGGAGAGGATTAACTAATATTCTTCCTTTGTAATCCCACGCTGCTCTGTTGAAATATTGTAACTTCAAAGAATATTCTATATGTATCTTTATGTGGTCCCCAATGGTCCTACCGGGAGAACCACTTGTATTACATTGTACCCCAATGCTCCTAATCGAAAGAACTAATAAGAGTCATGAGGTAGTCCCCTCTAATTGTAAAGGTGGGTCATCAACACCCTAGTGTGGTTACTTGAGCCTGCATGTGTAACTCGAGCCTACATGATTTAACTCGAGCCTAAATGTCAAATGAGTTAACTTAAGTGAACGGATGAATATAAATAGAGGTGTAGTGCTCCTCATTTGTGACACACACCCTCACTTGTATAGCGCATTATTGGAGAAGAGAAGTAGCTGGAGAAGGAGGAGGATCAGGCTTTGATCTCCTTGCTGGTTTTATCTTTTATCCTTTTGGGGCATCTATATTGAGGAAGCTTTTGCTGGGTTTTTCCCTTTAGGGTTTTCCCAGGATAAATCTTTGTGTTCCCTTTTTATGGTTGTGCTTGTCTATCTTTCAATGATCCTGTTTATATGCTTTTGTCATGAAAATGAAATGAAATACTGATGTCTTAGCTAAGCATATGAAAATTTAACATGGTATCAGAGCTAACCTGAGAAGAAGACATTGTGCAGCTATAGAAGCTAGGGATTCTTACTTTTTGGGTCTCTCTCCACAATCCATCAGCAAAAGTATGCTAGGATGACTCTCCATTGAAGGGCACATCTTTCTGTCGAAGCAGAATTCGATTCGGAGCATTTTCAATTTTCGATGTGGAAATTAGGGCTTTCTACAGAAGAGGAATTTTTGAGTGAGACCAACATAGGATTGTTCTCCTCATCAAAACCAAAGTTTAGAGACCTGGATCAAGAAATTTGGTTGGGTGAAACTTTTGGAAAGTCAAACCCTAGTTTGACCCCGAGCTAGAAAAACCATAAATACTAAAACTGCTACGTTTTGGTACATTTTCTATATTCTGAGATTGGCGAAGGATAAGGAGCTGAAAATTGCAGGGGCCAAAGCTAAAATACTGATGAACACTGTGTCCAAAATTCATCCTCATATTAGCTGTATTCCAGGAGAGATGTTCTCTCCAAGTTAGGGTTCCAGCCTCTTCCAGAATTCATCCCTAAACAGGACACCTGGGGATAATTGCAATGTCTTGGGCTACAGAGGTCCAAATGGAATTCCTGAAGATTTTATGGAAAGGGAATGGACTGTAATTTCAGTGGTCCAAATATCAGACTCAGAAGAGGAACCTGACACGTGGCATGCCATACAACTTTGATGTTCTGAACAGTCCTGTAACAGGTCACCTTGGGAAAAGGATCATAAATCCCAAATGGTGAAACCAATTCTGATGAAACCTACGATGTTCGATCAGGGACATGTGGGGTTAAATCAATACAAAATTTTAGACATAGAAGAGCATAAATTTTGGAGATATCATAGAAACATTAACAGGAATTTCTGCTGAGGAAATTGGAAAATTAGGGCTTCCTGTTCCAGGAGCTTCCCTCCACTATTTTCAGAAATGGAGTACATTGGATAGCTCCATTTGAAGAGATCTATCTATCTAGCCAATCAGATCTGAAAGATTCCAAGTTTTCAAATTAGGGTTTCTGTGACAAACCCTAGATCAGCCAGCTCCAGAACTAGGACGGACACCTCAAATCGGTAAGATCTAATCCTTTGCTATGTTCATTTGAGGTTCTCATTTCAAAGTGATCTATGACATCAACTTGATGATAAGATTGGTGAAGTTGACAACTTCCAAGCCTAGAAGTATATGATATCTCTAAAGAAAATGGATTGGACACCTACATGAGCATAGAGGTTCCAGTTTCAGAGGGAGATGAGGCTAGAAGCCTTTCTCAAGAAGAACTTGGTCCAATCCCAGAACATCATTGATGATTCAGTCACGAATCAACTTGTACTACAAGTGTCTTCCCTAAAGACATCGATGAGGTTTGATTCCTTGACCAAGCTATTTGAAGGGAAGAACATAGATCGGAATATGACCTTAAGAAACCAGCTGAAGAATGTGAAGATCCAGAATGTAGAGACCATGCAGTCATAAGGATCTCTCAAATCAAAGAACAACTTCAAGCGGGGAAAGAAGAAGTGAATAATGCAGAAGTGGTGATGGCCACCTTGAATGGCTTCTGAGGATCATGGAATTCATTCATTCAAGAAATGTGTTCTAGAAGGAAGTGATTACTTTCAGCAGACTTTGGGAAGAAGAAGAAGCTCGTCTCTGAAGATCAAGCTCTCATCTTCCTAAGAAGATCCCTCAATCAATGAGGAATATGAAGATCTCAACTCTTGAAGAACTGCTTATCCACCTCAGCATTTGGATAAGAAACAATGCTATCATGAATGAAGAAGATGATGAAACTGAAGACTCAAGAAGGAGTATACCCATGAAACACATAAAGATAAGTATTCAATTGTCATTTCATGATATTGTTTTGTTATACATTTGATTATATTCAGTTGATGTATTTTTTGCATTAATGACTGTATACTACTAATATGCATGTGATGGGTACGTAGCTCATGGTGCTATACAACTCTCCATTGCTACTTATCAAACCTATTTGCTGACATATTGGATTAGTGCACAATCTCAATAATGTCATGGTAGAGATGGAAGGAATCTAGAAAGTTTATGTGAGATATGGATGAATGTTGTATTAACTAAATAGTTGCATGATGCATAAGAATTTGTCGTTATGCATATGTTTTATGAAATAGTTCTAACCATGCAACTAGTGCATTTGAATTGTAGGAAAGGTCATGAACAACCTCCTACAAGAAAAGAAGGATGAGACTTGTTCCAAAGAACAAGTGATGACAATTCAAGATCCACTCCAATAAACATGAATCTAAAGCTCCCAGGGTCAGTGACACCATGACAGAAGAAAGAGCTTCATAGAGTGGTAGATCCACCTTGAAGGATGAAGACCACCATGGGTACAAGAGATAACTCAAGATGAAGAAAAGAATGCTATGAAAGAAGCTATGATCAAAGAATAATAGTTGATCATGGGGAATGATGTATACGATGTGATGGAACAAGTGTACAAAGCAAGGTTCGTGATTCTCCCTAGAAAGAATAGACTATGACATGACATACTCTATTGACCAGTATATATCAAGCATAGAACCACCTATACAGAATGAAGAGGGAAGATGATACTCCACTTCAGGGGGAGTGACTACAGAAAATTGTATCTGATTTCGACATGGTACGACATGATGGATAGCTTTGTGATGGATTGAGACTTTACCAAGAGTAAAGTGGGTTCCAACCTTCAAGGTTGAATGCAGAAGACTAGGATATGTTGATGACCTGAGAAGACAAACTCATAGAAGATGTTGTGATACTAGAATGATGTTTGGGATATAGTACTCAAACCAGAAAGCAAGAATGTGGTATCTTCCAAATGGATTTGCAAGATAAGATATGTTGCTGATAGAAGTAAGGTAAGAGTTATGGCTAGAGGTTTCTATTAGAAAGAGGGAATTAATTTTAAAGAGACACTTACTCCAGGAAGCAAGGTACACTTCCTTCAAAACTATCATGGTAGTTTCTTCCATGATGAAGGAAAGACAATCCTTCCTTAATGGTATGACTGAGGAAGAGTTTTACATTGAATAGTCACAAGGATTTGAAGTTGAAGATAGAAGGAATCAAGTATGAAAGTTGAAGAAGGCCCTCTATGGCTTGAAGCAAGCTCCCAGAGCTTGGTATGGAAGAATAGATAGTTTCCTGATGAGCATGGGATTTGCCAAGAGTAAAGTTGATCCTAACCTTTCCTACAAGGTTGTAGAAGATGTACCTGTCATTCTATTACTATATGTGGATGACTTATTCTTGACAGGGAATGAGAAACAGATCATGGAAAGCAAGAAGAAACTAGCAGAAGAATTTGAAATGAAAGACCTTGGGTTAATGCATTATTTCCTAGGTATGGAAGTATGGCAAAGTTCAGAAGGAATATTTCTCAACCAGGGAAAGTATGTGGTAGAGATATTGAAGAGATTCAATATGTTGAAATGTAAAGTCATGGCCACACCCATGGACTCCAACTTGAAGCTGTTAGCTAATGACTCATTAGAGTTAGTGGATGTGACTCACTACAGATAGATCATTGGGTCATTGATGTACTTAACAAATACCAGACCAGACATTTGTTTTGCTGTGAACACCTTAAGTCAATATCTTGTTCAACCAAGACGGGTTCACCTAGTAGCTGCAAAACATGTGATGAGATATCTGAAAGGGACTATAGAATTTGGTCTATACTATGATGGTAGCCATGAGTATAGATTGAATGGCTACACAGATGCAGATTGGGCTGGAAGTATCTCAGATAGGAAAAGCACATCAGGTATATGCTTTTGTTTGAGGTCTGCCATGAGTTCATGGTTTAGCAGGAAACAGTCCAGTGTTTCTCTTAGCACGGTTGAAGCAGAATACATAGCAGATTGCTCTACTAAGTTGTGAAGCCATATGGCTTCAGAAGCTGATATCAGTTCTCGTTGACCTGAAGATGGACACAACAATGATTCTATGTGATAACCACAATTGTGATGACAAAGAACCCTGTGTTCCATGTAACACATAGAAATCCGGTATTTCTACATACAAGATAAGATGAAGATAATGATACTGTAGATTCAGATGATGGTGATTTAGTATTTCTATACTAAATATAGAGATGATGATGTTTCATTATTCCCATACTGAAGATATAGATGATGATGATTTCAGTATTCCCATACTGAAGATATAGATGATGCTTTTAGTATTCACATATTGGAGATATAGATGGTGATAGTTCAATATTCACATAACTGAAGATGTAGATGATGATGGTTTGGATGATGATGTACTGACGAAGCCTCTGCCTCGAGTAGAGTTTGAACACTTTCGAGACAAGCTTGGTGTGGTTCGAAAAGATCTTCCGCGAAAGGGGGAGTAGTGATGTTGCAGTGGGATTGTATCATCCCTGGGCACTTGCCCTAAAGTGATCCAGAGACCTCGGTCTTCAAGAATGAAGAGGGATTGTATCATCCCTGGGCACTTGCCCTAAAGTGATCCAGAGACCTCGGTCTTCAAGAATGAAGAGGGATTGTATCATCCCGGGACATCTGTCCATAATAGATCCGGTGACCTTTGTCCTCGAGAAAGTGGTGGGATTGTATCATCCCTGGAACTTTCCCTAAAGTGATCCGGAGACCTCGGTCTTCGAGAATGAAGAGGGATTGTATCATCCTGGGACATCTATCCATAATAGATCCAGTGACCTCGGTCCTCGAGAATGAAGCAGGACTGTATCATCCCTGGACACTTGTCCTAAAGTGATTTGGAGACTTCGGTTTTCGAGAATGTGGCAGGATTGCATCATCTTTGGACGTAAGTCCTAAAGTGATAGGGAGTGATTATCCTGTAATTGTATCCGGTGACTTCGGTCATCAAGAATGTGGTAGGATTGCATCATCCTTGGACTCAAGTCCTAAAGTGATAGGGAGTGATTATCCCGTAATTGTATCCGGTGACTTTGGTCGTCAAGAATGTGGTAGGATTGCATCATCCTTGGACTCAAGTCCTAAAGTGATAGGGAGTGATTATCCCGTAATTGTATCCGGTGACTTCAGTCGCCGAGAATGTGGTAGGATTGCATCATCCTTGGACTCAAGTCCTAAAGTGATAGGGAGTGATTATCCCATAATTGTATCCGGTGACTTCAGTCATCGAGGATGTGGTAGGATTGCATCATCCTTTGACATAGTCCTAAAGTGATAGGGGATGATTCTCCCATAATCAATCCGGTGGCTTCGGTCCTCAAGAATGTGGTAGGATTGCATCGTCCTTGGACTTAGTCCTAAAGTGATAGGGACTGATTCTCCCGTAATCAATCCGATAACTTCGGTTGTCGAGAATGTGGTGGGATTGTATCATCCCTGGACTTTAAGTCCAAAAATGATCCAAAGACTTTCTGTCTTTGAGTTGTGGATTGCAGGTTGTTGCTGATGATGATGATGCCGTACTGATCAAAAGATCAGAGTATGATGATGATGATGATGTACTGATCGAAAGTTCAGAGTATGATGCCGTACTGATCGAAAGATCAGAGTATGATGATGATGTACTGATCGAAAGATCAGAGTATGATGATGATGACATACTGATCGAAAGATCAGAGTATGATGATGATGACGTACTGATCTAAAGATCAGAGTATGATGATGACGCACTATGATTATGATGTTTCTGATCGAAAGATCAGAGTATGATGATGATGTTTCTAATCGAAAGATCAGAATGTGATGATGATTATGATCGACAAATCAGAATATGATGATGATGATGTTGCTGCTGATCGAAAGGGCAAAGTGTTGATGATGATATTGCTGATCGAAAGGTCAAGGTGTTGAAGATGTTGTTGCTGATCGAAAAGTCAAAATGCTGAAGATGTTGCTGATCAAAAAGAAAAAATGTTGAAGATGTTGTTGCTGATCGAAAAATCAAAATGCTGAAGATGTTGTTGTTGATCGAACAGTCAAAGTGCTGAAGATGTTGCTGATCGAAAGGTCCAAGTGCTGAAGATGTCATTTCTAATTGAAAGATCAAAATGCTAAAGATGTTGCTGATCAAATACTGAAGATGTTGCTGATGATGAAGACTGAGGATTGAAGATGAAGACTACATGATGTTGAAAAGCTTCCAATGATTTATAGATGTGTTACCGTGCTGATGTTGATGATGTCCCCTATCTCTACTCTTGTTGTTGATGATGTTGTTGTAGAATACCCTTCTCGTTAAGGGGGAGTGTTGAAATATTGTAACTTCGAAGAATATTATATATGTATCTTTATGTGGTCCCCGATGGTCCTACAGGGAGAACCACTTTTATTACATTGTACCCCGATGCTCCTAATCAGAAGAACTAATAAGAGTCATGAGGTAGTCCCCTCTAATTGTAAAGGTGGGTCATCAGCACCCCAGTGTGGTTACTTGAGCCTACATGTGTAACTCAAGCCTACATGATTTAACTTGAGCCTACATGTCAAATGAGTTAACTTAAGTGAACGGATGAATATAAATAGAGGTGTAGTGATCCTCATTTGTGATACACACTCTCACTTGTATAGCACATTAGTGGAGAAGAGAAGTAGCTAGAGAAGGAGGAGGATCAGGCTTTGATATCCTTGCTGGTTTTATCTTTTATCCTTTTGGGGAATCTATATTGAGGAAGCTTTTGCTGGGTTTTTACCTTTAGGGTTTTCCCAGGATAAATCTCTGTGTTCCCTTTTTATGGTTGTGCTTGTCTATCTTTCAGTGATCCTGTTTATATGCTTTTTTCATGAAAATGAAATGAAATACTGATGTCTTAGCTAAGCATATGAAAATTTAACATGCTTGAGAAAAAGTACTAGTGACTTAAGCTTGGTGATGAATTCCTCAATGGTTTCGAATTCACTTGGTCTCAATGAGATCAACTCATTCACCAATTGATGTCCTCTAAACTCATGTTGCTCTCCAAAGTGGGATTCAAGTTTGATCCACACTTCATTAGGGCCTGTCAATTCATCAATATGGAAAAGAAGTTTTGGAGAGAGAGAGAGAGAGAGCCATAAGCTTCATCCTTCCTGTTATTCCACCTTTCTTTCTCAACAATTGCATTACGCTCAATTTCTAAGGCCATAGTAACTCTGTAGAGACCCTTTTTTTGCAATGGTATCTCAATATTGGCTTTCCATTCATAATAATTGAATGAAGTCAAGGTTACTATATTAGATAGATCTATGCTTTGTTGTTGTGATGCCAGCTAGAGAACTGAATACCTACACAATACTAGAAAGAAAATTTTTGTAAGTTGAATCAACCTCTATTTCGATAAAGAGCACATTTTCAGTGCATGTCACACTTGGAAATACTTCTTTGGATAGAATCCAGAGTTAGAAAGGAAAATATTGCAATATTTATGTGGAAACACATCTGCTTCTAGTGCATCAATGGAAATATCTGAGAGATATTGGAATACCCTAACTAGGCTTTGATACCATATTAGATTTTGACAGGAAAATCTTGGGCCAAAAACAGTCTTCACATAGATTGCACAAGAAAATATAGAGAAGAATAACTGAAGAACAATATGAGAAATATTCAATTTTTGATATTCAATAATACAATGGTGTTACAATAAATAGAATTCAAATAATGTGGATAGGATTCGAATATACCAACTAAACTTGCTGACTAGATAACTAAGAGTGTCTAAATCAGTCCATGGGAGAAACTAGTCTCAATATTGATTTCTAAATCAGTCAACAATCAGTTAAACTAGTTAAACTAGTTAAACTGATGAGGTAAGTTGAAAAAGGTGCCACTTCCCCATGAAGCCATGCAAAACCGGTTCTAGACTAACTGAGAGTGATATAAGTAAATGTAACTACAGTTTGAATCATCATAACTACTTACTGACCACAACCAACTGATGGAGGCTACTGGTTGCACTCAGATTGGGCTCCTATAATGTAGGGATTGATCTCAGAGGCACATCAACTCATGCATGCACATGCAGTAAGTGGAAGATAACCTCTCTATGTGTTCCCCACACTATAGTACAGTAATAAAGTTCCCCTAAGTTATGAAATATGATCAATTAGACTATATATGGTCAAGGAGATAGAGGGAGGATTAATAATAATCATAATAGTTCACAGAAGAAAAGAAGATAGAGATGATGGCTACTGGAAGTCATTGCAAAGGTTCAAATGCAAGCCACAACAGGAAAAAAAAAAGATGTCTAGTAAGAAGACATAAACAATATGAGTCAATAGGAGTATGACAGAGAATTAGTTGACATATGATTGCAACTTATTTGTTTGGATATGTTGCTACATAAAGAGAACCAAAGGTATGGTTGGATAATGAAAAAGAAGAA
This sequence comes from Pseudotsuga menziesii, assembly GCA_001517045.1. Classification (NCBI taxonomy): domain Eukaryota; kingdom Viridiplantae; phylum Streptophyta; class Pinopsida; order Pinales; family Pinaceae; genus Pseudotsuga; species Pseudotsuga menziesii. Next base: position 22,398 of record LPNX011008824.1, on the reverse strand, counting down.
GGTAAGATGGATTTCACTACAGGTGAAACTAAAGAAAGATATGTCTGCCAAAATGGAGGATGAACTCAGGGTAGCTGTGTCTAAGATGGAAATTTCTGTAATATTCCTTTTTGAAATTTTACTAAATGACCAATTTTTTCACTTTTTCCCTAATTTTGAGCTTAACTAGTTTGGATGTCTAGACCTCCAAATTGGTCCAAATGCTCCAAAATTTCTGTGAAGGTACATGAATGATATCATAAATTAAATATGATGTTCATAGATGTTTAAATTACCCCCAAATTACTTTTGTAAACTTGTTTAATGTTCTGTTCAAAGTAGGATTCTTTACTAGCAAATTGGGGCTCCAATTCCCCCTAGGTAATTGACGGAAATGGCTTCACAAATGATCCAAAAGTCACTTGAATTTATTAAAAGAGGATGGGGATGTGTAAGGGACCATTTCAAACTCTCATATGCATCATGTTTCAGTTTATACAGGATTTTATGAGTCTTTCCAAGACAACTCCCAAGTCACAATTTCGACCCCTAGGGAAATGCACCAAATCTTCTCCCAATGCAACAAAAATGAGTACAATAGATTCCAATGCTTAAGTAATGAAAATGAGAATTTAAATAAAAATTAATTACATTCCATACATCATACATTTACCAGAGATAAATTCCTCCATTTTAAATAATAATCATTACCATGGCATATATCAAAATACAGTGGAAATGGTCATTGTTTGCTCATTAAAAGTCATTTTGACATACAACTCTTGGGAATTTCGACTTGAAAATTTCTGATAATTAAGAAAATAACATATTGAACTGATTAAAATCATAAATGGACAATTAAATTCTCTCCCAATTTGAAATCATCGGCATTACAATGGTTCACAACAAGATAGCGGGGAAATGACACTATTTCTTCATTGTTCAATATTTTTACATGAATTAATTTGTGTATTTTGAAATGAGAGTATTCTGAAAATTAAATACATATCATATAAATCAGAACATAATATAATCAGAATTATAATATTCCCCAAAGAGATCAATATCTCACCCAAAGTGCAATCCCTCCATTGGCATGAATAAAGTGTGAAAATTGGAAATAGTTGAGAGAGAGTGCTGCAATAGAAGAATCCACCTGATTTCCTGTATATTATACCTACAAATAATACTCCATTAAAGATCCATGAAATACCTGAGTGTCCTCTCCAAACACCAACTTGTATGGGAATCTTTCACCCTTGAAATTGGCTAAGGCAAGAAAACTAGTCATCCACTAGCTCTCACAATTCACAAATGACAATTTCTCAAATGATAAAAATACATTCTATTGATTTCTTCATATATTTTATAAACATACTTATCCTTATAATTATCCCAATCCATCCGCAAACTCAATCCAGTTTGAATTTGGGTGTGGGCTTAAGATTTGCCATGTGTACTCCCTTTCCTAGCCTTCCATCTTCCCCCAATTTGAGTAGGAACCCATTGAGCTTCTCCAACTCACATGAGAGCTCTCTTGGATGCTATATTTCAATATTACATGTAATATATTCCATCTTTCATCCTTCAGATCTTATTTTTTTCATAGGTGTTATATCATCTTCATCATTGTTGTCATAGAGCTAGGGAATCTAGTCCAAATGTCTCACTAGCTCCAAAATGACTCTTCCTTTCCCATGTAAGTTAAATTTCCTCCAAAATTAGACTTATGATGCATATGTACCAATTTATTAACCTTATAACTCATCTAAGAACCTTTATTCTTCCCATGGAATCAAAATTGCAAGAGGAGGTTGCCATTTGGTGCCGAATTTCTAGCTTGTGTGGGCCCCATAGTCTCCATGTGTCTCCATGCTCAATTTACACTTTGATTTTCCATTGTATTTATTTATTTATCTCATTTATTAAATTTTTATTCCATTCTAATGTTAAAACATCATTTATTTTCCTCCTTATTCCAAATCTCAAAGCTTCCACCTCCAACCTAGGAAACTAGTAATTTTCCTCCTTGGCAATTATTTGACCCTTAGTATGAATTTGACAAACTCTCATGAATATGGAAAATGTGGTTAGGAAATTGTGACCCAATGAAAAATTTGGGACATGAAAAATCCTCCCTTCCCAATATTTCTTGTCCTCAAGCAATTTCAAACATGGGTGTTGAAGAACCTGCTTTCTGTATGATTCTTTGAAGTTGCCACTGAGTTTCCCAACTTTGAGTCTTTGATATTCCATGAATATTTGAGAGAGGAACCACCATGCTTGATGCCGCACTACTTTGATTAAAATCACTTTATTAAGTGTGTAATCCATCTCCCATACTACTTGTTTCCCAAAAAAATTGAAATCAAGGGGACTAAAAACTATCCCAGGGTCCCATTGCTTGTATTGCACTCCAACAATTAAGAGTGCTCTCCAACCCATACCTTTAGGAAATAAAATTCTTGAATCCCATTTTCTTGTATGCATTCTTCCAAACATCATGAGTACATAATATATATCATCAAAGTACATAACAACATAATAAAAAAGTACATTAAGGAGGTGGCTCATCAAAAAATCATGAAAGTGCTTATAATACCTCCAAGTAAGTAGACCACCATTTTCCAAGTGCATACAAGCTTCAAGTGACCAATCAAATATGCTCCAATGACATAGGAGAGGATCCCATGTCCTATAATTCTGCTCCAAAAGGATGTGAAATGCATCAAAATATTCAGCCATGTATTCTTTCATCCAAGAAGTGAATGAAGAATGTCCACTCAAATATGAACCAAATAGTGAGCAAAAGAAACAAGGATATTTCAAATGACTCAAAGAAGTCTCACCCATACATCCATGAATGAGAGAATCATACAGATATAAAAAATTATGTGGCTGGTTAAAAATGTTCTCCAATCATAAATCTATTCACCCCAGTGTTGGATGAATTTCCTCCAACATCAAATGAACCAAGTGTGGAGCAAGAAAAACCATGAGTCTTCAAGTCACTCAAATGCATATCATAGGTGCATCCATGTAGATGTGCGTGATCATAACGTAACAAAGTATGCTGCTTAACATGTGAATAAGAGTGTGATCCAACCATGTCATCATAAAAAATAGATCTAGGAGTTCCATACTCCTCATGCGGTACCATAAAAAAGAACCCTTTCACCCATACTTCATTGAGACTAATGATGAAAAACATGAAATTGTAGGATGTAGGAGAATGAAATAACTCACCCAAATGATCAAAAAGTACATTAGTTTCATCATGGGAAGGATCCATATGGGTACCATTCTACATCTCCTTCAAAAGTGTGAAACCTTTGTCATAGATTGGTCCCAATGTAGAGGAATCATGCTCTTCTTTAAAAATTGCATAACCTTCATCAAGAGACAATTCAAGTTCCTCTTCCACCACATAAAGTGTTTGGATATATTTAATTTCATATTCAAAAACATCAATCACATTCAAATTTCCACATTTCTCATGATCCACCATGTCATTAGAATCCTCCAAACAATCTATCATTTGACAATCTGAAACATAGGAGGAAAAACAAGTATCTTGCAACTTTTCAAGAAGTTGCTCATTTTGAATTGTGATCTTATGATTATCCTCATTATTATTCAATTATGCATCATGTAACAATTCATTAAGCTCAAACAAATGGTTTCTATCAAAAATCAAAGACATGAAATTACCTTTGATGTGGCACATTTCTCTTTAAATATTCTCCATGTCTTCAAGGAAGGATGTTTCCTCCAATGAAGTAGCTCTCCAACAAGAATTTGACACTAATGCTTGAGTGTCATGCAGTATTCTAAGGGCCTCTTGGATATTCTTTTAATTCATATTTAAGGACCCTTCAAGAAAATGAGGCTCTTGCAAATGGACCTCCTCATCTTCTTCCTTCTTGCTTGGACCAACTTCATGAATCTCAAGTGGTGATGGGGAAGTTGATCTTGTTCCTTGTTCAACTGCTACAATGTATTATTTTTCATGTTTAATATAAATTTGGCTTGCAAAAAGATTTTGAAAAATGATCTATATGTCACCAACATAGAGTTGTGAGCACCCATCAGTAGGTACTCCTTCATAGTTCAAGCATCCATCAGTAGATGCTCTTTGTTTCATCTCCAAGGTAGAATATGTCTCAAAATGAACTTCATTATTTTAAATATAAACTTATTCATACTCATGTAATGTTTCTTCATCTTTTTCAGAGTCACTTGGGAGTGAATTTCGATCCTCTTCGTGTACTACTTCTTCTACTTCATCTATTTCAAAACTAGGTGGTTCATGGGTCTCCTCCTTTTACTCCTTCAAGCAAGCTGGTGCATTTTTTACCTTGGTTTTCTTAAAATCAATATATTTTTTCCAACTTTGGATAGCCAACAATTCACATCCTTTCATAATATTCTTGTTCATGTCTTCAATTATAGGTTCAATGATTTTTATATGCTCCTCACCATCATATGAGGTTCCCCTTTCACCCCTAGTCATTGTTTCCTCTTCAAAAAAAGAAATTTTGGGTTTCAATAAATAATGGTGGTCCATGAATTCTTTTCCTCATAAATATTAGACCATATTATAATATCTCTTTTTGAAATTTTACTAGATGACCAATTTTTTCGCTTTTTCCCCAATTTTGAGCTGAACTAGTTTTGGTGTCCAGGCCTCCAAATTGGCCCAAATGCTCCCAAATTTTCTCTGATGGTACATGAATGATATTATAAATTAAATATGATATTCATATATTTTTAATGACCCCCAATTAATTCTGAAAACTTCTTTAATGTTCTGTTCAAAGTAGGATTCTTTACTAGCAAATTGGGGCTCCAATTTCCCCTGGGTAATTGTTGAAAATGCCTTCACAAATGATCCCAAAGTCAATAGAATTTATGAAACAAGGATGGGGATGTGTAAGGGAAATTTTAGAAGTATAATATGGATCATGGTTCAGTTTATATAGGATTTTATGAATCTTTCCAAAACAACTCTGTAGACAGGAATATTGCACCTTCTGCGGACAAAAGTTGTTCCTCTGGTCTGAATGGTTCAGATCCAGAAAAAATGAGTGAATGACAAAGGATGAAGACCTTCCATGAATGTTTTAAACACATAGAATGATGCTTTGATGATGAACCTATGTACCTGTATAACATGTCAAACAAACAAGCACATCAAAGATACCAGAACATCATTAACACATCCATACTAGTGACTAAGGAATCCAGTAACATATACATGTGAGATCAGTACAATAGATATGTGGGATGGAAATCAGATTTGCATTAAGAAATAGATGAATAAGCTTACAACAATTTCCTTAGTGTTTACAAAATCCTCCCCAAGACAAACACCTCATCCCCAATAGCTCCAACATGCTCTCTTGTGCTCTCTAATGGATTGGGGTAGATAGTCAATTCAACATAATAACAATACCATTCAGTTCTCCCTCTCAACTATGGATATGAGATTGTATTTATAGGGCTTAATGGATAGGGATAGTTGAGAGAATTGTGGGTGAGGTGGATCCAAGATCCTACCAAGGTGGATCTCGACTCTAGCCAACCTAGATTGATAGGGATAAGGGAGGAAAAGAGGCTCAAGTTATAGAAGCCTCGAGAAACTTCTCTTTTTCCCATTTTATCAAGGGTACCACTTTTCTTCCCTTATGACAGGGTAGTTTAGGTGATAAATGCTCCAAGAGAACAACACAAACGTGGTGGCACTGCTTTTCTATAACAGGATACAGGCAATGCTGAACAAGGTACCGCTCATAAGATAAAGGGAAAGCACGGTGCTAGGTTTTTTCATGTAGAATTAACATCCAGAGCAAGTTTCCACTCTAATTTTGGGATTTAGGGAAAATATAGGGTGTTAAGGATCTCATCACATGTTGGTGATAGGATTTGGGTATAACAAAATTTCCCCCAAAGCATGAGGCTTAGAGGGATATGATAAGCAAGAGCTTTGAGAGAACAAGTTGTCACTTTGAGGTGAGAGTCAGCTCGATCAGAGAGTGTCGTAGAGTAGGTATCTACAATACATCAATACTTTTGACTCATAGACAAATGTAACCAACTCATGGCTGCAGACCAATAAAAGGAAGATACATGAGAGGAATAAACAATCATGGCTACTAGAATACAACGTATATCCATGTGATAGAGGACTCAAACTTGGACATAGCTACTAGACATACAATGTAGATCTATGTCATACAGACGCAAATTTGAGCGTAGCCACGACCATACAAATGTGGATCCATGCCAGATATACAAAACTCGATCGAAACCTGGTGAAAGCATTGAGTGCTAAACAAATACCTAGGGTCTTCATCTCGTCTTCCACAAAGTATGATTCTATCCATGTGATTACAATGTTCTGAAGTTGAACATGGTAGAAACCACCTAATTACTGGCCAATGATGTGAACCGTTAACAAGTGCGAGGGAGATCACCATTAATGTCAATAATTCCCAAGGTACCCTAGTACAATCTACTGAGTGTGAATATAAGATGTCCTGACGTCGAACACCCAGTCGATTCTATCGATCAAAGGTCAATGATGTGAACCTATGTCGAGAGCAAGAGAATCTGTCATTGAGGCATATAGATCTCAAGGTACTAAATTTTTTTCTAAGACTATTTCCTAGATGATGAGCTGATGTCGACAGGAATAGTCTCGTCGAAGGAGGGCCATGATGAATCCCACATCTATGACACGAAACTTGGAACAAAGTTCTGGAATCATGTGAATGAGGTTACCATAATACTGACTCAAAAGTACTGACACAAATGCTGTTTTGACTGTAGAGGTAAAACTTCTTCAACTTCCCTTTGAACATCAGGCAGCACGACAAAAGACTTGGCAGCATGACTAGACCAGACAAACAAACAGTGCAATGGTGGACAATGCATCCTTTTGAAAGATTCAAAGGAGTGACATGACTCATGAAAGTGGATCGTCATGAAAATCAGCTGAATACCCAATTGACTAAAATGATATGCAGACAAGTGCCATGTTCAATGGTAACAACAAACTACCATTTATTTGTAAAATGATTCCCTTCCAATAATTTCCCCATCATGGTTGATGAGTGCATATTTTTGTTTTTATGAGTTCAAAGAGGGTAACAAACACTCATTGTAGCTCGTTTGAAGACAAGTCCAAACTCTTATGTTTTACGAACCTGAGAGAGGAGGGGTTCGTTCCCAAAAGAGGGTATCTCAATGTTTAATTTAATGAGTCCAATGAAAGTTAACTCGGTATCGTTCATGTTTAGAGAGTCTAAACGACCACAAAAGAAGACTCCACAGGGTCCTTTTTAGTAAAATAGTTCATCTGAACTGAAAAAGTGATAACCTACCGTTAGATGAACGACTCTTCAAGTGCTTTAATGAGCGTGAAGAAGACAAGATCACTCGACAATATTTTTCATATTTAAGGATCCCAAAAAGAGTTTAAAGAAGACTCCACTAGGTCTCTTTTCACAATGAGGGATTTTACGAGTCTGAAAAGAATCAGAAAAGGACTTAGACCTTTGATGCTAGGTTTTGAGAGCATGACCAAAGTGTCGCAATAAATGCTCAAAGACTTTTTCCATTTTATGGTAGTACGAAAAAGTCAAAAACAAACTCCCAAAACTTTTACTACTACCGTTCTTTGTCCTACAACAACTTGAAAAACAACTGTTAAGCTCTCCAATAGACGACATTAAAGGATCATGACCGATATTTTTCTAGTAATCAATGATTTTAAAACAAAACTATGACATGTCAAAACCTAAAATGTGTATAAAAGTTATGTAAATAGTAAAAAACCAAAACATTTTACCATTTACCAATAGTGGAGAGCCTTTGGAGCATTTTATTGGTTAGATTTTCAGCTACTAATTTCGAGAGCATCTATCGTCGGATTTATGTACCGTCAGATCCAAGTAATAGCTTAAACCTTGCTCTTTCATTTCATGCTTTCAATTTTGATTTTTGGGGGTGTTTTGGGCCTTGTGGGTGAGCCCTAAAATCATGGAAGTAGCAACTGTTCTTATCCCTTGCGGGATAAGCGGTACCACGCTATAACCATGCCTAAAACACTTGACATGGGCGGTGCTGGCCGTGGGTAAATAAAAATGCATGCATAAGCCAAACTAGCTCAAATTTGACGATTTTAATGATTGGCGATGTTTCTAATCAATCTTGTGATGGTTTATGACAGGTTCCCATTGATAAAAAATGGTAATTTGGAAAGAGAGGCAACATGACAATGATGATGCATTTTCTGAATGAAACGTGGGATGTATAGCCGTGTTGAGAGATTGCGGTCTTCTAAAGTTTTTTCGTACACCTAGCATGGTGTCACATGAGTGCCTATTAGAGCATATTCTCTGTATGTGGAATGTGGAGCAACAATATTTCGAGGTGGGTGCTCATGTATTGATAATAGAAGTAGAGGATATCTACTTCCTGACAGGCCTATCGAGACGAGGTGCTCCCATCTCTTTGACTGGTTCCCATGGAGGGGACATCACTACCCAAGAGCTGATAAATTGCCATTGTACTCCTGGGAATAGAACATTGAGGAAGAAAATTCCCATAAAAGTAGTGGTGGATGGCCCTCTACAGACAATTTTGTTTACCATGCAGAGAGTGGTGGGGAGCCAAGGAGTACTCTAGGCATCTAGAGCGCATATGCTCTACGCTATAGAGGCAATGGCGCCCACATTCTTCAACTGGGTGGAGTCTCTACTTTCGATCTTCAAAGATCAGTTGACCAAGTGTCGGCAGGGGGAGCTAAAGCAATTCGGTTTCGGTTCCATTCTAGCTTGTTTCTTTTTTGAGCGAGTCCCCCAGATGAGACCCCAGGTGGTGTTTACAGAGTCGAGAGCAAGGGACCCTCGCATGCTAAGATGGGTGTGGATCATTGCCCGCATAGGGGCAGGTAGAGGCAAGGTAAATTTTGGTGACCCGTTCCTCTGATGGTTGAGAGATAAACTCCTCATGGTCGAGGACTATGCATATGCAGGCACTGACTTCAGTAGTGACCTTGACCTACCGCTTCCACCTGGTGGACAATGGGGTGATATCGGTAAGAAACAAAAATCCTAAAATGAAAATTGTGTTTTTATGTTTATATGTTTTATATTTTTTATGCGTAGTAACAAGACTCGAATGTTTTCATGCAGATGTCGGAGCAGCACAACCTGGGGGAGCCTCCCCACTAGACAGGAGAGTCAGATCCTGCTTTGTACCATAGGGTGATGATGTGAAAAGGGAGATAGAGGAGAACCTCAAGAGGTTGACTCTAGACATCCCAAATGCCTCGATTGACGACCTCCCACTGAGGTATCATAGGCCCACTGTAGGAGTACCGGGTCATTTCAGCATACTACTACGTCGAGTAGCCCGGGTGGTCATGTGTTACCACAAGCATCACTAGACGATAGGGTGCATGATGTATTCACTAAAAGTTGATAGATAGCTTCAGGAATTTTGTATGATGACTTTTTTACCTGAAATCCTGCATGCTTCAGATGAGATCTCGTGACCTATTTTTTGTAAAACATGTTTATATATATATATATAGACTTCTACTTTGGTGTTTATATGTCTCAAATGGTGAATTTTTTTATAATGAGTTTATGTGCCTTTTTATAGTTTATTTATAGTGAACCATGTTTGATTTTCATGTCATGAATGGGCAATATGCCAATTTAGGATGTAATTTTCCAATGAGTTGGCAACTGCATTATCTTCCCTAGGGATATTCCTATAGGTAATAGCTTCAAATGACCTCTCTAATAAATGTACCTTTCAAAAAAGATGAAGAATCATGTGATTCCTGGTAGCATAGACATGGTTTAAATGGTAAACCACTATTTTTGAGTCCATAAAAACTACCAAGTTACGAACATCCCAGGAGGCAGCTTAAGTCAAAAGACCTATGACTGCTCCATACTCGGCAATATTGTTGGTAGTGGGACCAATACAAACTGCTCCTGAACTGACCAAATCATAAGCTAGGGAATAGAGAACCCAAGCAGTTGAGGCAAGATTCAAGGTGTGACAACAAGCACCATCAGCGAAGCCATAGAAATCCATGTACTTTGCACGACCAAAACATGGTATAAACAGATATGGACACTAAACTCAAAACCATATTGAAAATACTCAAGCACACTAAAAAGTCAAGTAATATACATATATACAAGGTACTATACAAGAAAAATCTAGGCATAGTACCTCTTCAGGTACAACCCATTGCGAGGTTGTTCTAAGGGGATTCCATCATAAGGCTACGAGCTCGTAGGCCCCTTTCTCTAAAACTTTGGAAATAACGAAAGGGCCGTACCACATGGATTCGAACTTTCCTTTCCTTAGTTTGTCATATCTATGATCATAGTTCAAAACTAGGTCACCTTCATTAAAGGCACGAGGTTGGACAGACTTGTCATATTGCGCCTTGACGCATTTCTTGTGTGCCTCATTGGCTAAGGTAGCATCTCTTCTAGTTTCATCAAGGTTGTTCAAGTAGAGAAATTTTTCTTCCTATACGGAATTTTCTGGGATAAGTTTGATGGCAAGTTTCAAGTATGGAATCTACAATTGAATAGGCAAGACAACTTCTAGTCCATAGACAAGCTGAAAGGGCGTAAAACCAGTAGTTATTTTCACCGAAGTCCAGTAAGCCCAAAGAGCGGGGAAAATAACATGGTGCCAGTTGGATTTATGGTCTCCAACCATCCGACGCAACATTGTTTTCAAAAATTTGTTAATGGCCTCGACCTGACCATTATCTTGTGGATAATAAGGCATTGAGTTTTCATTATGAAAACCTAGCTTGGCACTTAGTTCCTCCATCATTTGATTATGGAAACATGATCCATGATCAGTGACTATGGACTACGGGACTCCGAATCTTGCTATCACATGATTGAAAAAAAAGAGGGGTAGTCTTATCATCCTCTGCATATGTAGGCATAGCCTCATCCCATTTTTTAAAATAATCAATGGCTACGATGATATAACCATGCTCCCCAACGGAGTCACCATATTTGTAGCCAGGAATATTGCACCTTTTGCAGACATAAGCTATTCCTCTGGTCTGAATGGTTCATATCTAGAAAAAAATGAGTGAATGACAAAGGATGAAGACCTTCCCTAAATGTTGTAAACACCTATAATGACGTTTTGATGATGAAACTGTGTACCTACAAAACATGTCAAACAAACAGGCACATCAAAGCTACCAGAACATCATTAACACATCCATACTAGTGACTAAGGAATCCAGTAACATATACATGTGAGATCAGTACAACAGATATGTGGGAGGAAAATAAAATTTTCATTAAGAAATAAACGAAGAAGCTTACAACCATTGCCTTAGTGTTGACAGACTCCTCCACAAGACAAACACCTCATCCCTGATAGATCCAACTTGCTCTCTTGTGCTCTCCAATGGATTGGGCTAGATAGTCAATTCAACAACATAACAATACCATTCAATTCTCCCTCTCAACTATGGATATGAGCTTGTATTTATAGGGCTCAATGGATAGGGATAGTTGAGATAATTGTGGGTGAGGTGGCTCTAAGATCCTACCAAGGTAGATCTCGACTCCAACCAACCTAGATTGATAGGGATAAGGGAGGACACGAGGCTCAAGTTCTAGAAGCCTCAAGAAACTTCACTTTTTCCCATTTTACCAAGGGTACCACTTTTCTTCCCTTATGACAGAGATTTTTAGGTGAGAACCGCTCCAAGAGCACAATACAAACATGGTGGCACCACTTTTCTATAACAGAATACAGGCAGTGTTGAACAAGGTACCGCTCATAAGATAAAGGGAAAGCATGATGCTAGGTTTTTTCATGTAGAATTAACATCTAGAGCAAGTTTCCACTCCAAGTTTGGGATTTAGGGAAAACATATGGTGTTAAGTATCTTATCACATGTTGGCGACAGGATTTGGGTATAACAAACTCCCAAGTCACAATTTCGACCCTTCGGGAAAATGCACCAAATCTTCTCCCAATGCAACAAAAATGAGTAAAATGGATTCTAATGCTTAAGTACTAAACATGAGAATTTAAATAAAAATTAATTAAAATACATCCATCATACATTTATCATATATACATTTCTCCATTCGAAATAATAAGCATTACCATGGCATATATCAAAATAGAGTGGAAATGGTCATTGTTTGCTCATTAAAAGTCATTTTGTCATACAACTCTCGGAAATTTTGACTTGAAACTTTTTGAGAATTAAAAAAATATAATTTTGAACTGATTACAAACATAAATGGACAATTAAATTCTCTCCCAATTCGAAATCATCAGCATTACAATGGTTCACAACAAGATAGTGGGGAAATGACACTATTTCTTCATTGTTCAACATTTTTACATGAATTATTTTGGGTATTTCGACATGAGAGTATTATGAAAGTGAAATAGAGAGAATATACATCATAAAATAATATAATGGACATTATAATATTCCCCAAATATATCAATATTTCATCCAAAGCACAATCCCTCCATTGGCATGAATACAGTGTGAAAACTGTAAATAGTTGAGAGAGAGTGCTACAATAGAAAAATCCACATGATTTATTGTAGATTACACCTAAAAATAAGATTCCATTAAATATCCACTAAATACCTGAGTGGCATCTCCAAACACCAACTTGGATGGGAATCTTTTCCCCTCGAAATTGGCTAAGGCAACAAAACTAGTCATCCACTAGCTCTCACAATTCACAAATGACAATTTCTAAAATTATCAAAATCCATTCTCTTGGTTTCTTCCTGTATATTATAAACATACTTAGCGTTCTAAGGTTCCCAATCAATACACAAACTAAATCCAATTCTAATTTGGGTGTGGGCTCAATATTTTCCATGTGTCCTCCCTTTCCTAGCCTTCCATCTTCCCCCAATTTGAGTAGGAACCCATTGAGCTTCTCCAACTCACATGAGAGATCTCTTAGATGCTCTATTTCGACCTAACATGTCAGATATGTCATATTTCAGCCTTCATATATGATTTGTGTCATAGGTGTCTGTTGGCCGAAAAAACTGTCCTAGGCCAACTTATGGAAAGACAACCCACACACTCGACTTAATGCAATCTTGTATATGTTTAAAGTAATTGTCCTTCACAGGATTAAGGCCCTGCACATTCAAATATATATACATATATATATATCAAATAGTGATAATTATATGTTAAAGAAGGATAACCAATATCAAAAAAGATTATCATAATAAATAGAATGATAAAAGTTCTCCCTTTCGATTCCAATAATTCACCAAATATTCTCATCTTTAGATATAACTAATGGTGGAAAATATGGAATATCATAACGTTCTCAACCAAAATAGTTCCTTTTAAAATGAAATCTGGTATCCTTGCTATCATGGCAGAAGAGCAACGTACTCCTTCATGACCGGTGACACATGATTACATTTATGTTTACCAACAGTGAAAATAAGTGAGCACATATCTCTTTATTAATTACACTTCGTGATTCTGCAGTAAATTAAGTTATCCTTTTAAAAATCCCAAGCAAAGCAGTGATTCTTGCCAATATTTGTTCAACTTAAACTGAGCGTGGCACTTAGGCATTTATGAAATCTTAACACATGTATAATCGTTACTCTGCAATCTTCCTTCTTTAAAAATAATGGAAAGAACATGCCATGTTCACGTTTGTTTTACTCAAAAATTCTAGCATGAAAATCGCCATAACATTCCTATATATATATATATATATTTAACCATATTGAAATGTTAACACTCCAAAATATTCAATTGTTTTAATGTAAGATCTCATTGCATGAAACCATACCTTAAACATACTAATTAATAAAGGTGAACTTTGCACGTCCCTAGGTTTCTCTTTTATTTTATTTAAATTGTTTTGAATAAAATAATAAAGAAACTTTCAATATAAAGTCTTTCCTTTAATTTTATTTTAAATTTTGTGGTAAAGTAATAAAGGAAAGCACGTATATTAAAATTTCTAAATACTAACTTTAATAATGAAACAATCAATTAAGTCCATAGATAAAAAAGTTCTTTGAATAATGTTGATTACATGCATATAAAAATAAGTTATTAATATTTTTTCATGAGATTAATAAGAAATTTAAATTTAGAAAAAAAAATGATCATAATTGAGCAAAACAATGTAAAGCTAAACAATAGCTCTAATGCTTTACTGAATTAGAAAACAAACAACTTACTCATCTCAAATCTCATTTTGAAAACATGAATCAAAACCTTAAAATTGAACTTTCAATTAATTTCTACTGACCTTTGAAAGTATTCATCAATGAATTATACATTTTAAGGAAAAATTGATGAGATTGTTAAAATATGATTTTAATCAAACCTAGCCAAACTGAACCAATTGATCAACTTAAATGGGATTATATAAGGGAATGCGAGTTTAGGTGGGAACTAGGAAGCTGATAAAATCAAGCAACAAAAATCACCAAATCATTAGACCATGCCAAGCAACAAGTTATTCAATGAGTAAAAGACCAAAGGAAGAAGCCAATTAAATCATCAACCAAATCAAGTAAGATAAAATAAAAGAAACCCAAAGCTAAATGTTTACAAAAATTTAATGGGGGGGCCTTTATTTTGCATAAAATGAAGGGAATTTGTTGGGGTTCCAACAGTGTCATATCATCTTCATCATTTTTTTTCATAGAGCTAGGAAATCTAGTCCAAGTGTCTCACTAGCTCCAAAATGACTCTTCCTTTCCCATGTAAGTTACATTTCCTCCAAAATTAGACCTATGATGCATATGTACTAATGTATTAACCTTATAACTCATCCAAGAACCTTTAGGCTTCCCATGGATTTGAAATTGCAAGAGGAGGTTTCCATTTGTTACCAAATTTCTAGCTTGTGTGGGCCCCATAGTCTCCATGTGTCTCCATGCTCAATTTACACTTTTCCTTTCCATTTTATTTATTTATTTAGATCCTTTATTAAATATGTATGCCATTCTAATGTTCAAACATAATTTATTGTCCCTCTTATTCCAAATTCCAAATCTTCCACCTCCAACCTAGGAAACTAGTAATTTTCCTCCTTGGAAATTATTTGACCCTTAGCATCAATTTGACAAACTCTCATGAATATGGAAAATGTGATTAGGCCATTTTGACCCAATGAAAAATTTGGGACATGACAATTTCTTATTGTGAACTTGAATAGGGTCCTTTCCTTGGAGAGGATGATGAAACATATATTATAGATGATTTTCTGAACTCTCTGATAAGTTCACAACCACTTGAAGATGATATGGTTGAGACTATAGATGAGAAGTCTTATGTTTTTAAATCTAATAAATTATGTGTGATTGTGTAGCATACCCTCCCCTCTACATCATCATATAAGGGAGGAACATAACTTCACTGTTCGCTCTGATACCACAATGTCCATGTACCCACATGTCCATACACCTGACTGATATGCGTAATAATTTAAAATTTATTATTTCTTTCTCTTTAAACATAATAATGGGTGATGTTCATCCTTTTAACATTCATGCTTAAGAATAGACACCACTATAACATTCATTCCACAGTGGAAAAATCCACTCTGCAACAAGAATAGTTGTTTCCGCACTGAAACTGACTTTTCCAAATTCTGAATTTGGGTAGCGGGAATCCTGAAATGTGGTATTTTCACTTGTCACTTTTTCACTTTCCGACTTCTGAATTCCCAAATTCTGATTTCTGACTTCGAGTAGCGAAAATCCTAAAATGCGATATGCTCAAATCTTGTCATTTTCCTGCTTTCTGACTTCGGACTTCGAGCTTTAGACTTCGAAAATCCCGACATACAATACCTTTACTCGTTCACTTTCTTCTTTTTGACTTCTGACTTCGAACTTGGGAAATCCTGAGATACGATACCCTTACTCCTTCACATTCTGCTTTCCGATTTCTGACTTTCCTCTTTTTTTGAGCCGACTTCAGGATGCGTAAATCCACGAAATGATTACTTTATCTTTTTGTTTTCAGATTTCCAAATTCTAGCTTTTCTCTTTCTGCAAGATGATACCGAGGTGCGGAAAACCAACTTTTTTCCTTAACCTTTTTCTATTTTGTCGATTTCCACCTTCCAACTTCTGCCTTTCACAATGGACTCGAGGTGCAGAAATATACACTTTACCTTGCCTTTTTCCCCATTTTTCCCTCCTTCTGACTTCCAACTTCCTCCTTCCACATGCAGATTCCAGAGGGCAGAAAAACACATTTTTCCTTAAGATAACTTCATCTTTGACTCTCTATCCAAGTGTCCAAACTCCATAATCATAAGCAAAATGCAATGGAAAAACATAAGGCATATAGAGATGCAAAATGCAGGGACATTTAACAATACTAAACTCTACTTAAATATTTAATAAGCATTCAACATAATCAGTACATTCATAAGAAAATACATTACATAAATAATACAACAAAGAATACTTATCTTGAAGATGAAGTTGTCCCACAACTAGCTATGTCACTGCAATGTTCCACCCAACCATAGGCCAGTTCTGTTCATCAATTTCTCAACACAACTACCACCCTCAAGCTGGGAATGATTTCCACAAGGAACTAGGGAACAACAGGTTCATGCATAGCCAAAACATATTGTTACGGAGATAAATTCCTATGGCTTGGGGTACCACAACAGACAACTTGACTCCAGAAATCAATCTTTCCCAATATGCAATAGAAATAAAACATCTAACACTAAAGGATCAGACCTCGTACCTTATTCCGAACGGTTGAAGTAGATCCCCGTTGAGCTTTCCAATATTCAGCTTGAATTGATAGAATACTTCCTCAACAACAAGTAAACAATACAAGCATACTATATATCATGGTGTTAGATATATTCTAGCATATATAATCAATAATGTAAAAGCATTTGACATAATCCCATGGATAAAATATTCAATCAAATACACATCATTAGACAGGAAAAGATATTTCTATTAATATAAATCAAAGATTACAAGATAGATACAACCTCTGACGGCACGTCTGCGAACTGGAGAAACTGAATCCCCCACTTGGGCCTCCACCACTTCAATCCTCCATCTCTCGATAGCAAGCTCACAAGTAAAAGGCAAGCTTGGGAAGAACACCAAAGTGCTCCAAGGGACAAAGGGATGCAGACTCAAGTATAAATTCTGGCAACAATGGCCTATAGTTTCTTTGCTCTCAATTCTCTCCTCTTGCCTTCAATGTACCAAGGGGTTCCTTATATAGCTTTCAAAGGGATAATGAAAGGTCGAATCCGTGTGATCTCAAGGCATATGGAAGGCCAGGAGTCATATGAGTCGGATCCATGTCAAGGAAAACTCCAAAAGGATTTGGATTATGCAGACATCCCGATGTACACGGTTATATGGGTCAAACCCGCGTATGTATGCGGTTATAGGTTTAAAAGCCGCGTATAAAAATTTTCATATGTTTTTACGGATGATCAAGGAAACATCAAAGGACAAAAAATGGTCCATGGGGTCTAAAGAGTCTGCAGTGGGACAGGGGAAGGCCATACAAAGTGTGATTCACCTAGAGTGGCGAAATCCGCTATAACAGATGCCCCCTAATGTGTGCGGTCAGAGGGGTCATACAATGGCCGAAATACATTATAATTCAATCCCAGAAGAGGAGTGATGAAGGATCCCAAATGGAAGACCAGCCACCCAATCAACATAGTACAATAATACAACTCTGCATACCACTCCAAGTACATATAGCAGTCCCGAATACATAAGAGTACAATGGCCATGAATAGGCATAATACATGATATCACATATGTGGTCATCGCCACGTACAATATACATAGATCAGAATCTCCATGATGAAGATATACAAAAGGACCATGATCTCCATAATGGCTGAAGATATACAATAGATCAAGATCTCCATAATGGCTGAAAATGTCTGACATATACTGGAATCAAGTCACGAGAGCTGAAATCTCATGAACACTGGCACGATCAAGGAGGTAGTATATAAGAGATGCCACCAATCTGGAAAGTCTTCTACACAAACCGCTACGAGTACATGTCCTACTATGTGAATAGAGGTGTCAAGGTCGAACATAGTAGTCCATCGTTTGATTACCGGTCATTGATGTATACCATTAACAGACGCGAGATTACCCACCGATAATGAAAATGGGAATCAAGGTACTAGAGTGCAAACTAACAAGTGTGAATAAATGTGTTGAGGTCGAACACTTGAGAGGATCCATCGATCAGGGGAAATTGACGTATTCCCAATGACTTGTTGAGGCCTGGAAATTTGCAGGCGGCAACAGTAAAGGATTCTCCCCAATCAGTGTTCCCAACTAGCCCGCTGACTGTTTGGCATAGGGAATCCATCCGGTTACGGTCCGGCTACCATAGGTCAAAGTAACAACAAGGGTTTACCGGTTGCGGCCCAGTCCACTGGAATTTGTATTTTGACTTCATGTATGCAATGCATGCCTATCTTAACTATGCGGAGTGATAAAGATGCCAGGGACTACACAATGTGCTGCGCAGGTTCTTACCTCTCGTCTTAGGTTCTTGAACATCTAAAACACAAGGAAGTAAAACAGCTAACAATCTAAACACCTAACTATCTATCCCCGGGGAGCCAAAAAATAATTATTAATGAGTAATGCATCATTTCCATGTATAATAAACACATTAAAAATAGCTGCTATTTATGTTTACAACACACGAACCAGAATATCTTCTAACAATCAGATAGCTAACTGTTATATGTAACACAAGCATTACTCTGAATGAATTTTCCACAAAATTAAATCAGAAACCATCCAACAAGACATAGGTCACAGAGTTAGAACGATCTCACGATTTATGGACATAATCCAAAAAATAAAGTAGTTCATCTTTCTGCCATCCATCGCATAACATTTGGAAACTTCACAGCTCTTTCTCCAATAGGAAAACTAAAATCTTTATTGTAAAATGAAGTAGTTCTTCTTACAATAGGTACTCTAGTATTACTGGGGAAAAGCCCCCCTTTTGCTTTGTCTATCTTCCCTAGTTTTATACAAAAAACAGATTTGGTTGGGTTGCCCAAAGTGACATTTGGGCTCCCCAACGTTTCAATTCCTTATAACCTTTTACAAAATATTAAATTATACAAAAATTTGATCGATCCTTCTCATGAGGGGGGTCCCGCTTGGTCCTCCACGAATTTTCTCCATGCTGCTGCTTCAGCAGCGAGACCCTCAAACAAGTTGGGTTCCACGAACTGAATGCTCAGCTCGAATTTGTCAGCTTGGTTCTAAATGGCTTCAACTCTGGCCGTGTTCAAACGTACCTGCTCCTCCAAGAGCTGTATACTAATGGCTGTGTGGCCTATTTCATTTCTGAGGATTGGTTCATCAATAGCTCTGATGCATTGCACTTTGGCCTCTTCATCTTGTTGCCTTTTCTGCAACATTTCTGCAAGTGCATCATGAGTTGGGAACTCGTGTAGTCTCTGTTCAGCTTCTGCCTGACAACGGTTGTATGTGACCAGGGCTCTCCTAAAGAATTCTGCGCATGCTCCCTTCGTTTTCTTGACATTCTTCTGGAAGTCTTCTGCAGTGTTGACGGCGAATTCTATCAGGTCATGGTCCCTTTTCAAAGCTTGTTTATCCTTGACTACTAGCTCAGTTGGGACTTCCTTGTCATCCTCCACCCTGGTTATCCTTGAAGTCAGTACTTCTAGGATGTCTTGCGACCTGTCCACAAAATAAGAAGCGGTGTTTGAGATTTCATCCAGTCTGCCATCAATCTGGAGGACCTGACATCTTTCCTCCTCTAGAGCAGTTTGCAGGTACAGCACCTTAGCTTTCTGAGCCAAGATGTGTTCTTTAACCGGTTGCAGATCGACCTGCTGTGCCTTTGCTGCTTCCAGCTGCTTTTCCAGCTCCTTAACGCGCGAGGTATTGGATTCATATATGATACTTTGCTGCTCCTTCAGGTCATCTATCTTCACCCTCAGCTGCTCCTTTTCATCCTTTAACTCTTGGATTTCCTGTTGAGCTTTTCCCAGGGCTTCTTGTGTTGTTTCTTTCGCTTGTGCTTCTTACTGAATGGCGTGGATTTCGCTCTTTGTGGCCTCCATTTCCTTAAGCACTTGCTCATATTTTCTTTTCAATCTATTTCCGTTCTCTTTTTCCCTTCTCAGGGTGTCCTTGAGCTGAGCGGAGGTTTTCTTGGATGATTCTATCTCGATCATCATTCGGTCTATGTTATCCTCCGTAGCATGTATTGCTGCCTTCCCAGCCCTTATGACAAACCTTGGATCTTTATCTGTCCCGACCATCACGGCTTTATCTGTTATCATTGTACTGGTCATTTCTCCAGCCTCTACCTTTCTCTCAGTTCTCCTCATAATCCTTTTGGTAGCCCTGTCATAGTATACTGTGCTGAAATCAGGGACTTCTTCCCCTTTTTTCTGTGCAAAGGGTACTAACTGCAGTGTGGGGGTTGTAGGAGTGAGAGTAGTGGGCATTTAAGGGGTTTGAACCTAAGGGATTTCCTCACCCTGGCTCTGCTCTGTTTGTGATCCAGCAGCCAGTTGTTGTGTCAAATCTGTCTTCTCTGCTTCCTGTTCCCGAAGCTCTTCGTCCAGCTTTCTCTGGGCTTCCTCAGCTGCCTGCTTAGCAGCTTCCTCTGCTTCTCGGGCTGTTTCCCTTACTTGTTCAACTGCTTTTTGGGCAGCTTTCCTCTTTTCTTCTTCTCCTTTTTGGAGCCATTCTGCAGCCTCCTCTTCTAGCCTCTGGGCCTCTTCTCTTATCCTTTGGGCTGCTTCTTCAGCCTGAGCTTGCTCAGCCTTCTCTTGTTCAGATCCTTTTCCACCCTTGGTGGAGTGCTTTGGTTTGAACCTCTTACTGAGTGCTGTCATGTTCGGGGCTCTTCTGAATACAGATTCATCATTGTCGAAATGGTGGGTGTACTCATAAAAAACCGTGTGCTTTCTGCAATGCTCAGCCATTCTATCATGAGTGTCATTTCGCCTGAAAGTCATCTCCCCAAAATGGAACTTCCCTAGTTCCTCTATAAATTCGGGAGCTTGTTTTACATTGGCGAAATTGCAGCTGCCTAACTTAAATGGTAAGGGTGGATAGACAGCCTTCTTTTTCTGAAATAAGAAATGACCAACTCCGTCAATAAAAACCTGTCTAACAGGCTCCTTATGGATTATGTAATCTGTTGCATACTTGGGCAGCAGATAAGGTGTCCTTGACCCACCAAACATTCTAAGATACATCCCGTTCTCTGTCAAGAAATAATCACCATATTCCTCTATTACCTGCATAGCTTCTTCAGACATGCAGTCACATTCCTTTCGGAAGATAAGAGTGTGCAGAGGCATAATAAAATGCTCACAGATTTCTCGATAATAACTATGGTATTGATGAGCCCCCATTAGCTTGTAGGCTGCATATACGGGCATTCTGTCCCTGTCCCAAACACATTTGAGCCCGGGGAAGGGCTGGCGGCATAGTATGCAGTCAATCAGGATCGAGCTCATATAAAACTCGGATTTTTTCTGTTCTACTCCTCCTTTTGCTGCGGCTATACAAGAAGATAGACTACTAGATACCAGGCTGGACCAGTTGAAGATGGTACCTTCTGTGGCCACATAGAAAATTAGGGGTACCCATTCGAATTTGAATAATCTGCCATTAGCCCTCCCGAAGATCCTATTCAACATTAGAGCCATGAATCTGTAAGGGGCTCTAAGGCTGGCTGTGTCATAATCTTCAGTAGCTCTATGCCTATAGAGCTTCCCTGGTAATAGCATTCTCTTCATGGTTTCTATCAAATCCATCCTGAGATTGTCTAACCATTCATTGGACAAGAAAACTTGAGGTTCAGGTAGGTGGTAAGCTAAGGCCACATATCCAGGGCTAAAGGAAGCATAGCCCTGACCTTCAACATTACAGATAAGCATTGAGCCATGGTTGGTATGTGGTAGAACCCATCTCATCACCTCCTGGCATGGAAACAGCTCAGACCTGGTGGCAATCTTCATAATGGACGACTTTTCTATATTTGCGTAAATTGGTTCTTCCTCCAGGCCCATATCTGGGACTTCCCTACGGGAAATCAGCCTGTATATGTCTCCCCACTTATACTCAGGTTCAACCCCCGTGACACACTGGGTGTCCTCATAAATATACTCAGTTGGTAGGACGGCCTCTATCGCTGTTTGTTCTTCTACCACAGGGGCCTTCTTTTTCTGTCTTCTCGACATTTTAAAATCCTCCTGCAATGTAACATCATGATATTAAGCAATTCAAATTTGTGAATATTAGGAAGCAGTTTATTCTTTCTCTATTGTCTATATGACT
>LPNX011008798.1:604386-656900 GCA_001517045.1 Pseudotsuga menziesii | reverse complement strand
ATATATATATATATATATAATGGGGCTTTGCTATATGTAAAGCACACCGCACTAGGGATTGAAGATGTTTGGCTACATAGCATGTTATTGCACAGTGCACCAACAAATACATTAACCAAGAAAATAGAACAAATAAAAGTTGGGCTATAGATTCTAGCTAGCAAAGAAAAAGTGTTGTAGCTGATCCATTAATTAAATCAGCGATCAACCATATTGATCTCAGTCACAAATCATTTAAACACATTCGACACCGGATTATTCTGGAAACCCAAATGGAAAACCAGCAAAGGCAGGTTCTAATTATGCTTAGGAATTGTTAAAAAGGATGAGCTATACACTTTCATCAAAATTTCATGTATTCTTACTCACTGGAAGCAATTTACAGATTGCTCTGGTTCAGAGATGATCTTTGTTCTGTGTGGACATGTTATGAATCCTCTTCGTCCTTCAATCTTTGAGTATATTGCTTCACTCCTAGTCCTCATTCCTCTGCTACTGCCCATCTTCTTCCCCGGCATTATTTTTGTCCATATCCCTTTGGTTGTCTTTACATCAAGCAAGCATTTTTTATGATAATGTTACCTTGAAATGCCAACCATATTCCAACCATAGTGATTCATTTCACCTTCTTGTTGGCCTTTAGCCTTTAAGTTGATTGTTGAATTCAAACTTTTCCAAGGATTTTTTTCATTACAAAGTTTGGAAGAGGGATTAATTCAGATCCATTTTGGATTACCAAATGCCAAATAAAATTATGAGACCCCCTTGTTGAAGTAGTTTATCCTGTTGGGATGTGACTATGTAACTCTTCTCTTACTGGGCCATGAGCTGTTTGATGCCCTTACGGTTGGGCCCTGAATTTGTAACCCTTATCCTTCTAAGTTGTGAGTGTGTGGCTCTTATCTTGCTAGGTTTTTAACTCTTTGATTCCCTTAGGGTTGGGCCGTGACTATCTTGGTGACACTTAGTTGGGTTGTCATTGTCCTGTGACCTCTTGATTTGGGTCAACCTTCCTGTTGTTGCTTTTGAGCAGGTCATAACCTCCTTGTGGAAACTAAGGGTTGAACAGTACCTTCTTACTGCTAGTCATGACCTTGTTGGATTCCCAATTTTGACCCTTGACCTTGCCGCTGCTCATTAGAACAGTCCGTGACTCTGTTGATGCTCATTGGAGTAGGATATCATCTTGTTGTTGTTCACTGAATTTAGTCATGAACCTAATGCCGTTATAAAGGATGGGAGTGACTTATTTTTGGGTTTCCAACGATGGGTGTGATCTCCTTATGGACCGCTAAAATAAATTGTGATCTTGTTGGACTATTTTTCGTGACCTTTTGTGGACTGTATGGAAGGGGATTGCAACCTTATTTAAACTGCTAAGTCTACCTTACCTTTGTCTTGCCTATTGCAACAAGTTGAGTCCATTAAAGAGTGTGTCTGCGTGTATGGATTAAGGATGTCGGATGCCTTTGTTCATTTGAAGGAGAATCTATCTTGCTTGATTTAGGACTATCCTAAAGGCCTGCCATTTATTGCAGCCTAACCTTTAAACTACTAAAATCTATCTTTTATCTCTCTCACAAGGTATGCCATCTGATCCTTTGGTGACTTGTCCTTTCAATGACAATATGTTACCCTAAAAGTATCTGAGTATAAGGAAGATCCAAACTAGATCTAAACCAACATTGTTATAGTTCATTATCGTTGTTCTTTAGTTGTTAGTTTGTTTTACATGATACTATTTCTATTCTTATTATTTAGTTTATGTACATTGCAATTGAAAAATTGTATCTCAAGGACCAACTTTAACATAATGACCATTGGAGTGTCAAAGTTGAAAGAGACAAAAATTATGTTTTGAATTTATTACAACAGTATTGTTCTGTATCTAGCTCTTTTTTAGTTTTGTGTTATGCATTAAAGTATAAAATTTTAATTATCTTATATCAAATCCTAACCTAACCCTGAATTTCAACAATTATCTTAATTAGTTAAATATGTCTTTCTAATGTTCATTAGTTAATCTTTGGATTTTTTTTTTAAAATTCCTCAACAGGTGTTGCTTTTTCGACGTGCTTTCGACACATCGGTAAACACATCTGACGGCCGTGGCATGACTCTGAAACTTCCACCCGTCGAACGATCAATGGTTCAAGTGTCGGTTCGTGTCAGAAGGCTGACTCTTCCAATGTTGGATGGCATCGGTTAGTCAACACTTGCTAGATTAAAATACCGACGACAGCGCCATTCTGTCTGTCGGATTGTCGACGCTTTATGCAATTTTGATTGACAATTTGGAAGGAAATATGGTCGAATATGTGACACAATGGTCTGTCAGATCTTCGACCCACATTAGTCGCATGTCTAAGATCCGACGTCACGCCACCGACGGCAAAAAAAATGTGTATGTGTCGAAAAGGTGACAGATAAGTGTCGAATTTCAGACATGCAAGGTGTCAGATTTTGCGGTAAATTTTTGTAGTGACATCATGGAAGTAGCAATGCCTTTGTAAATCATAGTGCGTTTGATGGTCATGTTAAGACATTCCACATGAATCAAGAGAGACACGCAGTAAGGCAAGCAAGGCTGTAGTGCCATGGTTTCAAATTTGATGATGAAAGAAGAGTTATCATCATTCACTCTGAGAGTAGAAAGCAAATATTTCATTTGCGATGGAAAACTCTGAAGAAATTCAAGCACAGACATCGCACAAGAAGTTTGGCCCAAATCCTCGACAACAGAATAATTCTGGGCAGCTCGGGCATTAGGATTGTGCCTCAAACACTTTAGGACTCCCTTAGTAATGCAAGGTACAATCTTAGGTTTATCCATAGGGTTTTCAATACGCAAAGGACTCTCGGTAGGAGGAGTTTCTTTTCCAAGGTTTGGTTGTGATGAACCGTAGTCTTCCGCATGAGTCAGAACCTTAGTGGCATGCACCATGTTGATGCACCCATGACCAGTACTGGTTTTCGGTGGATTTTGATCTCCACCTAACACAGAATGATGATCATGGGTCCTCGAGTTCATATTTTGATTATGGGGTAAAGGATTGGTTAGCACAGTTGGGCCATGTGCTATGAACCTCAAGGCATCTTCCATACAAGAGCACAAGTGAGTGAGGTGGTCATCCTTACACAACTTGCAAGGAAACTTAACCTCACATTTAGACTTCTTGTCCCCCCTAGCATTACGGTCATTCTTGTCATTAAAATTGGCATTTTTGTTCTTGTTCCCACCCTTACGATTGTTTTTACCCTTTTTCTTATTCCTTCTGGGCTGCTGGTTGCCCTTCTGGTTCGACGATTGCACAGAAAGTACACTCACCATTTGGGTGGGTTGAGACGAAGCCGGGGCTTATCCCAGAGTGGATTGATTGACAAAAAATTGACTCACTTGTTTCGCAACCGAATCTGCAGGTTTGGTACTCGTACAACCCACAATTCCATCGGCATGTGGTCCAGGTTTGATCTTAGGATCGAAACTAGAACGTGGAGCATTAGGTATGATCTCATATAATAGCTCGGATTGAGCATAAATCAAATCCAATTCCTGTGCCCTAAAAATTGCTTGTTCCTCGTTCTAGACTCTGGATGTAGAAACATCCTTCATGATATAAGGTAGCAATGATTTAAGGAACCACTCAAGGAGAAACTCCAGTGGTATGAAAGCTTTAATCAACCTCTTCTGTCTACACCACTCTTGGATATGGTCTAAGATATGTGTGGCCTTGTCCTGCCGAAATGTCGACAAGAGCTCCTTACCAATGTCGTAACGCACTGGTAGCTGGAAGTGGTTGAGGAAAGTCATAGCAAGGTCATCAAACAAAATGAATGCCCACTTTGGTAACTCTATGTACCATTTCGCTGCAGGCCTTGTGAGGGTGCATTGAAATAGCCTCAAACGGATTGAGTCATCGTGTAAAGAGTTGGAAGAGCACCAAAGGTGAAAGGTAGTGACATGTTCACTAGGATCTTCTCCTGGTTTTCCCTCGAATTTGGGAATGTCCGAGGGAAGCTTAGTAGGGACAACTGGCCAGGCCGGATCATGAGATACAGGATCGTTCATTAGTCTCGATAAACTAGGTAAATTTAACGTTGCGAGGAAAGTGAGCCTAAGTTGAGCCGGTCTGTGCCATGCTCCTTGATAGTTTTGGTTCATATAAGGCTGACTACTATAAATACCATGGCCTTGGCCATAATATCCTCCTCCCGTTTGTCCCGTATAGGGTGGCATGGAAGCATTATGATGCGGTGTACCTTGACTATGAGGTGCTACAAAGCCATAATTAGAGGAGTAAACGGGTTGTTGATACCTGTAACCATAAGGTTGATAGCTCTATTCATACTGTGGTCCATGGGCTTGTCCATGAGAAGCTCCATAAGATGTCCCATGGGATATCCCATGAGAAGCTCCATAAGTAGGGATATGGGAAACTCCTTGCGATGGACCGTAAGACGATCCAGAAACAGGAATATGACCTCCCGATACAATGGGAGATACTTGACTCTAAGATACTACTGTGTGGGTAGTCGTAGTACGAACCTGACTAGTAGCAACATTCTAACCCAAAGGACCATGTGAATGCGAGGGAGTAAGGGTTGTCAAAAATGCATTCGAAGGAGTAGGAATAGAGGACAAAGGGACATGTGAAGGGATATAAGTGGTATTCCCTATGGTCACTCATCTCGACCTCTGGTATCCGTATATGACTACTAACATTAGGTCTGGGACGGGCACGTGAGCTAGCTTCCACCACCGGGATGGAAGGTGCAATGTGACTAGTGCTCCCAAATCTCTCCGCACAGAAAGGAATACGAGAGCCCCCAGGTGTAGTGCTAGGTTCAATTTCTGACTCGGGATGATGTGCCGGATCATGTGCATGGATATTAAGCATGCCATAACTAACATGACTAGTGCTTGTGGGTTCATGGTGAGTCTCGTCGCCCGGAAACCAATACCGACAACCTGTGAATGAGGGATCGTATCCATAATGTGAAGGTATATCAGGTCAAGGATCATATACAGGAGTATGATCTTCATCCCCAACCTTTTGAGGTGGAAAGGACATCTTAGGAATCTCATCCTCGTGATCTCCCATCGTGTGTGAATCAATGCGAGAAGTAGTTCTCCCGGACTGTCTATTTCTCTTTCCTAAAGGAAGAGGAGATGTGGAAGGCGGAAGTCTTGCTAAACAACGGGAATGGCGAAGTGCCGCACCCGAATCCACAATGACTCAAAAATGAAAAATACTCTTCTAATTACACAAACCCTAGGCAAACTAGCATGCACAGAGCATACACCTATATAATGTAAAGCCAAATCACAAGCAAGCGAGGGTAGGATATGTGAGCTCCCAAATGAAGCAGGTATGTCTCGCCTAGGAGAGGCTTGAGACCCCCATACACAACAAGCGAAGGTTCGTAACCAATTATTGTGGCCCTCAGCTTCAATACATATAGTGACTGTGCTGTCCGACCCCAACCTGGCCGGGGCACCTGTAGAATAACCTTTGCGAAGTACCCCCTCAATAACCTAGGTAAGGCAACTAAGGTCACCTCAATATAATCAATGTTTAGGTGGACAATCATAGGTGGGATTGACCGTATGGGCAGGGTAGCAAAGCCCGAAACTCTTGAAAGAGCCCCCAGATACAAATACAATCCTGGAAATATCTCCGATGCTACTCAGTTATGACTAGGGGTCATCCCAATCAATAACCACTCACACTGCCTCGTGCTTAACTCCCTTGTAAGAGGAGGATCCTAAGAAACACTAATTATACCAAGGAATTTCACACTCTCACCTGGACAAACACATACATGTTGTTGTTTAGTGGTCTTGGAGAATTTACTCACAATGAACTATTCCAAGACCCTAAAACCTAATCTTGTTGGTGCACCCTATAAAAGAAAAGAGTGTAATTCATTTTATTATGCATTGATTTTAATTGGCTTATTACTCAAAAGGGTAAATGACCATGCAACTAATGGTGTTATGACACAACAAGAAGTAAAATGCACACTTAACAATCAATGCAAATGCACTGTGTCAAATGAAAAACGGGGTATGCTACTACATCAAATGAAAAATTCTCCTTCAAATGAAAAATGTAGTCATTCCTATATGAAAATCTAACTAGTATTTCTCCAAGCAAACCTAGTGCAAGTACCATGCAAAATCCAAGATGCAATGATGCATAATGATGCGAAGAAGCAAATATTTTTGTAATTTTTTGAATTAAAATGAGATAATAAAGCAAAAGAATGACTCTGCCATCCCCAGACTCTGCAAGCACTATCAAACAGCACCCCCGCAAAGCACTAAGGAAAAAGAGACCTAATGCACTAATCCCAAAACAAAAAATAGAAAATGCAATGACAAGAACATTCTTAAAAAATTCAACCTAAAAAGCGTCTCTGGTAAAAAACAGAGGTGTATACAAACTCTAGAAGCATCCAAGGAGACTCAACAATCATCAACACTCACCCAGCAACACTTAATATTCCCCTAAAAGGAAAAACTCAGGGCATATGCGACTGTGTGCAGAAAACCCGCGTATATATGCGGAAATTGAAGTCAAAACCGTGTGTACACGCGACTGTGAAGCGAAAAATCGCATACAGGAAGAAAAAGAGATAAAAAAAAGAAGGTAAACAGACAAGCTGAGACAAAATTTACTCCTATTAGACACTACCTGACAAACATGCCCCAAAACCTAACTCAGAAACAGAGAAATTAGAGCAAATCAAGAACATTGAATGCCGATAAAGACCCCCAAAGAAAATGACTAGGAACTCCCCAGTATGGTCGCCAATTCTGTTATGGAGAAAACTTCCTATGGCTTGGGGTACCACAACAGACAGAGTAACCATAGAAATCAATCCTTTCCTATATGCAAGAGAAACCAAACATCTAACACTAAAGGATCTCGATACATACCTTATTCCGAACGGTTGATGTAGATCCCCCTTGATCCTTTCCACTCTTGCTTGTATTGATAATTTTCTCTCTCGACATTCAGCAAACAAGACAAGCATTCTATATAATTGTGTTATACCTACTCTAGCATATATAATCAATAACATATAAGCATTTAAAAGCATCCATGGATTCAATACTCATTTAAATACACATTATTGGACAAGAAAAGATATTTCTATTAATATAAATCAGAGATTACAATAGTGACAACCTCTGTCGGCACGTCTGCGAATCGGAGAAACTGAGTCCTCCACCTGGGCCTCCACCACTTCAATCCTCCATCTCTCGATAGAAAGCTCACAAGAAAATGAAATCTTGGGAAGAACACAAAGTGATCCAAGGGACAAAGGGATGCAGACTCAAGTATAAGCTCCAACAACATTGGACTATAGTTTTCTTGCTCTTCAATTCCTCCTCCTTTAATGTATCCAAAGGGTTCCTTATATAGTGCTTCAATGGGGTAATGGAAGGTCAAATCCGAGCAATATCAAGGCATATGGAAGGCCAAGAGATAAGTGACTCGGATCCACATTAAGGAAAACTCCAAAACTATTTAGCCTTTTGCACACATCTCGATGTACGCGGGTTTAAGGGTCAAATCCACGTATATACACAAGAACATGTTTAAAAGTCACGTATAGAAAATAATGCATGTTTTTAGGGATGATCTTGGAAACATAAAAGGTACAAAAATGGCCCATGGGGTGTAAAGAGTCTGTAGAGGGATAGGGAAGGCCATAAAGGTGTGATCCACCATGTGTGGTAAAATCAACTGTAACAAGGATTACACTATTGTCAATATCATCAATATTGTAATGATAATCATTGTTGTTGTCATATAATCATCATCGTAATTGTTATCATCACCATAATATAATCCTATAATCATCATTATCATAATCCTCTTCATCATTGACATTATCATTGGCATTGCCATCATTAGCATCCTTAGTCTCGTCATTATCATCATCACCGCCACCATAATCATCATCATCACCACATAATAACATCATCATCATTATCATTATTAATTTCATTGTCATCATTACCACCACCACCACCATCGTCATCATCACTGCCATTATCATTGTCATCATCATCGTCACCAGCCTTATTGTTGTCACTTTCATCCTCATTATCTTTGTCATCATCATGAGAATTGAAATTTTAGAGGAAGCTGTTCAAAAATTTCCCTCAAAAGTCCAATTCTCATGAATTTTATTGTGTGGGGTTGTAAAAACCACCTCTAAAATACATTTAGGGTAATTATTTTACATCCCCCCCCGCTTGACAAAAAAAAAGTATTGAGAATTAGACTTTTGGGGGAAGTTTTTTACAACAGCCCCCAAAAATACAATTCTCATTACTTATTTTTAGGGGGGGGGTTCTAAAAACCACCCCTAAATGTATTTTTGAATGAAGTTTTAAAGTGTGTGTACTATCTTGGGGTCAACACTCTAAGCCACTAGTTTGATCAGGACCACGGTGGTTCGATAGATCCATTCATGCAAACAATTCATAACTACTTTTTTTCACGGTAGGGAGTGTTCCTAGGTTAATTACTATAATAGGTGGGTTTAAGCACTACACCTCATATGGCTTAGCTCTATATTGAGAAACCCTAGGATCATTTTTATACCTTAGACCCTAACTTGAGATGATGTCCCATCCAAAGGACAAGAGTGACAACAGTCTAGCCATGCAGTAGCATGGTAAAACTACCCAAAAGTCTAATTCTCATGACTTTTTTGGCGCGAGGGGGGGGGGGGGGGGTTAAGAAGCACCTCTAAATCCCTAAAAACAAATTTGGGGGCATTTTTAGCAAGACCACCTCAAGCAAAAATTACCCCTAAAAGGGTAAATTCTTGTATTGTTAGGTGTGCATTTGATCTCTACAAAACACATGCACATTTTATCTCTACAAAACTTTTGCATGTTTTCTAGAGACAAAACATGCGCACATTTTGTGGAGCTAAATTGTGCATGGTTTTGGTTTTCATGGCACTTAGAGAGGGGAGAAAGGGAAATTTGAACTTAATCAAGATGCGCCCACGTTCCTTACCACTAAATCGAGCCTCATCATATGTTTGGTTTCCATCCCTCTTCCTATGTGTATGATTTGGAGTTAGCTTCGGGTTAACCAAACATGTGCTATGGAATATGGTAAACCATAACTAATTGGGCATTTAATCAATTTTCTATAAATATTTGTGTTTTACCAGTTGTTATAGTATGCAACACAATTTTTTTTATGAATTGTAGACCTAGATAGTATTTTTTTCTATAAATTCCAAATATGTAATTTGCTTTTAAATATGTTAATTTTTATATTTTTTTATATTTTTCTTGTGTCATAACTCAACTCAAAAAACACATTGTTGGTGGATTTTCCATAACTTTTTCGTTTCTCAATCATTTAATTTTTTTTTGTATGATGCACTACTAGACACTGACCTCTGCATGTTATAAGCAAACCATTTCATGATCATTTCATTGAGATGTTCAAAAGTTGCACCCACTCATGTCGTACTGTTTTTGAGGTTTGGACACTTGTATAATTAAAAAAATTACAAATTATTAAATTTATTTTGGAAAATAGCTCCACACCAATACTATTTGTTCTCTATATGTCTAGAAGTTTTTCTACGTTGATTACATCATTTAGGCACTCAAACGTTGCATGCACAAAAACATATACCTTATTATTTACCAAACAAGGTACATTTTATACAAGATCAAACTTGATATAGTTATGAATATTTTCAATATATAAGATTTATATATTCAAAAAATGTGATTCAATTTCCTACATTTCATCTTTTTTACTCAAATCAAGATTCATTGTGTATGTCTATCAAAATATCCATGTAAGTTGACAGATGCCTGTTTTTTAGTTTTCTATTGCATCTTAACGTGTCAAAAGATATCCTCATTAGCTTGCACCATCCCTCAAATCATTTCCACCTATCTCTTATGAAAATTTCACAAATTTTGAGATGGTAATGGACTCAATGAGAACCCACAAGTACCCTATGGGTAAGGACTAGCACCAAATTGCCAAATACCACAAGGTATCCCTACCATCCCAAGGGAATACATCCGAGAAAACATGAAAGAAGACAAGTGGAAAACTGTCAAGGCAGGCATCACTACAATAGGGCTCTCTTGAGTACTCAACAAAGGTGAAAATATAAGATTCGATTTTAGGATTTTTTCAATAGAAAAGTTGGAGCAAAGAGAAAAACAATTTTGAGAAGCAGGTTTGAGGGAAAAGCAAAACAAGGTAGCATTAAGAAGAGAAAAAAAGTATCAAGAAAGGATCCCCTCTATAAAAGGAAAATGTGAATCCTCATAGAGATATTACGAAAATTTTGGAGAGGATCTCTTTTAAGGATGCAGAGTCATAAGTCATATGTGTTACGACTAGACTATGTGATTGTTGGGCCCAAAAATGACCCATTTTTTACCACACTCACTATACTCTTTTTTCCTTATCTTATCCCATTTTTATGCACCAAATAGATGTTTTTCCTTCTTTAGAGCCCTGGTTCCTCATAGGTATGATTACTTATTGTTTTATCTTATTAATACTTATGATTGTAATAAATAGGGCTTTACCTCTTGAATTATGCTAATAAGTTGATATTTTATGAAGATTGTTCAAGACGTGAAGGATACAGGTGCATCAGGTGTAACACCCCGGTTTTGACCCCGTTTGCATGATGTATATAATGTAATTAATCGTGGTGAGGAGCGAAAGGCAAAATCCCCACCATCGATTTGGTTGTGTATGTTTCGGCAATGAGGATAGTTGTCGATGGTATATCATGCTATCCGACACATTATAATGTGGCATCATGTAAACCCGTACATCAATAAAAAATAAACCATCGATTTGGTTGTGTATGTTTCGGCAACGAGGATAGTTTTCGATGGTATATCGTGCTATCCAGCACATTATAATGTGGCATCATGTAAACCCACACATCAATTAAAAATAAACCATGACCAGCTACGACAGTGCAACGTTGAAATGAAAAGGGCATGATTCCAAAGGATAAGGGGTGGGGGATGTCAAACCTTGGTCTTGGGGGAGAAAGCCTTGTGTCAACTTCCCTTGTCTCATCCAACCTCTTTAATGTCCTATTTTGTTAGTTGGGGAAGTTAATGCTAAGTGGTGGTGGGTGTGACAGGACTGTCCATCCTTGCCCGCGTGCCCACTCCACCAGCAGATTCTTCCTCTTGACGTCGCTGGGGCAGAGGAGCGATCTTCCACTCTTCCACGACTCCATTCTCCTCCATTCCTCCATTGTTGGGGTTTGTTCATTCCTCACGCAGAGCCGTGGTTGTTCATCTTCATGCAGGGATGGCCGCGTCCTTTCTTCTCACGCACAGGAATTTCTGTGTTGGATTTCCTCACGCAGGGAGCAGGTGAATTCGTGGCTATCACTCGGGATTTTTGAGTGCAGGACCCATTCACGCTCAAAACTGTGTGCTATGTGTTCCATACCAGTTTTGGTGGTATGTATATGTCTCCTTGCCAATTGTGGTTGTGTATGTTGTCTATTGCTGTCTGTGTTTGTGTTTTCCTCTGTCAGTGCTAAGTAGTCCGATTTCTTCTCCCATTTTTAGACTGTGTGTGGGTTTCTTCCATGTTTTGCCTGGCTGTGTCTTTTCCTTTGCGCACAGGCTGGGAGTTTGTTCCATTCCTTTTTTTGTCTGTGTAACCTTCTTCAACATCACGTTGAGGAGCTGTGCTCTATGGATTCGTGGATGTTGGGTGACTGCTGAGTTTTCCCTGTCCACACTGGGAGTTTGGCTTCTCCTTTGTTTTGAGACTGTGGATTGTTTCCATCACTCAATTTGAGTTTGGGCGGTCGATTTTCCCTGGTTTTGGGTTGCTTCTTGGATGCTAGGGCTGTGGACGTCATTTGGGTGTTGTTGCTGAGTTGTTTTGGCCACGCTAGGGCCAACAACAACTCTGAGTTGCCTTGTGGGCTTGAACTGTGTTTCATATTTTGTTTGGGACTTTCCCCGGTTGTCTTTGCCTTCATCACGAAGCCGTGAGTGGGTTGTTTGTTGCGGTATGCAGTGGGTGGTCTTCGGACTATTGAGAGTGGGATTAGAGGCTGTGCATGCATTAGAAGACTGGTGTTGAGGCCACCAGCTTGGCATTTAGGCTATCCCAGCTCCTTGACAACCTGGTGAACCCTATGGTGTGGGTTTGGCTGTGTGTTGGCAAACCTTGGCTATGTGTAAGCCTATTTGGACCCTTATTCCTTGAGGAATCATGCCCAGCTCGGGGGTGGCAGTGTTGCTGAGAGATTGATGAGCACGCTGGAATATGGTTGGGTGGAACATTGCAGCGACGTAGCTGGTTGCGGGTGAGTTCTTCATCAAAAGATAAGTACTCCTGATTGTTTCATCTCTGCAATTTAATCGATTGTTTCATGAATTATGATGGACATGTTGATGCTGGAATGTTTATGTGTTGCTTCCGCTGTATGATTGAGAACTCTACATTTTTGTATGTTGAGTGATTATGCATCTTAGTATGCATTCTGTTAAGCTTGTTTTAATTTCAGCATTGATGTTTTGTCTGTTTGTCCATGTTCATGGGGCTATTTGCCCGTATGCTTGGTGTTGGTCGCGTCCTCTTCGTCGGTCGGAGGGTCGGGGATGTGACATCAGGTCATGTGGTTTCTAGAAGAGACGAACATCTATTGCCAGTTGTGCCCATGGACTCCATATTTGCAGGTGGAACGCAGTTAAAGATCCTCATTCTATGCAAGCTGCAACAGACTCGGCCTCAACAACGCAACATTATTCAAGGGTAGCTGCAACCGATGGAGTAATTCTTGATTGGGTTCTGTTATTTCATTATCGGCTCATGCAACAAACTTCCTATATTCCTTGCTTCTATTTCTCCCATAGTTGTAACACCGCATTGTAATAGGGAAGCCTGAATATCGTAGATCTTCATGGCTGCCTGATATTAGTGGGTAGAGGTTATAAAGATTGATATATAAATATTAGGAATTATTCAGAGCCAAGGGTTGGAAAATAATTGATCATATTGTATAAGTTGTGACAGAGACTATACTTTCACTCCATCATCTAATACAAAAAGAAGGATTCTTCTTATTTCTATGTTTTAACTTGTGTTAGTCTCCGTCGTCTCTGTTCGAAGGCTGGGCCCACCTTCCTATAGATATTTCCGAGTTAATTAGGAATTTATATTTTCTGTCGTGTGGTGTGGATGTTACAGTAGATGTATTATTTTATAATAGCTGCAACATCAATGATTCATTGTGTGTTTCCTCAATTGATCAGTAATTGCATTTCCTGTAAGCTGTAGCAGAGTGGTGTGACAGTCGACTGTGTAGACTAATTTTCCTTATGTACTTGTGTGATAGCTATAACAACCAAGCTCATCCCCGATTTATTTCAATTACTATCTTTCTTGAGTTTTGATAATTCATTCCATTTATAGTTATAATTGTTGAGTTCAATTTCTGCATTTCTGATTCCTAGATTAAGTTGGATTGAGATAGTTATAATGGATCTTCAGATGACTTGGTAATTTAGGATTTAACTTTCTGCAAAAGTAAGTCTAGATGTTTATTTTCTGAATATTTTATTTCAAGATCAAAGTTGTAGAAAGGTAATCATAATTCTGCATTCTTAGGAAGGTAAATTATATTAAGTTAATCATGGGAAGAGTTGGGTTGAACAGACATGTAGGATAGTTTATTCAACAACATCAACTACTTAGTGTTTAAGCATATACAGTGTAAATTATCTTTGCAATAAAAATACTTTCCTGGGTTGACAATTTATATTGAACATTCTGTATGTTGGCTTTAATTAACTTGCATATAGAGTTCCCAACATTTTGGCGCCATTGCTGGGGAAGATAATTATTAGACACCATAGTAGTTGCATTCATTCATTTTTCTTCAGTTTTTTTAAGTTTGCATGTTTTTGGTTGCATGAATACGAGAAGGGTACAACATGACATTCCTAGAACCCCCAGAACTCCCCAAATTACTAACATTGCAGGTGGTCGAGGTTGTGGAATAAATCCAACCTTGGGAAGAAGAACATTCATTGATGATCTGGTTGCCAAAACCAATTCCTCTACCAGAGGTCGCCATCAGGGGTCCTCCGTCAGAAGAAGCCCAATTATTCCCAGGGTGGAAGCATCCATTAGAGGAAATTTGGGGTCTAAAATGGGCCTTATAAGAAAACGTGCCAAAATAAGTTTTTGTGAGTTGGAATTCAAGAACCAATAGAATTTCAATAAAATAAGTCAACCATAATGGTTGAATTGACATATTTGACATTAAAAAAAACTACTTTTTTTGTTCGTATTTTTGACATATCTCATTTTGTTTTTACTCAAATTTTGATCGAGAGAGCTCGTTGGATGCGGAATCAAATTCCGCATCCAACGAGATCTCCCAATCGAAATTTGAGTAAAAACACAGTGAGATATGTCGAAAATACGAACACAAAAAGTAGTTTTTTTCTTTCTTCCTCCAAAATTAATCAATATTATTTTATTATTTTAACTATTATTTTATTATTTTAACTATTATTTTATTATTTTCCTTAGGAGGCCCATTTTAGACCCCAAAATTCCTCTAATGAATTTCCACAGTGGAGAACATAGGAGAAGATGTGACACCCTTAGGTGTCCCTGTGGAGGGAGACAGAGTTAATACTGTGGGATCAGCTGACCGAGACTTAATTTATCACATTAATGGGAAGGTGGTGACAAAAGAGGAGTGGACACAAATCCATCAGAAACCGAATGATCAGTGGAAGCACAGAGAGGAGAGAGCAGAAGAAAACATGAATAACAGACGCGATCTAGAAGATCACGAAGAGGTGATGGGGGGAAATCATCATAATGAGGGTGATCCCTGGCTTGAGGGAACTGTTGCCACACTCTAGTTCCCCATTCAGCAGACAGAGGGAATATCCCCCATGAAAAATATATCACCATCAATTTTACCTCGTTTTCATGGAAAAGCCACAGAGGATCTAGATGAATTCCTTTTCGAGTTTGACATTCTCTGTCACATTTGTGATTACACTTCCAGTGAGAAAAAGTTGAAACTTTTCCTTGCTAATTTGAAGGATAATGCACTACGTTGGTTTATGATCCTGGGTGGTGGAACTGTCACCACCTAGGACCGAATGAAACAGGTGTTCCTAGAAAAATATCAACAATACTGCAACACCAAAGATAAAAGATAAGAACTGTTTAAAATGGTACAAAGGGATGAAGAAATATTGGAAAATTTTGTTGAGAGGCTTTTGTACAATGTACTGAGAGCTGGACAAACTAATATGGGATTATATGTGCTCAAGATAATCCTACTTCATGGGATTATGGAAGACTGCCTAGACATGTTGAACCTGCTGGGAAAGGGGGATATCTCAAAGGAATCCTTTGAAAAGATTGTTGAATTGTGCAAGAGGTATTCTAGAGGATCTTCCAGGAACAAAAAATGGGATAAATTAGAATGAGATGTCTTCAACAGAACACAGAATTCATATAATGGAGGAGCTACCCGGGAAGAAATAGGAAACCTTCTCAAGAATTTCAAGACAGAAATGATGAGCTCCATCTCCTCAGAAATAGATGTCCTGAGGAAAAAGCAGAAATAAGAAGTAGAGGATCTAACACTCAGTGTATTCTGCCCTAAATGTAGCCTAGAAACATCCCGTGAAGGAGTGCCCACTCGACAAAGTATAAGTGTGTTAACTCTGTGAGATGGACCTTGATACAAAGGAATGCCCCTCACTACCTCAAGTGAAGGTGAAGGCATTTATGCAGGCATCAACTCCAAACATGGAACCAGCCTACTTCATTACCCAGAAAAAGCCTTGGCAGCCTCGAAATCAAGGTATGACTCAAGACTCGTTTCCATTTTCAAATAACATGACTAATTGGAATAATATGCATCACATGAATAGACAATTCCCTTCATCTTATTCGAACCATCAATGGTATCCTTCTCAACCTCCAATGCAAAATTTTAACTACTGGAACTCTTGGGCACAACTACCAAACGGACAAAATTCTTGGTCTCTTGGGTGGAGGAACTTCCATCCGGGAAACCCATTTCCCCATAACCAACCTCCTCAACAGTTTCCATGGCAATAGTTTCCTCATCAACCATACCCTCCTCAATAATACCCTCAGCCATATCAGTAGTATCAATAGTCACAGCTGCAACTCCAAAACAATGTTGCACCCAATATGCCTATATGACCGCAGATTCCTGCTCAACCAAACCCCAAGCCAAACAATAAATCATTCCACCAGTTTGAGATTGCCAACATGCTCGTTTACTCGATTACTCCAGTTCCCTATAACAACATCCGCTTACGATCAAGGAGGGTAGTGGAGCCTTTGGTAATTGAGGATGTTCCATCCTCTGCATCTGAAAAAACGATGAACTAGCAGTACTTATCCAATGCAATGATCCCCATTATTAAGGATGTTGAAAGTCCTATCGAGACACCAGCTGAAACACAAGAAGAGCCATCTGTTGACACATAGCCTACACAACTAATTAGGGAACTTCCATATCCTAAAAGACTGACACTACAGAAGGCACTAGAGCAACCTCAATTTAACCTCTTAGGAGAGTTGAAAAATCTCTATGTCAAAATTCCACTATTGCAGGCCCTTCATGATGTGCCTATCTATTCCAGAACTGCTCGGGATCTATGTACAAGAAAACTAGGAAGAAAACCCAGGGATCCTCCCATTGTCCATGTTATAGGGAAATTATCTAAGTCGATAATGGGAAAAACCATCCTGTCCAAATATGACAATCATGGGAACCCCACTGTCATGGTGCAGATTGGGAATACGCAGATACCAAATGTATTGGTAGATTTAGGTGCAACTATTAACGTCATGACCATAGAAACTATAATAAAATTTGGGCTCACTAATATCAGGCCAACCCCTACCATTCTAGAACTTGCAGATAGGTCCACCATCAAACCCGAGGGAATCCTGGATGACCTCATCGTCTCAGTTGATTCGTGGGAATATCCATATGACTTCTTGGTTCTACAACCCAAGTCATAGCTAGGACGACACCTGTTGATCCTTGGAAGGCATTGGTTAGCTACATCTGATTCTTGCATTAGCTGTTGGTCTGGGTCTATGACCATATCAGATGGGACCGAAACAAAGAACCTTACCCTCTATCCTCCAGCTCGATCGAATCTAGAAGCTGAAACTCCATTATGGATGGAGCTAAAGGAGAGGAGGGAATTCAACCACTGTTAACGATAGGGAAGGCCTTGACTTTTAAGGATGAAATAGAGGACGATGCCATCAATAATTTCATCACTGAACCCACTTCTATCAACAAACAAATTTATTAGATCCTGAATAGTACTCTAGTTGAATAAGAACAAGAAAATCTCACAGAGGAGACATTAGTCAGTGACACTCACATAGTTTTAGTGTTGAAAAGTTTGAAAAGTGTTCCAGTTGAGATAGAGCCAGGAAAAACCGTGAACATCAATCCCAATCTTACTCTGGATGAACAAGAACACCTAATCACTCTCTTGAAAAAATATAAGGGGTCATTTTCTTGGGAGTACACAGACATGAAGGGAATCCCTTCTAATTTGTGCACCCACCACATTTATATCAAAAGTGACTCCTGGCCTATGTGCCAACCACAACGAAGGATGAACCCCAATCTTAGGGACATAGTGAAGGAAGAGATTCAAAACCTCTTGGAAGCGGGGTTTATATACCCAATCTCAGACAACGAGTGGGTTTCTCCACTCGTGATAGTACCCAAGAATAATGGTAAATGGAGAGTCTGTGTGGATTACAAAGAGCCGAATAAGGCAACACAGAAAGATCACTTTC
This sequence comes from Pseudotsuga menziesii, assembly GCA_001517045.1. Classification (NCBI taxonomy): domain Eukaryota; kingdom Viridiplantae; phylum Streptophyta; class Pinopsida; order Pinales; family Pinaceae; genus Pseudotsuga; species Pseudotsuga menziesii. The sequence goes on along the minus strand of LPNX011008798.1, from coordinate 638,997 downwards.
CTCTTCCTTTCATCGAATAGGTACTTGATACCCTATCTGGAAAGAAGTTCTTCTCCTTTCTAGATGGGTTTAGTGGGTATAATCAAATCCAGATTGCTCAAGAAGACCAAGACAAAACCACCTTCACTTGTCCCTAGGGTACCTTTGCATACAGGGTGCTCCCCTTCAGCTTATGCAATGCACTAGCCACATTTCAGAGAGCTGTGATTGGCATATTTTCGGAAATGGTTAATGATAGTATGGATATTTTCATGGATGATTTTACCCCTTATGGAAGTGAATTTAAAGAGGAACTGAAAAACTTGGAAAAGGTTTTAACATGTTGTGACCAAACCCAACTATCTTTGAGCACTGAAAAGTGCCATATGATGATGAGCGAAGGTGTAGTGCTGGGGCACTTTATCTCTGCTGATGGTATCCAGGTAGATCCATCCAAAATTAGGGTAATTGAAAACATACCCACTCTTGGAACACAAAATGAGGTACGTAGCTTTCCAGGGCATGCTGGGTATTATAGAATATTTATAGAAATTTTTTCCAAACTAGCTTCTCCTTTATTTACCTTATTGATGAAGGATTTACATTTTGATTGGAATGATGCATGCCAGACAGTGTTCACTGAGCTTAAGAAGAGGTTGTCTAAAGCTCCTATCTTATGGGGCCCAATTGGGCTCTGCCTTTCCACATTTCTTCAAATTCCTCTGACACTGCCATTGGATCAGTATTAGGTCAGCGGGATGGTCAAGGACCATATGCAATTTATTACATCAGTAAGAACTTGGCCCCTACTGAAATCAATTATATTGTTACAAAGAAGAAATTTTTAGCCATTGTTTACTCCATTAACAAATTTAGACACTACATCACTGGATATCCCACCTTTGTACACACTGACCACTCAACCTTCAAGTATCTAATGAACAAACTAGTTACAAATGCTAGGATAACTAGATGGATGTTACTATTACAGGAGTTCGATATTACCATTATTGACAGGCCTGGGAAATAAAATGTTGTTGCTGATTATTTGTCTCGTTTTACTAACAGTGATAACAACCTACCAGTTGAGGATTCTTTCCCAGATGAACACTTGTTTGCAGTTTCAGCTCATTCCCCTTGGTATGCAGATGTTGCTAACTACTTGGCTACAGGTAAGCTTCTAGTATACTTGTCAAAAAGAGAGAGAAGGAAGATTATTCAACAAAGTGCTAGGTATTGTTGGATAGATGGACATCTTTTCTACATAGGTCTTGATCTTGAGATCCGGAGATGTGTAAGGGAGGATGAATTCTTCCATATATTGAAGGTCTGTCATGATGAGCCATGTGGGAGACATTTTGCAGACAAGAGAACAGGTCATAAGGTGCTGAGAATGGGTTATTATTGGCCAACAGTTTTCAGGGATGCCAAGAAATATGTCTAGTCTTGTGACAACTGTCAAAGAATGGGCCAACCTAATAGATTGGATGAAATGCCTCTTCTACCACAGTTGGTAGTGGAACCTTTTGACATATGGGCCTTATATTTTGTTGGGCCTATCAATCCTCATTCAAAACAGAAAGACTGCATTTTAGTTTGCACCGACTACATGACAAAATGGGTAGAATCTGTGGCTTTGGTGAGGGCCAATGACCAGGATGTAATAGATTTCCTGTATGGAGAAATATTTACTGATTTTGGAATACCCAAGGAAGTAATCACAGAATGAGGACCACAATTTGTGTCACACAAATTTGAAGCTTTGCTGCAGAAGTACCATATTCAACATGGGATAACTTCACCTTACCATCCCCAGGCCAATGGCCAGGTGGAAAGTACCAATAAATTTATTGAATCTATCCTCACCAAAATAGTCAGGAGCCATCACAGAGACTGGGCTGATAGACTTTCGGAAGCACTATAGGCATATCGTACTACATGGTGCAATACTACAGGTTTCTCCCCTTATGACTTAGTGTATGGAAAAAGCGTTTTCTTTCCCATTGAATTCAAAATCAAAACTTTGAAGAAAGCCATGGAGGTAAACTTAGATGTAAGTAAAGCCCAGAGGAATAGATTGAATCAATTGAATGAACTTGAGGAAAAACGCATAGCTGCTGTGGATCAAACAAGATTAATTCAGAAACATAGATCCAATTGGCATGATCGGTTCATCAAGAAGTGAGTCTTATATGAGGGAGACTGGGCGCTATTATATCATTCAAGATTCAAAAGGGACTTTAAAGGTAAGTTATACACAAGATGGTTAGGTTCATATTTGATAGACAGAGTATTCAACAACGATATAGTCCACCTGGTCACCATTGATGAGTATCGTGCACCATTATTCGCTAACGGTCACAGGCTGTGACTGTATCATAAGCCAATTTTGAGGGACGTGTTTGTTTCACATATTGCAGCTGATTCGATATACCAGTTGGAGCAAGGGAAGGAATATTTCTCTACCCTTGTCAATCTTTAGAAAGTCGCTGCAATTTCCACACAAAATTCTTGTACATAAATAAATTAATGCTTATCTCCTTTTTCATTTTTTTCCTTTACACTTGATTGTTTTTAATTAGAATATGTGTAGGAATTTACTCGAGGAGCAATGGTTATGACTGGGCCTGACAACCATGAGCACCTATGTAGTTTTTTGTTTTCTAGAAGACCTCCTTACAGAAGAAAATTTTGAATGATGAAGAGCTCGATGCAGCTGCAACTCTGCAAAATTTGCCTATCTTTTTTCAGCCCTGTCGTAGCTGCAACACTATAAAACCATGCCTATATTTCCTATTGAATATCTGCAACACCGTAAAACGTTTCCTACCTTTTTGTTTCATCGCAGTTGCAACACCGTAAAATCCTGCCTATTTTCCTGTTCTGCAGCTGCAACACCGTAAAAACTTGCTTATTTTTTTCGTTCCGTCGTAGCTGCAACACCATAAAACCTTTCTTATTTTTTCGTTACGTCACAGCCGCAACACTGTAAAATCCTACCTATTTTCCCGTTCCGCAGCTGTAACATCGTAAAATATGGGCCATTTTTTCGTTACAATAGCCGCGACTCCATTAAAATTTTGCCTACTTTTACTCTTTTTAGCGGCTATGACTCTGCTAATTTGGATGAATTTTCCTATGGCTTGTGGCTATAACTCCATATTTTTCCACATTCAAGCTGCAACTCCTTCAAATTCATATAGAATTTTTGTCGCCCATGATTTTTCTGATTTTGACTCACTTTACAGCTTTAATTATAATTCTGTCAAGATTGACAAGACAACTTTTGGTTTACCAGGAGGAGGATCATGGTAGCATGCGTGCAATAATATTTAAATTTGAAGGCCTCATTAGCACGTTGTATTACTCTGAAAAGTCATGATTCATGCCATAATTACTAAGGTATGGTTCTGGTTATTTACATGATTAAGCATTAAGCAGATTTGACATAGTTAATCATACCTACCTTTTTATATCTGTCATTGCACCCGTACTTCGTTAACTACCCATTCCCACGATCTAATGGCTACTCAAATTTATTTCACAACCTCCACCCTTTCCTAATTTGGGGAAAAATCTTACCAATGATCCTATGCTTACTTCTGTCTTAACTTTCCAAATTTGCCAACACCAACCTCCGCTGTTCGTGCATGTCCTGTGGTGAAATATCCATTGTCGGACCCTGCAATTTGCTAAGCTGATACGGGAATTTAGAAGGAAAGATAACATGGGTATCCCATCTTGGCATGAACCTCCAAACACGCAGGCATTGCGGCATAATTCTGAAGTTTTCGCTATCTTCGAAGCCGCGGGATAGACTGAGTTTTTCCAATGTCTCAATGGTTTTCATCGTGAAACTGCTTTGTAGTTTGCTTTAAACCTTATAGAAACCCACTCAGAGGTTAGGGGTTTGCGTATGTAAGTCTCTAAGGAGATTGTAGTTGAGGTTACTGGGCTCTCGCAGGTAGGAAGAACTTGGCTTGGAATAAGAACTCCCAATGCCGCTGTAGTACAAGACTTTTTGGTGGCAGGTGAACAATTGTGTCCATTAGGACGAGGAATGGAATTACAGTCATTGCCTTTCCCATGGGATCAAGTGGCCGTCTTCCTCAAAACGTATATCACCTACGAAGGTAGATACCATACTGTTTATTATTCTGAGTTTCCATTGTTGTCTCATTTACGCCACAGAAATCTACTTAATGTTCCATTTTTTCTATTTAAATACCTACATCACATGGAGGGCTTTGTCAGAGCAGCTAAGAATCCATATTCTTCCCTTACCCATCATGGCCTCATCAAAATATTAATCTTAAGGGACCTAGCTTAGATAAATCAAACATGGGAATAATTTACTGGCCAACCTCAGATAGCCCAGGGACCTATACTTTTCCCTTAGATTCCAATCAGAGAGGAAGTAAGGGCATCTACACTTATGTTGGGTGTTCAATTAGAGGAAGAGCAGGAGGACCGGAGTCCCTCCAATTTAGTTGGGGGGGGGGGGGGGATTTGAGACAGGATCAAAAGAAGAAGAAGAATCGGCGTAGGATGTAGAAGTAGCAAACCCTATAGAGGAGATAGAGCATTTGGGAGCCCCAGCAGTTGAAGCTGAAACTGGAGCAGCATTGGATCCTGCGACAGTTGAAGCTGAAGATGTGGGAGCTTTGATGACAGGAGAGAATGCAGAGGTCCTCACCATCGAATCCTCTCCTGAATGGGGGGGAACTTTAAATGAAGAAGAAATAGAGATGGCAGAGGACAGAGGGGATACTGAAACAGGAAATACTCCTTCTACATCAACTGCAGGGTTGGAAGCCCTTGTACCCTGAAGGAAGAGAAGAAGGTCAAGAGAAGAAATACAAGCATCTCGACCAGTGAGGAGAAGGAGAACGAGATCAGCCGTAGCAGCTGAAGCAACGTGAGAAAAATGGGCAGATATTGAAGCAAACATTAAATTCCCCATTTTGAGACCAAGGACAAATAATGCTCCATAGGAGCCTGTTGCAGAAGAACCTCAAATTGAGGGGTTTTTGTATGAAAATGGGTTACTGAAGGAAGAACTTCAATTTATTCAGAAATAATTGGAGAATTGAAAGGAGGTATGTAAGAAACAGGTAGAGAGAAGGATGCATACACTAGTAGAATTTGCAGACCAGTTAGAAGGATCATCTCCCGCTAAGGAGGATGAAGAAGTGGAGAAAGTAGTTTGCCCTGCATGTGGGGAAATTTTTAGTCGATCAGGTTATACAATCATATTGCGCTCATTTGGAACCCAAAATCCCGCACCAATAGTTGAAGAAGAACAAGAAGCGCCTGATGTAGAATTAAGGAAAGAAGATGAACCAGAAGTAGGACTGATCCTCGACATAGAATTTGAAGAACCTGAGCAATTACAGCCTCAGCCATCAAGACTGCTAGATCAGCCTAACAAAATTAATACTGAAGCCAAGTAGGGTGCTGTCACACAAGAACCAACACCTTTAGAAATGTTTGTTGAAACTTCCATTCAAGAAGAAGCGGGTAAACCAGAGATTGAAGTAATTCCTGACCCAAACTTAGAATTTTTTACCATGACCCCAGAACTATCTTAGGATACCGAGATAATAGAGGAGTCCCAGCAACAGGAATATATTGAAGTCAATCAAGATGTTGCTACACAAGAACCAACATTCTCAGAAATCCTTGCTGGAAATCCATTTTAGACAAGAACAACGAATCCTGAGGTGGACATAATCCCTGAAATGGAGCTGGGAGAAGATGAACAGATGCAATCACACTCATCAGGGGATACTAAGATATTTGGGGAACATTCTTATCTTTTGGGAGATATGGAAGTAACTCAAGAGCAATTCCATCAACATGAATAAATGGGGCAACAAGATGTTGATACATAAGAACCAGTAGTCTTGCAACTCCCTGTCAAATCCATGGCTTAAATCCAAGTAGCTGTAGCCGAGACTCAGGCAGATGTGGAAATTGAAATTCAGGAAAAATTTGTCACACAAGAACCAGCACCCTCAGAATTAATGGCAGAAGTACCCACACAAGCTGAAGTTGAATAAGGGGAGCTTCAAAAAGAAGATGTTGTTACACAAGAACCAACATCCCTAAGAGATATTGAAAAAGTTCCTATGCAGGAAAATATTGTTGAAACCTTGATAGAAGAAGCTGTTACACTCCCAGTGCAAAATGTTCAAGCTGAAACATCGGATGGAAAGGTATACACTCAATTTTCCTATAAATTTGTCAATCTGGAATTTGATGATGAGGAAAATGTAGGAGATGAAAAATTCCAGGGCCTAATAAAAGAGCTCTCACTATTAAAAACGGAAGTGAAGAAATGGAAGAGGCAGGAAGATAAGTATCAAGAAGGAATGATCCCCCTCATTGATCATGAGAAGACTATCAGAGAACTAATGGAAAAATGGGCAGAAGAATTAATGTTCCAGAAATTATGATGGGAAGAGATACAGAAAGAATTGAAGGAGCTGAAAAAGTTCAAATCTATGCAGGTGGAGAAGGACCAGCTATATACTCTTTCCCGAGAATTGTTAAGCACCATAGCTCCATCTCCTTCTTACCATGTGTTTTTGTTTGAACAATTTATTTGGTTTAAATTGAAAGCAGTGAAGGAGGGGAGACCTTATGAAATGGAAACCTCAGCCCAGTTTCTGGAAAATTTTATGGAAAGTAATTTTGATGATCAGAACCTACTCTATGAACTTTACTTACATGAAATGGCTTGTTCCCTGGAGAACCATTTGAAACCTACCCCTTATCTTAGAGATGTTTAGCTGAGATATTTTTCCTCCTTTGTCAGCAATCATGTGTAGTGGAAAAGATCTTTCCAGGCCTACTCTCATAATGAGGCAAACACTAATATTTGGGTTCGAAGTGAGCCTCAATCTCCTTGCCTTCTCATTGCTCTACAGCAACAAAGGATTACATCTTCCATTAATACCCAGAAGATAGTTGAACTTCAAGAAAGGGTCATCTTCAAGTGTGTTGGCCAAATTACCATGCAGCAACAGTCAGCTTTGGAAGGTAGTAAGCATAGATGGTAGGCTACTCCTTTATTATTGCAGAATAAGGACCCTTACTATTTTAGGAACTTTAAACATGCTCTTTCAAGGATCAAAGGATATGTGGGCTATATAAGGAAGTGTGGAGCTAATTGGTTGGGACTCAAGTTCAAATTTCCTCTTATTCGGTGGTTAGCAAAACCATGCAGGGAAGATTCTTTTTGACAAAGGAAGAAGAAGAGCAGTGTTGGAGATATTGGGTTGCTTACAATGGATTTATAGAAGCACATGGATCACTTGAAATCCCTTATAACTTTTCTTCTCTCCATGAACAAAGTACAAGGCCATATTCAGATTCAGACTAATGGAGATTGTTGCATAGGGACATGCAACATGACAGTTGGGGGGAGATGTTGGGCCCAGAAATGACCCCTTTTTTACCACACTCACTATACTCTTTTTTCCTTATCTTATCCCATTTTTATGTACCAAACATATGTTTTTCCATCATTAGATCCATGATTCCTCATAGGTATGATTACTTATTGTTTTATATTATTAATACTTATGATTGTAATAAATAGGGCTTTACCTCTTGAATTATGCTAATAAGTTGAGATTTTATGAAGATTGTTCAAGATGTGAAGGATACATGTGCATCAGGTCATGTGGTTTCTAGAAGAGACAAAGATCTATTGCCAGCTATGCCCACGGACTCCATCTTTGTAGGTGGAACGCAATCAAAGATCCTCATTCTACACAAGTTGCAATAGGAAAGGCTGCAACAGACTCGGCCTCAACAACGCGCCATTATTCAAGGGTAGCTATAACCGACGGAGTAATTCTTGATTGGGTTCTATTATTTCATTATCGGCTCATGCAACAAACTTCCTATATTCCTTGCTTTTGTTTCACCCACATTATAACAACGCATTGTAATAGGGTAGCCTGAAGATCGTAGATCTTCATGGCTGCCCTATATTAGTGGGTATAGGTTTTGAATATTCATGTATAAATATTAGGAATTATTAAGAGCCAAGGTTTGAAAAATAATTGATCATATTGTATAAGCTGTGATAAAGACTGTACTTTCATTCCATCATCTAATACAAGGAGCAGGATTCTTTTGATTTCTGTGTTTTAACTTGTGTTAGTCTTTGGTGTCTTTGTTCGAAGGCTAGGCCCACCTTCCTACAGAGATTGTTGAGTTAATTAGGAATTTATCTTTTTTGTCATGTGGTGTGGATGTTACAGTATATGTATTCTTTTATAATAGCTGCAACAATAATGATTCATTGTGTGTTTCCTCAATTGATCAGTAATTTCATTTCCTATAAGATGCAGTAGAGTGGTGTGATAGTCGACTGTGTAGACTAATTTTCCTTATGCACTTGTGTGATAGTTGTAACAGCCAAGCTCATCTCCAGTTTCTTTCAATTATTGTCTTTCTTGAGTTTTTCTAATTCAGTCCATTTATAGTTATAATTGTTGAGTTCAATTTCTGCATTTCTGATTCCTAGATTATGTTGGATTGAGATAGTTATAATGGATCTTCATATGGCTTGGTAATTTAGGATTTAACTTTTTTCATGTAATTTCCCCTTTTAGGAAATTTTATTAAATGACCATTTTTTTCACTTTCTCCCCAATTGTGTCTTTAACTACTCTTAGTGTCTTGGTCTCCAAATCAGCCCAATTGCTCCCAAATATTCAGAGAAGGTGTATGAATGATATAATAACTCAATTATGATGTTCATGTATTTTTTGTGACCTCCCAATTAATTCTTCAAACTTTTTTAATGTTCTGTTCAAAGTAGGAGTCTTTACTAGCAAATTGGGGCTCCAATTCCCCCTGGGTAATTGCCGAAAATGGCTTCACAAATGATCCAAAAGTCACCTAAATTTCTGAACAGAGGCTAGGCATGTGTAAGGTACCTTTTAATAGTCTCATATGCATCATGTTTCAGTTTATACAGGCTTTTATGACTCTTTCCAAAACAACTCCCAAGTCACAATTTCAACCCTTGGGGAAAATGCACCAAATCTTCTCCTAATGCAATAAAAATGAGTAAAATGGATTCCAATGATTAAGTACTGAATATGAGACTTGAAATACACATTAATTACATTCCATCCATCATACATTTATCAGAGATACATTCCTCCATTTGAAATAATAATCATTACCGTGGCATATATCAAAATAGAGTGGAAACGGTCATTGTTTGCTCATTAAAAGTCATTTTGACATACAACTCTTGGGAGTTTCGACTTGAAACCTTCTGAGAATGAATAATAGATAATATTGAACTGATTCCAATCATAAATGGACAATTAAAGGCTCTTCCAATTCAAAATCATCAGCATTACAATGGTTCACAACAAGATAGTGGGGAAATGACACTATTTCTTCATTGTTCAACATTTTTACATGAATTATTTTGGGTATTTCGACCTGAGAGTATTATGAATCTGAAATATAGATAATATACATAATAAAATAATATAATGGGCATTAAAATGTATCCCAAATATATCAATAGCTCACCCAAAGCGCAATCCCTCCATTGGCATGAATATGGTGTGAAAACTGGAAATAGTTGAGAGAGAGTGCTGCAATAGAAGATTCTGCATGATTTCCTGTAGCTTACACCTGCAAATAAGACTCCATTAAATATCCATGAAAGACCTGAGTGGCCTCTCCAAACACCAACTAGGATGGGAATCTTTCACCCTCGAAATTGGCTTAAGCAAGAAAACTAGTCATCCACTAGCTCTCATAATTCACAAATGAGAAAAAGCCCCTTCTCATGGATGATCCCTGTATTTTATAAAAATTATTGGTATTCTAAGGTTCCAAATCCATCCATAAACCAAATCCAAGTTGAATTGGTGTGGCTTCTCATGCTATGCCATGTGGCCTCTCTCTTCACCTTCCCTCTTCTCCCAAATTTGAGTAGGAGCCTTTTGGCCTTCTCCAACTCCCAAATTAGACCTATAAGATGCTATATTCAGTCCTAACATGTTAGTATGTTAGTATTTTAGCCTTCATATCTGACTTGTGTCATAAATATCATAGAATCTCCATCATTGGTGTCATAGATGTCATAAATGTAAGGGGAATCTAGCCAAGTGTCCATGAAACTCCCATTTGGCTCTTCCTCTCCCATGTAAGTTACCATTCATCCCAAATTCAACCTATGAAGTATATGGACAAGTATATTAACCTCATAATCCATCCCAAAACATTAGGCTTCCCATAGATTCGAAATTACAAGAGGAGGATGCCATTTAACATATGAATTCTAGCTTGAGTGGGCCCCATAGTCTCCATGTGTCTCCATTCTACATAGCCATTTCATTTATCTCTTGTATTCATTTAATAAGCTACATTATTAAATATTTATCCTCTTCTAATTTCTAAACATCATTTAATATCCCCATTATTCCAAATCTCAAAGCTTCCACCCCCAACCTAGGAAACTAGTGATTTTCCTCCTTGGCAATTATTTGAATTTTAGCATCCCTTTAACAAATTTCATGAATATGGAAAATGTGATTTGGCCATTGTGACCCAATGAAAAAATTGGGACATTACACTACAAAATTAAGTCTAGATGTTTATTTTCTGAATCTTTTATTTCTAGATCAAAGTTGTAGAAAGGTAATCATAATTCTGCATTCTTAGGAAGGTAAATTAGATTAAGTTAATCATGGGAAGAGTTGGGATGAACAGACATGTAGGATAGTTTATTCAACAGCATCAACTACTTAGTGTTTAAGCATAGACAGTGTAAATTATCTTTGCAATAAAAAGACTTTCATGGGTTGACAATTTATGTTGAACATTCTGTATGTTGGCTTTAATTAACTTGCATATAGAGTGCCCAATAGTGATAAAAAAGGAAAACTTATGAGATTCAAATCTCAAGCTTGTGTTAGCTTGTAATTTCTCCCTCTATTTTTGTAACTCCTCTTCGTAATGCCAAGCATTTCATCTCTATAAATATTTATGGTCTTAGTAAAAAGAATCTAAGAAGCCTGCTTTTGGCCAAATTCATGTTATGAATGTGTCAAGTGCAATATACGAAATGATGGTATAATGTGTGTGATATGGTTTCTTAGACATTTGTTGTGTTTAATAATAGTGATGAAGGTTTTTTTTCTATTTTTCATATGAATGTCCTAGCTTCCTCTATTATAAACTTACCATATTTAATTACAAATTGTTAAATTGCTGAAAATTTATTTAAAGCTTTGTATGTTTTCTTTCATGATGAATGTGTAAGATTTATCTAGTCCATGTAATACCCCGGTTTTGACCCCATGGTATTGAATTGTACCTAATGTATATATTGCATTTTGAATCATGGAAAGGAGCTCAAGGCCAAGGCCTTGCCATTGATTGGGTGTTTGTGTATAGGTGATCAAGGTTGATTCCTATGGTTATTGTGTTGGTCATGCACAACTTGTTTTTGAATACCATGTAAATGCACAATTTAATAAATGCCACATCTAGCTATGGAACTACAACGTGAAAGAGATGGGGGCATGATTCCACAAGGAATAGGGAGGGGAGTTAGTCAAACCCCCTGGGCCAATAGGATGTGACCAAATGTCAATGAGGAAACCCATGAACCGTGAAACACCTGCTGTCCTCTGCACTCAATCATTTATTTCTTCCAAAAGTTGGTTGAGCTAGTTGATTCCTTGGGCAAAGCAAGCATGCAATTCTGCAATTCTGCAGCTGCATTCTTGATTCTGAAAGAAGCAAACCCTAGTTTGTGTGCCCAAAACGATTCCTCATGGGTCGTGATAAACATTGGGGAGGTTAATCTTCCATCTTGTGGTTGTGATATGGGATTCCGATCTCATTCTGTCACTCACCCAAGAGGAGAGTTCATTCTCAAAATGGCAGTCGCATTCTACCGAGGGAGAGGCATTTCTAAACGTTGTGATCATTTAGAACCTTTCATTCATTCATGATTATGCATGGTTGTTCACTCTCATGAGTCGCAAAGAAGGTTCTGTTGTGATTGTGTAGTGTGGTTCATTGTTCAGTGTTGTTCAGTCCATCTACATCGTGTTATAGAGTGGTTTGATAACCTATTTCTATGTGTTATAGAGTGTTGGTTTGTTCTACAGTGTTAAACCATGTGTTGATGTGTTTTCCCTATGGATACTGTGATGTGCACCCTGGTTTGGATCTGATCTGTATGAAATCTTGAGAAGTGGAAGAGAAGAGGAATGGGCTTGATAAACCTAGTGCAGAGGGGAACCTCATGAAAAGGTAAGAGTGGTTGGTAAATCTTCATTACATGCCATAAAGAGCACTGGAAGGGAAGGCATAACCCGAGGGATTGTGGAGCAGAGAAGGGGATGCTTCCTTGTGTTGGGTATGTAGGTAATGTGGATCCCAGACCAAATAGACCTTGTGGAGGTGTCCCTAGCTCTTGAAGGAGCCACTAGCTTAGTCATTCTACCTTTCCACTGCATTAGCAGTCTAATAAACCCAATTAGATATTGGCTTGGTTGTGTCTTGTTTTTTTTTGGCCATGTGTAACACTTGGTTGGACAGCCTTAGAAACCCATTGTGAATGATGGCTTGGCTGGGTTCTTGATAAACCCATATATGGCTTGGCTCGTCCTTATTTTGGAAGTTGGCTTGACTGTGAACAGTTTGATAAACCCAACTATGTGCTGGCTTGGCTGAGTAAGCCTGACAAACCCAGCATTGTTTGGCTTGTAAGCCTGCAACCTGATAAACCCAACTTGGTGTTGGCTTGGCTGTACAGTGTGATAAATCCAACTGAAGGTTGGATTGACTGTGTGTGTATTTGGATCTGGATGTGTGTAAGTCTGTTGTTCTCTAGTTCCTTGTGGAAGTCATGCCTAGCTCAGGGGTGGAAGTTGTGTTGAGAGATTGATGAACACAACTAGACTATGGTTGGGTGGAACATTGGAACCACATAGCTACTTGATGGTCAACTTAATCATCAAGATAAGTATCTTTGTTATGCTTTTTTATGCCCTATACTTGTCTATGAATTTCTATGTTCATGTTAAATGCTTGTTGATGATCAAATAGAGGTTTAATTGTATATGTTTTCCTGCATTTTACTCTTCTATTTACCTTGTGTTTTTACAATGCATTTTGCTTAAGTCCTTGGAGGCTAAAATCCTGATAACAGGGTCAGACTGCAAGTGATTTAGTGTTTCCATCCCTTGGAATCCGCTTGAGGAAAGCGGAAGGAGGAAACCATAAAAGAGAAGTGAAATGGGACAGAATGTTGGTTTTCTGATTCCCAGGATCCACTTATGGAAGGAGGGAGCGAAGAAAGAACTAATAGTTCTAAGGCAAAGTCAGTTTTCCGCACCCTAGAATCCGCATGCGGAAGGGTGGAAGGCAAGAAGCGAAAAGATGGTCAAAATTTCCAAGGAAGAGTTCGACTTCTGATTTCTGAGGTCAGAAAGTCGAAAGTCTAAAATCGAAAAACTGGGAAAATTTGAAGGAAAAAGATGGATTTCCATGTTCCTAAGTCAGAAGTCGGAAAGCGGAAGGTCAAAAGCTGGAAAGCAGGTAACCGACGGGAAAGGTAGTCATTTTGCGCATTTCCAGATTCCGAGGTCGGAAGGTGGAAAGCGGAATTGTTGAAGGAGGAAAGTGGGAGAGAAGAAGGCGGATTAACGGTTGAACATTTCCATTGAATGTTAAAGTTTCGATTCCCGAGTTCTGAGTGGAAGGAGGAAAGCGGGAGTGCGGAAGGTGGATTAATGGTTGAACATTTTTTGTCGAATGTTAAGTTCTGAGTAGAAGGAGAAAAGCGGGAGTATAGAATGTGGAATGATGGTTGAACACTTCTGTCTATTGTTAAAGTTCTGATTACCGAGTTCTGAGGTCTGAAAGGTGGAAGGAGGAAGCAAGGAAGGTGGAATACAAAATAGTGGTCTGTTAGATTTTTAACATTAAGCTAGCATTATATTAGGATCTTTTAACTGAGAGAATAACAAGCACATCAATCAAACAAAAGAGACAATGAACACAGTTTTTTTCCTCAGGGAAACCATAAATGGAGAAAACCCCGTAACTTCCTCATAGATACAATCAGCACCAAAAGTAAAACCCCAAAACAGTAAGATGATCTCTCGACAGCAGTAGCCTCTTTCTTCCTAGCCCCAGTGTCTTCTTCTTCCTTAGCTATGTGCTACAACTGAGTGTGAGTGTGTGTATGACAAATAGAGAGGCTCACTCTCTATTTATACTAATTCCTGACTTGACAATAACCTACTAGGGCCGACTTCTCTCGGAGGGTCTAATAACCCTAGTGCCTCCAGAATTGCGAGGAATTTAACCCTTGATCAATAAGAGGGTTACCCACAATGACTTGACATGACTTGTTTATATTATATAAATTCTCGATGAAAACATCGAGGCATGACTTGACTCAATTACAATACAGACACTTCCCAGAATAAACATCGGGGTACAATACATAAGATACACAAGTGAATACATTCTGAAGTTACAATTACATCAACACTCCCTCTTAAATAGGAAGGTATTCTCTCGACACAATTTATCAGCACAAGTCTTCTTCTCTATATCATCTAGATTATCCTTGAGTTCTCATCATCTTCAAGTCATCTTCATTTGGATCTGGATCATCACTGGAACATCATCACTGGATCTGGATCATCACTGGAGCATCATCACTAGATCTGGATCATCACTTGATCTGGATCATCACTGCTGGATCATCATTACTAGATCATCACAGGTGCTATCTCAGGATTCTTCTCGTCACAGGAAGTTCTAGCCAGCCCTTTTTCATGTTGGGTGTAGGCCTAGCCTCCATGTAGGTCTTCTTCAATGCTTATATATGACCCTAAGCTAGAATGGCCCATCCAGCACTTACATTTGACCTTGACTCATCAGAAAGGCATGCCTAGCACTCATATATGACCATGAGAGGAACTTAATCCCCTCACCATGTCAGAATGGCCCAGCCCTTACATCTGACCATGGAAGGAACTTCATCTTCTCACCATGTCAGAATGGCACAGCCCTTACATCTGACCTTGACTCGTCAGAATGGCCTAGCCCTTACATCTGACCTTTACTCGTCAGAATGGCCTAGCCCTTACATCTGACCTTGACTCATCAGAATGGTTCTCAGTCCTATACTGAGGATCCCTGGTAACTCACTAGGTGCCTCCATTCAAAGAATGGCAACATCCCTTGTATCTAATCAAGTGGGAACCAATCCCTCAATCACATAAAAATGGCCATGCACTCACATCTGATCATGTAAGACTACATCTCACAGTCATATCAGAAAGTCCCTCAGTCCTAGACCGAGTAGTCCTGGTAACTAACCAGGAACCTCCATTCAAAGAATGGCAACAACCCTTATATCTGATCATGTAGGAACCAATCCTACAGTCATATCAGAATGGCTCAGCACTCATATATGACATGGAAGGAACCAATCCTCTCATCATGAAAAAATGGCTCAGCCCTTACATTTGACCATGGAAGGAACTTAATCCTCTCACCATGTCAGAATGGCTCACGGACTCATCACTTCCCCTTGGAAGGAACCTCAATCTAGAGAACACCAAGCTTCTCCCTGAAGTACTCAAACTTCAGTTTGGCTAATGGCTTTGTCAACACATCAGCTATCTATTCTCCCGTCACAGCATACTGGAGCTTCACTGCTCCTATCTGCACCATATCCCTAATATAGTGATACTTGATCTCGATATGCTTTGACTTGTCATGGAACACAGGTTTCTCCTACAACTTCACACAACTCTGGTTGTCGCAATATATACAAGTAGCATCCAACTAGAGATCAAATAGATTAGACAGTAGCTTCCTTAGCCATACTGCCTCACAACTAGATGAACAAGCTGCAACATAATCTACTTCAGTTGTACTCAGTGCCTCACAAGATTGCTTCCTACTAAACCAAGAGATCACACCTGATACCATACTGAAGCAACACCCTGAAGTGCTCTTCCTATCAATGGCACTGCCTGCCCAATCTGAATCAACATAACCCTCTAGTTTGATCTTTTGATTCGCCTCATACTTGAGCCCATAATCAACTGTACCCCTCAGGTATCTCAAAATATGCTTTGCAGCAATCAAGTGAACATGTCTCGGATCTGTCAGGAACTGGCTCATGGTGTTCACAGCAAAGCAAATATCTGGGCTCGTGTTCGTCAAGTACATAAAGGACCCAATCATCTGACGATACATCATAGCATCAATCGCTTTTGGTGAAGCATCACTCAATAGCTTCAAGTTTGATGCCATAGGTGTGGTCATGGCCTTGCAGTCCATCATCTCGAATCCCTTTAGGATCTCTACCGTATATTTCCATTGTCCTAGGGAAATTCCATCTACATTTTGCCACACCTCCATGCCAAGAAAATAATGCATCATACCTAAGTCCTTCATTTCAAACTTGGCAGCAAGCTTCCTCTTCGTATCAGAAATCAACCCATCCATACCTGTTACAAACAGATCATCTACATACAGTAGGAGCATCACTGGGTTGCCATCTTCAACCTTGTAGTAAAGGTTGGAATCTACTTTACTCTTGGTAAAGCCCAAATTGGATAGAAAGCTATCAATTCTGCCATACCATGTCCTGGGTCCCTGTTTAAAACCGTACAGGGATTTCTTCAATCTACATATATGAGACTCCCTGTCATGTGTCTCAAAACCGAGTGGCTGCTCCACATACACTTCATCTTCCACTACACCATTCAAGAAGGCAGTCTTGACATCCATCTGGTGTATCTTCCATTTCATCACTACAGCCAGAGAAAGTACTGATCCGATGGAAGTGTATCTAGCTACAGGTGCAAAAGTTTCTTCATAATCTATTCCTTCTTTCTGGGAGAAACCACAAGCAACAAATCTTGCTTTATATTTTTCTATGCTATCGTTTGCAACATGCTTGATCTTGTAGATCCATTTAGAAGTTACAACAGACTTCCTTTCTGGTCTTGGGAAAACATCCCAAATCATTCTTCACAATCGATTGATACTCTTTGATAATAGCATCCTTCCACTCTTTTCATCCTGTCACTTCTTCATAATTGGAAGGTTCTTTATCGATAAAATCACATAATAATGCTACATACCCGAAGCATGATCTGGTCCTCCTTCTTTCTCTGTGATTCTCTTATGGAGCCCCATATATTTCTACACCTTGGATAGCTTCTCATACCCAAGCAGGTTTCCTCTTATGAGGATTCTTCTCCTGAGGTGGATCTACAGGTTCTTGAGGTTCTTCAAATTCTTGATCTTCTTCTTGAGTTTCTTTGTTCATGGTTGTATCATGAATTCTAGGTGCTTCTGCTTCTTCAGGTTCTTCAGCATGTCTCCTTCTGGATTTTTTGTAAGTTGAGTCTTCATCAAATGTCACATCCCTGCTGATGTTGATCTTCTGGAATCCTGGGAAGTATATTCTGTAAGCCTTTGAGCTTTTAGAGTATCCCACAAATATACCCTTCTTTCCTAAAGGATCTAATTTTTTCCTCTTCTCTTTTGGAATGTGTATGTACACTGGATAGCCGAATATTATGAGATGGATGACTTCTGGTTTCTTGCTAGAAAAGACTTCTTTAGGTGTCTTGTTCTCAAGTACTCTATGTGGAGTACAGTTCTGTACATATACCGTTGTTCTGGCAGCTTCTGCCCATAAATTCATGGGAAGATCTTGATCATGAAGCATAGCTCTTGCAGCTTCCATGATAGTTCTGTTTTTCCTTTCTGCAATCCCATTTTGTTGTGTATTATATGGAGTGGACAACTCCCTCTTAATTCCTGAGTCTTTGCTTAACTCTTTGAATTCATTTGATGTGAATTCTCTGCCATTATTTGATCGAAAGGTCTTGATCTTCATTTTAGTGTGATTCTCGATCAAGGCTTTGAATTCCTTGAACTTGCTGAAAACTACATCTTTGTTCTTCATGAAGTAAATCCATGTCTTCCTAGAAAAGTCATCAATGAAAGAAACATAGTATACATACCCGCTTATTGAACTTGATGACATTGGTCCGCATACATCGGATTGGATGATTTCCAAGATTCCTTTTTCCTTGCTCTTGCTACTTGGAAATGTCTTCTTTGTATTCTTTCCTTTCGCACATCCTTTGCAGACTCCATCATGTTTTGCTTGAATTTCTGGAAGACCTTCAACAACTTTGCTTGCAAGTGGTAGTGCTCTATAATGCACATGTGCAAGCCTTCTATGCCAAAGTTCATTTGGATCTACTGTGTCATGGATCAAGGCTTGTTCTGGATGGCCCTTCAATTTATATAGACCTCCCTCTTGTTCCCCAATCACTACTGCATCATCGAAGGTCTTTCCTTTCGGCCACATGAGAACTTGGCCATCTACAAATACAACCCTCATGCCTTTTGCATCTAATGTAGATATGGAGAGGAGGTTCTTCTTGAGTCCAGGTGCAAACAATACATCCTTCATCTTTGTGGACTTTCCAGAGTCTAGCTTATAGGAGGATTCCCCACTACCTTTTATTGGATACTGGTAGTCATATCCGAGATTCACCTTGTGAGGTGATTCATGTTCTGACAGTCTCACAAAAGACTCTTTGAATCCCTTCATATGTTTGGAAGCCCCACTATCTATAAGCCAATCATTGCTTCCATGTGTGATGTTTCCCGTGAGAGCGGAAATCAAAACATATTCTTCATCACTTTCTTGCTTGTTTCTCTTTGAGGAAGGTTCATCATCTTCTGCAGCATGAGCATGATGTCTCCTCTTGTTGTTTTTCTTCTTGTGAGAGTTTCTTTTGTTTCTAGGACAATCTTTGGAAAAGTGCCCTATTTCATCACAAGTATAACATCTGAGTTGAGATTTCTTGTAGGAAGAGTGCTTACCCTTAGAATGATGATGATGATGGTCCCTTCTAGGTTTCTTGGATTGAGCTGTGAGAGATTTATCTTCACTTCCCATCTTTTCTTCTCGAGATTCTATCCGAGATTCTTCTTGTGAGCATTCTTCCCAAAGTCTGCTGAACTTGACTAACTTCTTTCTGGCACAGATCCCTTGAATGAAAGAGTCATATGTCCTAGGGAGACTATTCAAGGTGGTCATTACAATCTATGCATTTTCTAGTTCTTCATATACTACTTCCAACTGTTCCTTGATCTAAGAGACTCTTGTGAAGTAAGATTGGATGGTCTCTGCATTCTGAATCTTCACATTCTTCAACTGGTTCCTTAAAGTCATTTTTCTGTTTATGTTCTTTCCTTCAAACAATTTGGTTAGGGCATCAAAAATAGCTTTAGGTGTCTTTAGGGAGGACACCTATGGTATGAGGTAATCCTTGATTGAATCAACAATAATCCTCTTTTCCATAACCAACTTCTTCTTGTGTAAGGCCTTAGCCTCATCTCCCTCTGGAACTGTAACCTCCTCATTGATGTAGGAGTCCAACTCATTTTCTTCTAAGACTAGGGAGATCCTATACTTCCAGGCTCGAAAGTTATCAGCTCCCTCAAGCTTTTCATAAAGCTTGGTATGATGAGACATCTTAACTGAGAACCTCAAATAGAAATACAAAAGATTTAGATCTTACCAGGTTAAGATGTCGGATCTGGATTTGGAGTTGAAATTCTACAGTGCTGGTTCAGGAGTAGATTAGGGTTTGGCTTTTCCGGAGTTTTTCCCAACCAAATTCTTTGATCTTGATCTCTAAACTTCGATTTTTAGGAGGAGATCAATCCAGGACTGGGCTCACTGGAAAATTCCACTTCTATGGAAAGCCCTAATTTCCGGTAGTAGTGTCGGGTCCAAAACTGAAAAAGATCAGAATTGGATTCTGCTTCGACAGAAAGATGCGCCCTAGGGAGGAGTGTTATCCCAACCTTATTTTGCTGAAAATCTGTGGAGAGAGATCCAAAAAGTAGGAAGCCCTAGTTCCCACAGCTACACAGTGTCTTATTCTCAGGTTAGCTCTGATACCATGTTAGATTTTTAACATTAAGCTATCATTATATTAGGATCTTTTAACTGAGAGAATAAAAATCACAACAATCAAACAAAAGAGACAAAGAACACAGGGTTTTTCCTCAAGGAAACCATAAATGGAGAAAACCCCGCAACTTCCTCAGAGATAGAAGCAACACCAAAAGTAAAACCCCAAAACAGTAAGATGATCTCCTGACAGCAGTAGCCTCTTTCTTCCTAGCCCCAGTGTCTTCTTCTTCCTCAGCTATGCGCTACAACTGAGTGTGAGTGTGTGTATGATAAATAGAGAGGCTCACTCTCTATTTATACTAATTCCTCACTTGACAATAACCTACTAGGGCCGACTTCTCTAGGAGGATCTAATAACCCTAGTGCCCCAGAACTGCGGGGACTTTAACCCTTGATCAATAGGATGGTTACCCACAATGACTTGACATGACTTGTTTATATTATAGAAACTCCCAATCGGAACATTGGGGCATGACATGACTCAATTACATTACAAACACTTCCCGGAATAAACATCGGGGTACAATACATAAGATACATAAGTGAATACATTCTAAAGTTACGATTACATCAACATGGTCGAATATATTTATTGCACATGGTGTTTCCGAAATTCGAGCTATGCACCAGAAGTACGGAGGGCGGAGTGTGGAAGGAACATGTATAGTGCGGTAATGGTATTTTCAATTACAGAAGGGATCTGTAAAGGGAGGAAAGAATATTACAGTGCTTTCTAAGCCCGAGGATGAAGGTGGAAGAGTGTGTTAACACCCATGCCCTATGTTTCGAAAGGAGAACAAGAGTTCTCGAAGATTTTTTTTTAATAATTCTGCATTATGGGGTATGGGGACGTTATAGTCCATATACCTTGCATAATTCAAATTTGTTCCATATTTCCCTTCATAAACCCCACACTATGTTGATTATTATCCTAAGAAATGCCTCTTTAACTATCTCCTTCTTAATAAATATGTTCCTAGTCCTATAGATACTCGCAATTGTCTAGTATAAACAAAAAAAACAGTAAAAAATATTTGAGCTTTAAAATATGAAAATGTTCAGTTATATCATACCCTAGCATTATTCTATAGCAACAAAGAACATATCAGGGAATAAAAACATCTATCAGCTAAATTTCAATCGAGTCATTTGAGATTTTGTCAAGGATTGTCTATAGTTTGTTGTTTGTATGTCATCATATTTGTTTAGTAGTCCAAAGTGGTGTTTATAACACTCTTAGATATATGCTTTCTAGGTTTTCAATTCCTATGTATTCACGGTGTTCTAGAAAGGGAAGTTGGTAGTGGTGCTAGAAGAGTGGATACAACAAAGTCCTCTTGTTAAGCAATCCATTCCCACATGATTTCCCTAGTTGGAGGCTTCAACTTCTGTTACACAATTATCATCATGTATAAAACCCCATGTATTCTCTTTCTCCAAAGATGATTGGAAACATTATCATCATTAAAACCCAAATATAGAATATTTTGATAGACGTTATGTAAATAATCCACCCATCAACTTCTTTATTTTAGAACTTTCAACTACGAATATTAATATAACATTATCTACAACATGCATCTTGTCAGTGCTCTGTCATTTTGGTTTGTGATTAGGACTTGTGGTTTTGATTTAGACTTAATAATATTTTGTGATGTTTCTAAGGAAGAGCTATATGCACTTACTCTTATTAGCAAGAGAAAGGTTTCTATATGTAGTTACTAATATCAGTTAGAGCTATAAAATATGTTCAAATGAAATTGTACTAGTTTGCCTGAAGGCTCAAGCTTTGATATGGAATACCTTGAGTTCCTTTGTATTTCTTTGCATAAATGGAGCTTTGTTTTTTTTTGTAAATTACAATTTGGCTAAACTAGATCAATTTGAGTTCCTTTAGTGAGTTGAGTAGATCATGTTGTGTTGTGCTACTTTGGTTCGATTTGGCTAAACTTGTATAAATGGAAAAAGATTCATTTCTTTGGCTTTATAGCTTAATCCTTTCGAAAGCTTAAATCATGATGAATTTCCTAATATCTTAAAATCATTTTATATGTGTAAGAGCACTGGAAAAAAAGTTAGATGTATGGAGAGGAGTCACCTAAGTTATGTTTATAGTATTTTATAGCTTAAATTAGGATGAAATGGCCATATTGAAGCTTAATTGAATTGGAAGATCATGAGTTCTAACACAAAGATGTTGAAACAAGAATTGTTAAGAAAACCTAAACATATCACCATATTATGTTTTTTTTAATGGTTGATTACCCTAAGTAGACATCCTTACAACTCAATCACCATCACTAATATATTCTTTTATACAAAAGCTTAAATAACTAAAATACAATTCATAGAAAACTAAATAAACTCTTATATCTTTGTGATATGGCTTTAATAAAATGTCACTTTTATTAATTTAACAAACAACTATAAAATCAAATAATATTCCTTCATAACACTAAAGCTAGTACAATTAGTAGTAATTAAACTTACGTTATCAATCACATCACCCACTATCTTCTAAACCACTTTAAATTCTAAAAGAGAACACCCATATAGTTTGTGGTTAGATCAAGTAGATAGAGATCAAATAGTTGAGAAATAGTTAAAGAATAGTTGAAAAATAGTTAAAGAAATTGATCAGTAGAGCAAAAGAATCCGCCATTGCCATCTTTGAAGTTCTCGAAAACGACTGCTAATACAATGTCCAAAGGTCAAAACAGATGTGTCCAGGGCTCCCTGGTATTATAAAATTGAGTAAAAATTAATGATACCCACCTGGAGATACATTGTACCGATGCAGCCGAAGAAGCCAAAATCCCAAAGCAGTGATTTCAAGATCTGCTATTGGATTCATTGTGCCCAACCCAATTCCTCTTTCAGTCCAATGCCTATATGCAACCAATTTCATCAAACGAACGATTTTTGTGGGGAAATATGGAATGGAAGGATAGTCAAATTAAAATTTGATTTATACCCGTAAACATAATCGAGAGCTTCCTTGATTTCGTTTTCAAAGTGTCTATCAATTCCAAGACGTTCAATATTATCCACCATCAACAGGCGTTCGAGCAGATCCACAGGATACAGGCAGGGAACTGCAGGATGCATGCACCAATGGTAATTAATCATTCCAATTCTAAATCATGTTACAAATTAATACAATACACAATTGATACAATAATGCCGGCTGTTAAAGATTTTCGATAAGGTCAAATTCACGCCCATACCAAAACTGCCAAAGTTGGCCATGGCATCGTTCAAGAATTCAAGGCATTTGACGTCAGCAGTGTGCATAATATCTTGTAATCCCTCGATTATATTTTGTAATCCCTCCAACGAACACAAGAGTGGCGACGGAACGGTGTAAATTTCCTCCCTTGAAACTCTGCAAAAAGTGTTGAACATTCCATAATCCTTCAAATCTCAAGGAAGCATTCCATTTTAACTAGTTGCCACAAAACAAAAGAGGACAACTTCTTTTAATTTACGTAACTTAATTCCTTATGGAAAGATGTAATAAATTGTCAAATTTAATTAGGCTGATCAACAAGATATTATTTCTTATGGTTCAAGATCCTTATGGAAATGTAATAAATTGTAAAATTTAATTAGGCTGATCAACAAGATATTATCTCTTATGAGTTCAAGATATTATCTCAAATTATTGGTTTTTTTGAGCTTATTAACAACATATTATAAAAATTTTGAGTTAATCAACAAAATTAATGTAACAAATGTATAATTAATGTTCATTTTATAGTGGTAGTATATTGTTATGTTTAAATACATCTAGTTTAAGATTTAACAATGAGTTATCTATGCCTAGCTGACATTCTTCATGTTATCTATTTATCTTAGTTATTTTTTATATTTATTTTTTTATAATTGAAATGATAAGTTTGCAAAATTTTAAAGTTTAAATAAATATTATATTAATTGTAATCTCGACACATGAAGCCAAAAATCTCGACAGTGGGCTCAAAGCCGCCTGACGTCACAAGGGCTAAAATCACTAGTTTGAGCACATGAGATAAATTGTGGACTGAGAGCTATGCAGGACTGTCAGAAATTTCAATGGTGATCCGTAAACTTCGCGTAAAATTAACAATCTCGATCAAATCAAAGTACAATTAAATAACCAATTGCATGAACCTGTCAGAAAGCCTCCTCTGGGCTGAGGCTGCGCTTTGTTTTGAAGCCGAGTCCTCATTATAGCGCTTAAGGGGTCTGGGGCCCTCGAGCGCGCATTTTAGCATCATGTGCGGAGGGTATCTGTATCAATAAATTCCTCTTGCAGAAAATGGGCAAAATTACTATTTCAATATTTATTTATTTATTTAAACTTTAAAATTTCGCAAACGAATGTTCGAATTCTTCTCAGCGAACTTTTCGCGGTGTAGCACGCGCTGACGTTATCTGATGCATGTGTTGACGTTATTGATTACGCTTAATCCCTGGCTCGCTTTCTTTCTTTCTTTATATATATAACTAGATAGATAATGCTAGCAGATAATGCTAGTTATGGAGCAATTCTCCTTCCATCGGTCGGAGGAGGAGCAAAGTCAACGCTAACTTTGCTCCTCTCGGTCCGATGAGGGAAGATTGCTCCATAGCTAACTTACTCCAATAGATAATGCCCGCTTAACCCCTGGCCCTTATATATATATCTACACGCATCGGTACTATATATATATATACGCAGCACTTTAGTGTATACTCGAGCCAATCAATCAAATTGAAGTTCTTTGCGAGACTAGTGTTTATTCAGCAAAAATGGCGGGGGCTTCTGTTGAATCAGCAGCAGTAATTTCCAGTTTGCCCCTTTGTGGTTTGCCCAGCACCACCACCAGCGGATTGATCCGGAGGACGGCCAATCCTCATCCTAATATCTGGGATTATGATTTTGTGCATTCTCTTAAATCACCCTATGCTGTTGTGAGTCCTTATCTACTTCTTTATTTCAATCTTATATTCAAGTTTTATATATTAGCAATTTTTTTCTCTTGTAATTTTTTTTTTTTTTTAACTTTTGATGAGGATAGAATTACTGTATGTTTTTGTTTCTTTAAATTAATTTGGTATCAATTTAATAATAAGATTCATTTTGATTTAACATGAATCTGGCTCATAGTTATGAAGTGAAGTGAGGCTACTGAATAGGTAAAACTATAAATAGTGTAAATTAATTTGGTATCAATTTAATAATAAGATTCATTTTGATTTAACATGAATCTGGCTCATAGTTATGAAGTGAAGTGAGGCTACTGAATAGGTAAAACTATAAATAGTGAGAATTTTTTTTTAGAGATATATATATATATATATTAATTTTGATGAGGATAGAATTACTGTATGTTTTTGTTTCTTTAAATTTATTTGGTATCAATTACTGTATGAGGATAGAATTACTGTATGTTTTTATCATGGACAATATTCAGTATTCTGAAGAATGTAATTTTGATATATAATATATAAATGAATTATGATTTAATAATAATAATTGTATTTTTCTTTTCGTTGCCTTCTTAACCCAAACAATTTTTTTAATTTTAATGAATTGATATATATATATATATTTAAACATTTATGTGTGAAGAAGAAAGACATTGTAAATTTTTTTACTTCATATTTTATCATTTTATTAAATTATTATGTTTTTATTTCAATTTGCCATAAAACTACACTTCACTTTCTCTACAAAAATCTCTAAACATAGAGAATTATTTTTATCTTTTTTCTCTACTGATTATGTTACTTCATTTCATTTCAGGATTCTAGTTACAGAAAACGGGCGGAGAGACTGACTAATGAGATTAAAGCGATGCTTAATGCAGCCATGGCAGGAGCTGGAGATCACTTGACGATTACTCCATCTGCGTATGATACGGCATGGGTAGCGAGGGTGCCAGCTGCCATTGATGCAACTGCAGGCTCTGCTGATCATCGCCCGCAATTTCCCGAAACAGTTGACTGGATTTTGAAAAACCAGTTAGAAGATGGTTCTTGGGGCACTCACTCCCACTTTTTGCTGTCCGACCGCCTTCTTGGCACTCTTTCTTGTGTTCTTGCTCTCCTTCAATGGAAGGTTGGGGCTCTGCAAGTAGAACAGGGTGAGTATTACAATTAATAGAAGTTGTCCATTCACATATAATGTATCTCATAAAGAACAGCGGAACCTCTTGATAATAAAGGGAGGTTGAAAGTAGCCTCTGGATTCAAGATTCAAGATTGCATTTTACATTTGTTTGTCATTGATATTGATCTGTGTGTGTATGTATGTAGGCATTCAATTCATAAAGAGCAATTTGGAACTAGTAAACGATCAAGAAAGCGTGGTAACAGGCTTTGAGATCATCTTTATCTTCTTGCTCCGAGAAGCTGAATCTCTCCACCTCGGACTTCCTTACGATCGGCCTTATATACGTTTCTTGGAGACGAAACGGCAGGAGAGATTAGCCAAGTAAGACTTCTTCCTCATTTTTTGTGGTCTGGTTTTGTTCAATGAAGATGTGGACATGACTGAGATATCGTTAGGAAGGTTTTGCTATCTTATAGTATTTTGTTTGGAAGGTTTTGTGATTACATAGTTCTTAGTAAAAATCATTAAATTTTTATGATGGTTTTTCTCTGGCTTTAAGTTGTTAAAATTTCTATGATTATTTTGGAGTATTAATAACCTAACCTTGTGATAATATTGATTAAGTGAAACCTACCATATTTTAACAGCATCCTACTTACACTTCATATGGTAACATTGATCGAGTGAAACGTACAATATTTAAAGAGCATCCTCCATTCACTAGGCAAAATAATAAAATATCTTATCCTTTTTAAATTTTTGTGGTGGTGTGGCTATATAGTGGGATGAGTAGCTACCATTTGAACATTAATGATAGTATAAAAAAATTATTAATTTTTAAAATATTAATTAATTAAACTTTACAGTTTAATACATTTTTCAATTAAGTTAAAATAATTTGTCCTCTTATTTGCAGAGTTTCAAGGGAGGAAATTTACACCGTTCCGTCGCCACTCTTGTGTTCGTTGGAGGGACTACAAGATATTATCGAGTGGGAAAAAATAATGTCGGTTCAAAGTGAGGATGGCTCTTTCTTTAGCTCACCTGCTTCTACTGCCTGCGTCTTTATGCACACTGGGGACATCAAATGCCTTCGATTCTTGAACGATGTCATGGCCAATTTTGGCAGTTTTGGTATTAGCCTGAATTTGACCTTATGACAAATCTTTAACAGCCCGAATTATTGTATTAATTGAAATGTATTAGGTATCGTATTAATTCTAACATATTTTAGAATTGAAATGTTTAATTACCATTGTTGCATGGATCCTGCAGTTCCCTGCCTGTATCCTGTTGATCTGCTGGAACGCCTGTTGATGGTGGATAATATTGAACGTCTTGGAATTGATAGACACTTTCAAAACGAAATCAAGGAAGCTCTCGATTATGTTTACAGGTATAAATCAAATTTTAATTTGACTAGCCTAATTCCATTCCATATTTCCCCAGAAAAATCGTTCGTTTAGTGGAATGTTGATGAAATTGGTTGCATATATATAGGCATTGGAATGAAAGAGGAATTGGGTTGGGCAGAATGAATCCCATAGCAGATCTTGAAACCACTGCTTTGGGGTTTTGGCTTCTTCGGCTGCATCGTTACAATGTATCTCCAGGTGGGTATCATTAATTTTTACTTAATTTTATAATACCAGAGAGAAATCCTGGACACATCTGTTTTGACCTTTGGACATTGGACATTGTACTAGCAGTCGTTTTCGAGAACTTCAAAGATGGCAATGGCCGATTCTTTTGCTCTACTGGTCAATTCAACAAAGATGTAGCAAGCATGCTCAGCCTTTATAGAGCTTCCCAGCTGGCGTTTCCTGGAGAAAGCATTTTGGATGAAGCTAAAATCTTCACTACTAAATATTTGAGAGAAGCTCTGGAGAAAAGTGAGGCTTTCAGCCCATGGAACAACAATCAAAACCTGAGCCAAGAGGTAACTGCATACCAGATACATAAATACTTATCGCTTGCTTGATCCAAGCGATTGCAATAATTTCTGATCATTATTAGGAAATTTAATATTTTGTTTTTGGTCTAATTGCCATTGCCAGATTTATTACGCGCTAAAGACTTCATGGCATGCCAGTGTCCCCAGAGTTGAAGCAAAGAGATACTGTCAAGTGTATAGCCCAGACTATGCACGGCTGGCAAAATGCGTTTACAGGTAAAATTTTATAATTCGCATAGTCTGTAATTTATTTTCTTCCTTCTAAATATTGTAGGACTAAGAGGGTGCCGCTTATTCTAATTTCAGGCTTCCCTACGTGAACAACGAAAAGCTTTTAGAGTTGGCAAAATTAGATTTCAACATTGTCCAGTCCATCCACCAAGAAGAGATGAAGATTGTTACCAGGTAATTAACCAACAGTCCCTCGTGGCCTACTGGGTATTATCAATTCAGAAAACTAAAACCATTTCAATCTTTAGTTGTTCTTATAATGATGATGTGATTTTCACAATATATATCTGACAGGTGGTTTAAAGATTCGGCGTTGCCTCTATTCACCTTTGCTCGGGAGAGGCCGCTGGAATTCTACTTCTTGATAGCGGCAGGGACGTATGAGCCTCAGTATGCCAAATGCAGATTCCTCTTTACAAAAGTGGCGTGCTTGCAAACTGTTCTGGATGATATGTATGACACTTATGGAACCCTTGATGAATTGAAGCTATTCACTGAGGCCGTGAGAAGGTAGCTGGGACTGTTCGTCATTGGATCATTTTGTTTCTATTGCTGCATCATGATGCTGCACCTAATTAAACATGAAGTCATACACATTAAGTCAATTCAATTCAACCATCCTAGATGATTATACTGATTATGTTGGAACTTTTATTTTCAGATGGGACCTTTCTTTTACAGAAAACCTTCCAGAGTATATGCAACTATGTTACAAGATCTATTATGACATAGTTCACGAAGTGGCTTGGGAAGCAGAGAAAGAACAGGGGCGTGAATTGGTTAGCTTTTTCCGAAAAGGGGTAAGTAATATTGAATCTGTTTTGTTATCTGTGCAAGAAACCAACACATACCTTAGTGAATTGTTTGAATAATTTGTTAAATTTGATGTTAATATGATCTGGGTCCATTGATATTGATCAGTGGGAGGATTATCTTCTGGGATATTATGAAGAAGCTGAATGGTTAGATGCTGAGTATGTCCCTAGCTTGGACGAGTACATAAAGAATGGAATCACTTCTATCGGGCAACGTATACTTCTGTTAAGTGGAGTGTTGATAATGGAGGGGCAAGTCCTTTCGCAAGAGGCATTGGAGAAAGTAGATTATCCAGGAAGACGTGTTATGACAGAGCTGAATTGCCTGATTTCCCGGGTGGCGGACGACACAAAGACATATAAGGCTGAAAAGGCTCGTGGAGAGTTGGCGTCCAGCATTGAATGTTTCATGAAAGATCAGCCGGAATGTACAGACGAAGAAGCTGTGAATCACATGTATGGCATTCTGGAGGCAGCAGTGAAGGAACTAACCATGGAGTTTCTGAGGCCCGATGACGACGTCCCATTGGCGTGCAAGAAGATGGTTTTCGAAGAGACGAGAGTGACGATGGTGATATTCAAGGATGGAGATGGTTTTGGTATTTCCAATTTGGAGGTGAAGGATAATATCAAAGAGTGTTTGATTGATCCGGTCCCACTCTGATGCAATTGCTTTTGTACTCAAAATAATACTAATAATTCGAGGCCTTTCCTGCCACACCACTCATATGGGTGATGGAACCCTTATGGAACTCTTTTTTCCTGGTATTTGTTATATTCATAGGTTTTTATTTGAGATTTGGAGTGGATTAATTTCTATGCTTTTTTTATTTACGAGGAAGCGTTTCTTGCCACACCACCTATATTATATGGGTGATGGAACCTTTATGGAACCTCTTTTTCCTGTTATAGTTTTGTTATATTCATAGGTTTTTATTTGAGATTTAGAGTGGATTAATGTCTATGCCTTTTTATTTACTACGAGGTCTTTTTTGGCACACCACTTATATGGGTGATGGAACCCTTATGAAACCCCCTTTTGAAACCCCCTTTTTCTTGGTATAGTTTTGTTATATTCATAGGTTTTTATTTGATATTTGGAGTGGATTAATGTCTATGCTTTTTTATTTACTAATGAAGATGAGACAAGTGTATGTTTGGATTGATTTTATTGTAGTTGTTGAAAATTCAAAATTAACATTTATAAAAGGAGAAATATAAAAAATAATTGATAGTTAGTTGATGAATGTATAACTGATAGCAATGTATGGATAACTCATTGTTGATGAATGGATAACCAACAGTTCATGGAATACAAAACTATTATTCAAAGTATCTTCCATTTCATAACTATTTCTGAACTACAACGTGATTTAGTCACAAACTATGTGGGTGTGCTAGTTTAAAATTTAGGGTAATTTCGAAAATAATGGATGATGTGATTGATAAGGTAAGTTTAGTTAACTAGTTGTACTAGTTTACTAGTTTTAGTGTTATGAAGGAATATTATTTGATTTTATAGTTTTGTTGTTTAGTGTTATGGATAGTATTATTGTATTCTTTTTCTACCCTCTCATAGTGCTTATATATGATTCATTAGTTAATGTTTTTTTATAATTTTTTTTATGGTTTGTTAATTTAATAAAAGTGACATTTTATGTAGTTTGTTTTTATGAATTTTATTTAAGTTATTTTTCTTTTGCATAAAAAATATATTAGTTGTGGTGATGGGAGTTGTAAGGTTGTTTACTTGGGTAATCAATGATTGAGAAGAAAAACATGATGATATGTTTAGTTTTTTTTGCAATTCTGGTTCCAAAATTTATTTGTTAGAACCCATAATCTTCCAATTCAATTAAGTTCTAATATGGCCATTTCATCCTCATTTAAGTTATAAAATATTATAGACAAAACTTTCACACTAAATTTCATGGTAGTTGACTCCTCTCCATATAACTAACTTTTTTGAGTGCTCTTCTACATATAAATGGTTTTAATATATTAAGAAATTCATCATGATTTAAGCTTTCTAAAGGATTAAGATACAAAGCCAAAGAAATCAACCTTCTTCCATATATGCAACTTTAGCCAAATCCAACCAAAGTACCACAACACAACATGATCTACTCAACTCACTAAAGTAAATATATAAATTGTAATTTACATAAAGAAACAAAGCTCCATTCATGCAAAGAAATACAAAGGAACTCTAAGTATTCCATGTCAAAGCTTGAGCTTTCAAGCCAACTAGTACAATTTCATTTGAACATATTTTATAGCTCCATCTGATAGTAGTAACTACATATAGCAACCTTTCTCTTGCTAATAAGAGTAAGTGCATATAGCTCTTCCATAGAACATCACAAAATATTATCAAGTCTAAATCAAAACCACAAGTCCTAATCACAAACCAAAATGGATGAGCATTGTAGATAATGTTATATTAATAATCGTAGTTGAAAGTTCTAAAATAAAGAAGTTAATGGGTGGATTCTTTACATAACATGTCTATCATTAACATGTGGGTTAATGATGATAATGTTTCCAATCATCTTTGGAGAAAGAGAGTACATGGGGATTTATACATGATGATAAACGTGTAATAGAAGTTGAAGCCCCCATCTAGGGAAATCATGTGGGAATGGACTACTAAACTAGAGGACTTTGTTGTATCCACTCTTTTAGCACCACTACCATCTTCCCTTTCTAGAACACCATGAATACATATAAATTGAAAACTTGAAACATATAACTAAGAGTGTTATAAACACCACTTTGGACTACTAAACAAATAAGATGACATACAAACAACAAACTATAGACAATTTCACTATCCACAATCCTTGACAAAATCTCAAATGACTCAATTAAGAAATTTAGCTGATCTAGAAGTTTTTATTCAGTGATATGTTCTTTGTTGCTATAGAACAATGCTAAGGCATGATATAACTCAATATTTTCATATTTTAGAGCTCAAAACTTTTGACATTTTTTATGCTTTATACTAGACAATTGTCAGTATCTCTAGCACTAGGAACATATTTATTAAGAAGGAGATAGCTCAAGAGGCATTTCTCAAGATAATAATCAACATAGTATGGGGTTTATGAAGGAAAATATGGAACAAATTTGAATTATGCAAGGTATCTCCTAGACAAGTCTTACACATTCGTCGTGAAAGAAAACATACAAAGTGCATACCGTAGCATTAAATAAATTTTCAGCAGTTTAATAATTTGTAATTAAATATGGTAAGTTTATAATAGAGGCAGTTGGGAGATTCATATGAAAAGTAGAAAAAAGACCTTCATCACTATTATTAAACACAACAAATGTCTAAGAAAATCATATCACACACATTATACCATCATTTCATATATTGCACTCGACACATTCATAACATGAATTTGGCCAAAAACAGGTTTTTTAAAGTCTTTTTACTAACACTATAAATATCTAAAGAGACAAAATGCTTGGCGTTACAAAGAGGAGTTACAAAAATAGAGGGAGAAATTACAAGCTAACACAAGCTTGAGACTTGAATCTCATAAGCTTTCCTTGTTTATCACAAAGTCTAGTCCTGACACATATGAGTATGAATCCTTCAAAGAGATCCTCTCCAAAATTTTCCTACTCTCTCTATGAGGATTCAAATTTTCCTTTTATAGAGGGGATACTTTCTTGATACTATTTTTCTCTTCTTAATGCTACCTTGTTTTTCTTTTCCCTCAAAACTGCTTCTCAAAATTGTTTTTCTCTTTGCTCGAACTTTTCTATTGAAAAAACCTAGAATCGAATCTTATATTTTCACCTTTGTTGAGGACTTGGGAGAGCCCTATTGTAGTGATGCATGCCTTGACAGTTGTCCGCCTGTCTTCCTTCATGTTTTCTTGGATGCATTCCCTTGGGGTGGTAGGGCTACCTTGTGGTATTTGGAAATTTGGTGCCAATCCTTACCCATAAGGTACTTGTGGGTTCTCATTAAATTCATTAGCATCTCAACATTTGTGAAATTTTCATAAGATATAGGTGGAAATGATTTGAGGGATGGTGCAAGCTAATGAGGATATAGTTTAACAAGTTAAGATGCAATAGAAAACTAAAAAACAAGCATCCATTAACTTCCATGGATGGATATTTTGATAGACATACACAATGAATCTTGATTTGAGTATAAAAGATGAAATGTAGGAAATTAAATCACATTTTTCGAATATATCAATCTTATCTATTGAAAATATTCATAACTATATCAAGTTTGATCTTGTATAAAAAGTACATTGTTTGGTAAAAAATAAGGTATATGTCTTTGTGCGTGCAACATTTGAGTGCCTAAATGATGTAATCAACGTACAAAAACTTGTATACATATAGAGAACAAATAGTATTGGTGTGGAACTATTTTTCCAAAATAAATTTAATAATTTGTAATTTTTTTAATAATAAAAGTGATCAAACCTCAAAAATAGTACGACAAGTGTGGGTGCAACTTTTGAACATCTCAATGAAATGATCATGAAATGGTTTTCTTATAGCATGTAGAGGTCAGATGTCTAGTAGTGCATCATACGAAAAAAAAATTAAATGCTTGAGAAACAAAAAAAGTTATGGAAGAACCACCAACAATGTGTTTTTTGAGTTGATTTATGACAAGAAAAATAGAAAAAATAATATATTTAAAAATAAATTACATATTTGGAATCTATAGAAAAAAATATTATCTAGGTATACAATTTCGTAAAAAAAATTGTGTAGCATATTATATTGAGTGGTAAAACACAAATATTTAGAGAAAATGGATGAAATGGCCAATTAGTTATGGTTTACCATATTCCATTGCACATGTTTGGTTAACCCGAAGCTAACTCTAAAGCATACACATAGGAAGAGGGATGACAACCAAACATATGATGAGGCTCGATTTAGTGGTAAGGAACGTGGGCGCATCTTGAATAAGTTCAAATTTCCCTTTCTCGCCTCTCTAAATGCCATGAAAACCAAAACCATGCCCAATTTAGCTCCACAAAATGTGCACATGTTTTGTCTCGAAAACATATGTGTTTTGTAGAGATAAAATGCATGCCTCACAATACAAGAATTTACCCTTTTAGGAGCAATTTTTGCTTGAGGCTATCTTGCTAAAAATACCCCCAGAAGTGTTTTTAGGGCTTTAGGGGTGGTTCTTAAACCACCCAGACTTTTGGGAGGTTGCTATTGCATGGGTAGGATGTTGTCACTCATGTCCTTTGGATGGGGCATTAACTCAAGTTGGGGTCTAAGGTATAAAAAGGATCCTAGGTTTTCTCGATATGAAGTTAAGTCATATGAGGATTAGTGCATAAACCCACCTATTATAGTAATTTATAACCTAGGAACACTCCCTACCATGAAAAAAAGTAGTTATGAATCATTTGCATGAAATGTATCTGCTCTTTCTTTAGCTCACCTGCGTCTTTATGCACACTGGGGATGTCAAATGCCTTCAATTCTTAAAAGATGTCATGGC
>LPNX011008798.1:551981-600479 GCA_001517045.1 Pseudotsuga menziesii | reverse complement strand
TGAGTCATCAATCCCTACTTAGGATTAAGTTTATCATAATGTCTCAGAAAATTAAATAAAACAATTACATAATTTTACAAAATTGGGGTATGTGACAATGGCCAACTTTGGCAGTTTTGGTATGGGCATCAATTTGACCTTATCGCAAATCTTTAACAGCCGACATTATTGTATTAATTGTAAAATAATTTAGAATTGAAATGTTTAATTACCATTGTTGCATGCATCTTGCAGTTCCCTGCCTATATCCTGTAGATCTGTTGGAACCCCTGTTGATAGTGGATAATATTGAACGTCTTGGAATTGATAGACACTTCGGAAACGAAATCAAGGAAGCTCTCGATTATGTTTACAGGTATAAATCAAATTTTAATTTGACTAGCCTTCCATTCCATATTTCCCCACAAAAATCGTTAGTTTAGTGTAACGTTGATGAAATTGGTTGCATATATATAGGCATTGGAATGAAAGAGGAATTGGGTTGGGCAGAATGAATCCCATAGCAGATCTTGAAACCACTGCTTTGGGATTTTGGCTTCTTCGGCTGCATCGGTACAATGTATCTCCAGGTGGGTATCAATTTTTACTCAATTTTATAATATGAATGAGCCCTGGAAACATCTGTTTTGACCTTTGGACATTGGGCACTGTATTAGCAGTCATTTTCGAGAACTTCAAAGATGGCAATGGCCGATTCATTTGCTCTACTGGTCAATTCAACAAAGATGTAGCAAGCATGCTCAACCTTTATAGACCTTCCCGGTTGGCGTTTCCTGGAGAAATAATTTTGGATGAAGCTAAAATCTTCACTACTAAATATTTGAGAGAAGCTCTGGAGAAAAGCGAGGCTTTCAGCCCATGGAACAACAATCAAAATTGTTGGAAAAAGTAATTACTCACAGATCCATATCTGATCTCAACGGAATTTTTCAGAGGCCATATCAGTCCAAATCTTGTCAGTCAGTGTGACAAGAGTGAAGAGTCCACGATTCGACAATGTAAACTAGTCGAATTAATTTTTGAAGCTAATTTGTTAGGTAGATAGTTATTACAGTCTTTAATGGTGAGTCAGTCGATTCACGTAAAAGAAATTTTCAGGTTTCCTGTAAATAGAAGAAGAAGATTGTAAATCATGTTAGACGCAACAGAGAGCGAGATAGAGCTCAGAGGATAGCAGAGAGTGAAGAAAGAATTGTTCTGAAGCTCAAGCTTCTGTGTGTGTGTGATTATGTTGAAGAGTCGAAGCTCTGTAAAAGGATTAATCGATGAGCTGACAAGTCTGGATCGACAAGTTTGTAATCCCTTTGTTATTTTTGCACAAGTTATATATATGAAATAGTTTATGATTCAATGCATGTTTATTTAGCCCACATTTCCTCTAGATTTACTTGTGTAAACGTTGTTTACAATTACGGTTGAGTGAAAGAACAAGAATCCATAAATTTCTCACTCCGTTAAAGTTCCAAGTTTCAGGGCAGAGTTGAATATCTGGGTATATGTTCTTATAAGTTCTCTAGAATTATTATTGTGTCAGTTTTTACTTCATCTTACTCATAGGTGAAAAATATTTGTAATTTTTAAGTCTTTTAGACTAAGAAACATACTGTAAATTTTGACTAAAACCAAACCAAAGTAAGTGAACCGACAAGGTCGGTTGAGTAAAAATGACTAGTGGTCGAAGTGATCAGCCTACTAGTGGTCGAAGAGGTCAAACCGACAAGTTAGAGGTCAAACCAACAAGTTGTCGGTTACCGAAACCAACAAGTTGTCGAAGTAAATCTCGGTAGAACTGACAAGTAAGAACTTGTCGAAGTAAATTAGTCAGTTCTAGAAGGCTGACCAAATTTGATAAACTTGTCTAGTCGGGAGTTAGACAAGTTTCACCCGACAAGTAAAAAAAAGGAGGTCGGCGTGAAAAAATAATTTTTTATAACTGAGTGGTAAACTCAAGTTTAGTCGGCTCAGTTTTGGCTAACTGGTATCAGAGCAAGGTTTAGGAAATAAATCTTGTCTTAAAAGGTGGAAAAGTAAATTTTCTAAGGAAAATTAAAAATAAAAAATGGCTTCCACTTCTAGTTCCTTGCAAACTCCAATTTTTACAGGAAATAATTATGAATATTGGTCTCTAACTCTGAAGGCTTTGTTCAGAGGTCAAGATGTCTGGGAGATAGTCCAGCATGGTTATGCAGAACTAACAGACATAACAACATATAACAATCTCACACAAGCTGAGAAATATGACTTTAGGGAACAGAGGAAGAAATATGGAAAAGCTCTGTTATACATACATCAAGCCATGCATGATAGCATACTCCCAAGAGTAGCAGCAACAATTAACACAAAGCAAGCATGGGATACATTAGAGACAACCTATCAAGGCTTGGGAAAGGTAAAGACTTCCAAGTTGCAGATTTTGAGAAGAGATTTTGAATCTCTGTCCATGAACGATTCAGAGACTGTAGACTCATTCTACACCAGAGTTGTTGGTTTGATAAACCAACTGAAATCTCATGGAGATGACATAGAATACCAAAGAGTTGTTGAAAAATTCTCAGAAGTCTTCCCCCAAGATTTGAAAACTTGGTTGTGACCTTGGAAGAACACACAGACATGTTGACGTTTACTATTGATGAGCTGCAAGCTTCACTCATCAATCATGAACACAGAGTCAACAAAACTCAAACATCATTGGAAGGTGCATTTGCAGTATAGTCATCCATAAGCCATGGTAGAGGAAGGAGGAGAAACAACTTCAGAGGCAGAGAAAGAAGTTCTTCTAGAGGAGGACGAGGAAAAAGTACTGCAAATGTCGGTGGTAGAGGAGAGTATCAGAGTCCAAGTCAGCCAAGTGGCCAAAGCTTTGATAAATAAAAAATTCAATGTCATTATTGTAAGAAATTTGGTCATTATGCATATGAATGTAGGAAGAAACAATATGACCAAGGAAGGCAAAGCCCAAATCAGTCGACCAACATCAGCACTCCGATAAGTGCAATGTTAATGGCATCGACATCTCCAACTAAATGCAATACTGTCTAAGAAAGTCCAGATGACATATGGTACTTATATTCAGGATGCAACAATCATATGACTGGTAATTTAAGTTTGTTTTCCAGCCTAGATAATACAATTCAAATTGATGTTACACTTGGAAACAATGTCCAAGTTACTGTTTTAGGAAAAGGCATTATTGATTTTCTAAGCAAATAGGGGGAGAGTAACTATATCCCTGATGTTTATCATGTCGAATTTTTGAAACATAATTTGTTGAGCATTGGACAGCTGATACCGAAAGGATACAGTGTCTATATAGAAGATTATCACTGTCTGATTAAAGACAAGCGTCCAAGTGACCAGCTGATAGCAAAAGTGCCAATGGCAAGCAATCGCTTGTTTCCATTGAGGATATTTCCCAACATGAAAGGGAAGACAAATATAGGAGCTGCATTCAAGGAAGAAAGTAAAGAAACAATTGAGCCACTTGACAAGAAAGAAAATGGCAGCGATAATTTGCAAGTTGCTTTCAGATAGAAGTTCAAGATGAATCTTGGTTGTGGCATTTCAGATTTAGACATCTGAATTTTGGTGGGTTGAAGCTACTGCACACAAAGAATATGATGAAAGGATTTCCATTGATCGACATACCAGAAAGGATTTGTGACGGCTGCATTTTTGGCAAGCAGCATAGAGATACTTTTCTAGTCAAAAAGTCTTATAGAGCACACACACCACTTGAAATTGTGCACTCTAATATTTGTGGTCTAATGCAAACATCATCCATTGGTGGCTGCAATTATTTTCTAAATTTTATTGATGACTATTCAAGCAAAACATGGGTATATTTTCTGAAACATAAATCTAATGCATTTAGTTATTTTCAGTAGTTCAAGGCACTCATGGAGAACCAGAGTGGACACTGCATCAAGATCTTAAGGACTGACAGAGGAGGTGAATATGTCTCAAATAAATTTCTAAATTTTTGCAAGACCCATGGAATACAGAAGCAATTCACTACACGGTATACACCTCAGTAGAATGGTATTGCCGAAAGAAAGAATAGAACCATCATGGAGATGGCACACAACATGTTGGCAGACAAACATTTTCCAAATGAATATTGGGGTGAAGCAGTCGCAACTGTTGTTTACATTATGAACCAGTGTCCGACAAAGAGTGTGAAGAACAAAGTTCCCCAAGAAGCATGGACATGTATGAATCATAGTGTTTCTCATTTAAAAGTTTTTGGTTGTGTTGCATATGCTCATGTTCCAGGTGAGTTGAGAAAGAAGCTAGATAAGAAGGGACAAAAATGTATTTTTGTCCACTATTCTGAAGACACAAAAGCATACAAGTTGTATGATCCTATCACAAGGAAAGTGATAATCAGTTGAGATGTTCAATTTGTCAAGAATGAATCATGGGATGGAACTTTTGACACAAATTTCGAGATTGTGTCAAATGTCAACAATGATGATATGGCAGAGGAAGTGGTTCAAACACCACATGTAAGTCAACCGGTCACAGCACCATTGAATCCCATGACACCATGACATGGTTCAACACAAGGACCATTGACACAAGTGGTAGCTCAAGCTACACCGAAAATCACACCAAGAGGACAGGAGACTCCATCAAGCATTTTTTCAAGGTCGACATCGATAGAACCGGTGAAGACAAGAAGTCTGCATGACATATATGAAGCTGGTACACCAAATTCATTCTCTCTATTTTCATTATTTTCTCCTATATATGATCCATAGTAACATTTGAAGAAGTTGTTGAAGAAGAAGTATAGGTACAAGCCATGGATGAAGAAACATAATGCATTGAGAAGAACCAGACATGGGAACTGGTTGATGTACCAAAAGACAAAGATGTAATAAGTGTAAAATGTATTTACAAGACCAAGAAGAATGCTGATGGGAATATGTAGAAGTATAAAGCAAGAATGGTAGAAATAGGGTTCACACAACAAACCAACATAGACTTCAATGAAATGTTTTCACCTGTTGCACACATGGATACAATTAGAATAGTCTTGGCCATTGTTGCACAAAAGAAATGGCTTGTTCATCAAATGGATGTCAAGTCAACATTCTTAAATGGCTATCTAGAAGAGGAAGTATATGTGGAACAACCACAAGCCTAGGAAGTTCTAGGTCAAAAACATAAAGTGTATAGGCTGAAAAAGGTACTCTATGGTTTGAAGCAAGTTCCTAGAGCTTGGTACAGTTGAATTGATTCCTATCTCACTAAAAATGGGTTTCACAAAAGTGAAAGTGAACCGAATTTGTACACCAAAGTGAATGAGCAAGGTAAGATGTTAATTTTATGCTTGTATGTAAATGATTTGATATTTACTGGTGATTTTGGCATAACAGATTTTAAAGCAGTCATGGAAAGTGAATTTGAAATGAATGATCTGGGGCTTATGAAGTTTTTTTTGGGCATTGAAGTTCAACAGTCTGAAAGTGGTATTTTTATATCATAGACAAAGTATGCAAGTGAAGTTTTAAAAATATTTAACATGTCTAATTGCAAGACATCCCCAACACCAATAATAACAAGTTCAAAATTGAGCAAGGATGATGAAGGATCAATTGTAGATCCTACGTTGTTCAAAAGGCTGGTTGGCAGCCTTATGTATTTAATAGCGAAAAGACCAGACATTATGTATAGAGTAAGTCCGATCTCAAGGTTCATGGAGTCACCAAAAGACTCACATTGGCAAGCAGGTAAAAGAATTCTGAGACATGTAAGTGGCACAAAAGACCTTGGCATTATGTATTCAACCTCAGAAAATTTTAAACTCATTGGATACACTAACAGTGACAATGGAGGCAACATATATGACAGGAAGAGCACATCTGGGTATGCATTTCATTTTGGTACAGGTGTTGTTTCATGGGATTCATAGAAACAGCCCATAGTAACTCTGTCTTCAATAGAAGAAGAGTATGTTGCAACTACAAGCGCTGCATGTCAAGCTGTCTGGATGAGGAGAGTATTGAAATACTTGTCACAGAACCATCAAGAATCGAAACCATCTTCTGCAACAACAATTCAGCCATAGCATTATCAAAGAATCATGTGTTCCACAAGAGAACCAAGAACATCGACATAAGGTTTCTTTTCATAAGAGAGTTGGTGAACAACAAGGAAATTTGTTTGGATTTTGCAGGTCCGAAGATCAACTTGTAGACATCTTTACAAAACCATTGGCAAAGGACACATTCCAGTATATGCATAGTTATCTTGGAATGACAAGTTCTGCACAGTGAACTATGTCATGCACAAAGCAAGTCTAAGCTCTGAAACATTTTGTAAATTTTGTTTTGAAAATCTCCATCTACTCATATTTAAGGGGGAGTGTTGGAAAAAGTAATTACTCGCAGATCTATAACTGATCTCAACCGACTCTGTCGGATTCCATATCAATCCAGATCTTGTCGGTTAGTATGACAAGAGTGAAGAGTTCACGATTCGGAAATGTAAACCAGTCGAATTAATTTATGAAGCTAAGTTGTTAGGTAGATAGTTATTACAGTCTTTAATGGTGAGTCAGTCGATTCACATAGAAGCAATTTTCAGGTTTCCTATAAATAGAAGAAGAAGATTGTAATCATGTTAGAAACATTAGAGAGCGAGAGAGAGCTCAGAGGATAGTAGAGAGTGAAGAAAGAATTGTTTCGAAGCTCAAGCTTCTGTGTGTGTGTGATTCTATCGAAGAGTCTAAGCTTTGTAAAAGGATCAATTGATGAGCCGACAAGTTTGTAATACCTTTGTTATTTCTGCACAAGTTATATATATGAAATAGTTTATGGTTGAATGCATGTTTATTTAGTGGCACATTTCCTCCATATTTACTTGTGTAAATGTTGTTTACAATTACGGTTGAGTGAAAGAACAAGAATCCATAAGTTTCTCACTTTGTGAAAGTTCCAGGTTTTACGGCATAGCCATAGACTCAAGTCTTCCTAAATATTTGGGTATATGTTTTTATAAGTTCTCTAGAATTGTTATTGTGTCGGTTTTTACTTCATTCTTTTAGACTAAGAAACATACTCTGTAAATTACGACTAAAACCAAACCAAAGTAAGTGAACCGACAAGGTCGGTTGAGTAAAACCTGCTAGTGGTCGAAGTGATGAGCCGACTAGTGGTTGGAGATTTCAAATCGACAAGATGTCGGTTACCGAAACCGACAAGTGGTCGAAGTAATTGTCGATAGAACCGACAAGTAAGAACTTGTCGAAGTAAATTAGTTGTGTCTAAAAGGCTGACCAAATTTGAGAAACTTGTCTAGTCGGGAGTTAGACAAGTTTCACCGGAAAAGTTAAAAAAAGAGGTCGACATGAAAAAATAATTTTTAATAACTGAGGGGTAAACTCAAGTTTAGTCGAATCGGTTTTGGCTAACAAAAACCGTAGCCAAGAGGTAACTGGATACCAGATACATTTAGTTATCACTTGCTTGATACAAGTGATTGGAATAATTTCTTACCATTGTAACGAAATTTAATATTTTGGTTTTGGTCTTGCCATTGCCAGATTTATTACGCGCTAAAGAGTTGAAGCAAAGAGATATTGTCAAGTGTATAGCCCAGGCTATGCACGACTAGAAAAATGTGCTTACAAGTAAATAGTTTTATAAACTTTTATATTATAACTCGCATAACCTGCAATTTATTTTCTTCCTCTTAAATAATTCTAAATATTGTAGGACTGAGAGGGTGCTGCTTATTCTAATTTCAGGCTTCCCTACGTGAACAATGAAAATATTTTAGAGTTGGACAAATTAGATTTCAACATTGTCCAACCCATCCACTAAGAAGAGATGAAGATTGTTACCAGGTAATTAACCAACAGTCCTGCATGGCGTACTGGCCAGGTATTATCAATTGAGAGAAATAAAAACATTTCAATATTTTGCCTCTATTCACCTTTGCTCAGTCGTTGGAATTCTACTTCTTGATAGTGGCGGGGACATATGAGCCACAGTATGCCAAATGCAAATTCCTCTTTACAAAAGTGGCGTGTTTATAGACTGTTATGGATGATATGTATGACACTTATGGGACCTTTGATGAATTGAAGCTATTCACTGAGGTTGTGAGAAGGTAGCAACTGGGACTGTCTGTCATTGGATCATTTTGTTTCTATTGCTGTAGCTAATTAAACATGAAGTCATACAAATGAATTCAATTCAATTGAACCAAGGCTAGATGATTATACTAATTATGTTGGAACTTTTTTAGATGGGACCTGAGTCTTTTACAGAAAACCTTCCAGAGTATATGCAACTATGTTACTGTAAGATCTATTATGACATAGTTCACGAAGTGGCTTGGGAAGCAGAGAAAGAACAGGGCCGTGAATTGGTTAGATTTTTCTGAAAAGGAGCAAGTGATATTGAATCCGTTTTGTTATCTGTGCAAGAAACCAACACATATCTTATTGGATTGATTGAATAATTTGCAGTATGATGTTAAATTTGATGTTAATATGATCTGGGTCCATTGAT
The DNA here is from genome assembly GCA_001517045.1 of Pseudotsuga menziesii. Taxonomy (NCBI): domain Eukaryota; kingdom Viridiplantae; phylum Streptophyta; class Pinopsida; order Pinales; family Pinaceae; genus Pseudotsuga; species Pseudotsuga menziesii. The sequence goes on along the minus strand of LPNX011008798.1, from coordinate 591,957 downwards.
ATTGATTAGTGGGAGGATTATGTTCTGGGTTATTATGAAGAAGTTGAATGGTTAGCTGGTGAGTATGTGCCTAGATTGGATGAGTACATAAAGAATGGAGTCACTTCTTTTGGGAAACGTATACTTCTGTCTAGTGGAGTGTTGATAATGGAGGGGCAAGTGCTTTCGCAAGAGGAATTGGAGAAATACACTTGCAAGTTATCTTTCAATAATTTATTATAGTATAATGGAAAATACACTCCAAATTATCTTTCAATAAATTTATTATAGTATAATCGAAAATATACTCACAAGTTATCATGGAAACAAGAAACATGATAAATTATTATAGTATAATGGAAAATATACTCGTAAGTTATCAAGGAAACAAGAAACATGAATGTGATGAAACAATGAAAGAATATCTTTATATTAAGAAAAGTGGTGTCTTATATATATAAGAGACTTCATATAAGTCTAAAAATATTTCAGATACAATTACATCTGTCATACCAAAAACATAACTGCCTACTATAAACTTCCAAAAATTTGGACTGTCAATATTTCATAAGTTCAATACATAATCCATACTACCATGCCTCTCATAGTCCCTAAGAACTACATCAAAGCTGCAAAAAGGAAAGCATAAAAGTGAATCAATAGAGGCTCAATTGACCAATGTTAATTAACACCCCTTAGAAGCAATATAATATCCAAAAAAGTGCTCCAACCTTTATTGATTTTTTTCAACGCAATAATGCAAATTTAGCTATGATGAAAATCACTTATGAGATACTTTTCAAACTAAATTTATCCTAAGTTATTATTGTATGCTTAATTATATACAAATTCATCCTCCCAAGCAATCACATCTCCCACTTGACTAATGGCCTAATTGGAAAGACCATCAGCCAACTTGATGAATTCACGATTAATATGATGGAAGGAGATATTGTTATGAAGCTCAAACAACTGCTTGAAACGACCCATCTAGCGATGTAAATCCATGGATTGAATGGAATGAGCCTCATTATCCCAATCCACAATAATCTGGGAGTCCCCCAGCACCAAGAAACTAGTAAAATGCTTCTTCCAAGAAAACCATAATAGACCCTAGAGGGCCAAAAGTTTAGATTTAGTGTTAATACCCATACTAGCATCCATTCATAACAGGTACATGCGATTCAAATTCAGCTTAAGAACCATACTGGCCCCACAATTGTCGTCCTTTTCAACCCCATTACAAAACCCCAACATATGGTTATCATCAAAAAGGGGAAGGATGATGTGCATGGTTTTAACTTTAGTTGTAGAGCAACTATAATCCAAAAGTCTAGAAAAGGCCTTAAAACAAATACTGCGATCATTTACCTAACCCTGTTGAAAGAGAACAAAATTGCGAGCTCTCCAAACTTTCCACAAAATGGCCAGGGGATAGTCAATAGTAAAAGAAGTGACCTTCACCAAGAGCCTAATATTTCCTTGCACACCATTAAGGCCCCAAAGAATTGACATTTTTAAGCATAAACAAAAATGATACCAAATCTCCTGAAAAAAGGGGCAATCCCCAAATAAGTGCTCCACCGACTCTGGAGCTAAAAGGAACAACACACATCTGCTAGGACCTGAAAATCCTCTAGTCTGAAGTAAATTCCATGTCAATATTTTATGATTGAGTCAAATCCATGAGAAGCATTTGATCTTCCATGGAAATTTTGCTTTCCAGACCAAAGAAAACCACCACCGGGAATTGTGTTCCCATCTCTACTTAACCAAAGATTGATAAGAAAGCTAGGTCGAAACCATACCATTTTTATTGTTTAAGTGTAACATACCCAAAATTGAAAAATAATACTTATTATTTATTTCAGTAAAACATTATGTTAAATTTATTGTAAAGTTTATGACTAAGTGGATCAAGGATGACTATAATTGAAGAATTATTTATTTTAATAATTAAATAAAGGAGACACTTATCAAAGGGAGACTTTTAAATGAGTGTTCACTGACCCACTAGGAGGAAGGAGCAGTTGTAGAAGGCTGGTTGACAAGTGGAAGCACTAGCATTTCACTTTCTAGCTGTTGGAGGAGCATAATCCCTAAAAACATGGTCATGTTCCCTGAGAGGGAGAACTGATCTGGTAGCTCATTTAATTCCAAAACTGACCCAAAGACCTAGGCAATCTTATATAAACCATCAAATTGAGCAGGAGGCTCACTACTCATTCTGATTTCTAAGTGAATGAACCTTGTGACTATTGCAAACTGAAAAGTCAAGCACACAAGGAATTTGATGAGGGCATAGCTAAAGTGATTCATTGAGATAAGTATGCTACTGATTGCTAAGTTGCAACAAGGTTGCTATGTGGGATTCTTTCAGAGATATTTTTCCTAATGGTTCAATGAACAAGATCGGGGGTCCTAAGCAAGTAACTTTGGTTGCTTCAGAAGAAGGTTGGGTGGACCAGTCTCCTTTGGGTGTTTTATCCCATTCTACATACTATTCAGGTTCAATTGATATTCAACTCTGAATCTGGACTTTTATTTTTTCTTTGAAATTTTTAAATAGAATACTTGGTTATGGAAAGTGCTGAAAATTACTTTTCTGTCTAGGTAAATTACAAAGTTAAATCTGTTGATATAGTTATTTTCTGTAAAGTATCCTATATCCTAACTAGGGATCCTCTCTTCGCTTCATGTCAAATTTACGAGTACCTTTATAGTATTTCTACCTCAGTTTTAGAGACTACTAGAATGTTAGTATTAATGGTATTATTTTCTGTTAGTTTATTTTTAAAATCAACCAAATGTCTTTATCACTGCAGAGACGTGTATAAGTCCTAAAGAAAATAAGTACATAGGCTACTATAATGCAGATGTTGTAGATACGAAGATTCATACACACACACATCTAGATATATATATAGGAAACCAATAATTTGTATTAAGATTAGAATACTTCGATAACTCTGTAAATACTTAGGATTAGAAACAGTAATATAAAACTAGAATATACAGAGATAAACTTAAAAGTGAAGTTTTTTCTAAGAAATCCAATGTTCAGATCCATTTCAATATTCTGCGGTTACATTAATTTCCTCTAGGACTAAGTTCTATTCCTCATACATCCAAACTTCAGAATTATTTTTTTTGGTTAAACAAAGTTTCAAAATTTTAAAGTAATAATCGAACTAGTTTCCTTGTAAGGGCATTATAGCCCAGACCCTCATCTAACTAATGATTAATACCAAATCGGGTTAACGAAATCCTACATCATTGATTTAGGATTGTGTGCCATGTTGGTATTGTTATCATCAAGTCAAGCATTTATAGAAGAAAACTACATGTAGCCTTATGGATTATTTGATTCTGTAGAAAATAATATTATCACTTAAACAGAGTTTAAATCTTTTAAAATTAGTGGTTCTACTTTGTCTCAGAAGAAAAGTCCGCAAGGCCAAGATTCTGTAATAAAGTATTTATGGAGATTTAGCCTTACGGCTCTCTCCTAAACGGCATACGTTACAGATTAGAAGCTTCACAATCATTTTAAAGTATACAACGAAACCCTAAGATTCGTTTTATAATTGTTTCTTGCATCGAGTAACCTACAAGTTTTAACAGTAGTTTTATAGATAAATAAGAGTAAACAGTCATAACTTTTGACAAATGGCTCCATGACCCTATTGAAAAAGGTGAATATAAACAAAGGAATGATATCGAGACTATTGATCAATAGCGCAAAGGATTGAAACTAAAGAATCTAATTATAAACCCTTTATATTTAGTGACATAAATTGTATTTTTAAACAGAGGCCTCATGGCTCTTATTTTCCAATCATAACGACAATAAGAAACTCTTGACCGTATGGTTAATTACAAATGTTGAAACATTAAACAAGCTAGAAAACAAATGGTGTAGCTTCAAGCTTTTCTTATACTAGTTTATCAAATGAAGCTACAGTGCATTAACATGTTCATAGACATTCAAGCCCGCATGGGTGTTCTGAACCTTAAAAGTCAACCATTTTTGGTTGCAAGAAAATGATAGGCATTACCGACAGAGGCCTTATGGCTCTTCCTAACTACCAATAGGATAACAAAAAGGCCTCACGAATTCATATTATAACTTTACAAACTGTAGAAGAAACTTGGTTTTAGAGAATAACTACTATACAGAGCGGTAATATCTAAACAACAAAAGTTACAGTTTTACGAAGAGTAAGCTTGGCCCACACGGTCTCTTACAAGCTAAAACATATTTCAGTATAAAAAAAACAACAACAACATGGAAAACAGAGATACGTGGCATAGTCGAAGGACTCCACAGAGTTCGAAAAAGAAATCTTTGCAGTATCAAGTTCGTTATCACTTTTACTTCAACGTGATGTCACAGGGATAAAACCCCAACGTTATAAGGTTGAACACATAACCAGTCACCAAGTGTTTTTCCTACAGATCCCTTAAAGGGTGAAGGCATGGTCTTACTGGCTATAAGGTCTTCACGGCTAGAACCCTCGTCGGAGAAATCCAACCAGGGAATCACCTACAAATACATTCAATCCAAAAGTTAAATAATATTTTACTACAAAACTCTATGCAGGAGAGAAATTTCTTAAATGACAGTACATATGAAATAATTTACCTTCTCGGCATCTTGAACTCCAACCAGACTCACCCAAACAATACCCAAACGAGGTTCGATAACTTTATCAGCTTGTTGTTCAAGTTTGGACAGTGTTAGAAGATGTCGAGGGCTAATTCTGTTGGCTCCTCCTTCTCTATTTGCATACCACTGAAGGGCGAGGTTGACTGGCGGGAGGTAATGTGCAAAGATGAGAAAACAGTTAACATCAACCCCATTGAAGGGACAAGCATAGTCATTAAAACAAATTGAATCTTTAGGGTTTAGCACTCCATTCCTTGCCCACCATCTAGAGGTTTTAATGCGTTCACATGGGTTGCATGTGGATGCCTTTAAGTCGTACCCTCTTCATATTGATTTTATCCCAAAGGTCATGCCTTTAGTCACATCACTTTTACAAACCAAAACAATATGCTTAATATTCCTTACTGTGGAGTGTAATGCATATGGTAATGTAGAGTTTATCATAATGCATGTGATGTCTCGTATACAAGGTGGAGACTTAGAAAGCATAAGGTATAGTTTAAGCATAATGCATATGTTTAGTCAGTACCTTTGAATGCTAAAATAAATGGGGTAAAGTGTTTAGTATTAAGATCAAACTTAGGTTAAGGAATGGGTTGTTATCTTGATATTTCAAGGAGGATCACCTTCCTTTAATACCTTATTGCATTCTAGTGAAAGTTGTTCCTCAACAATTTTTTCGAAGGTGAATTCATCCACCTCCACATGAAGACTTATGCATTAGTCGGAAATACTAAGTAAGAGCATCACTTTTTTCTTTAACAGCTTAGAGATTAAAAAACTAAAGGAATGACATACACACTAAAGGAGCGGCAAGCAATCTTACAACTTGGCAACCAACCAAGTCTTTATTAGCAGTTTTGTCACAAATAGTCACGTTAGGAGAATTTTGAGGTCTAAAAGGGTCTCATAAGAGATATAATAAAATATTATAAGTTAGGCATTTTGTGGGGAAGGTATATTTACAACTCATCTCTTACACTATAACCAATGCAACTATGGTTAAGTTAAATTAAAAAGATGTCTAAAATAAAACCAATAAAAAAATCATCTTTAATATGACTAAAAGTAAAGCACTTTTGATTACATATATTACTTTTGAATATAATATGACAAATGTACTCATAAAATAAAATATACTAATTTTGAAATTTGAAATATAAGTTATTTTTTCAATATTCAAAACATGTTTTTAAACCATGTATTTATAATTTTGAATTCTAAACATAAAGTTAAATTTAAATGAATAAATTGTCATTTCTTATATATATATTAAAAATAAAAATTAATTTTAAAATATAAATATAAAACTATGAAATTAAAAAAAATTAAATTTATTTTTTATTTTTTTAATACACCTTCAAAAATACGTGTAAACTTATTTTTAATAGTTTCTTATGATATATATTATGTATATCACATATCGTTTTTAATGTAATAATTAATAACATCATTAAATAAATGAAGAAAAAGATGTTAATATTAGGATGAAGGAATAGTACATAATTTCCACCACAAAAAAGTTCAGTTAATATTAAGTAAATGAGATTATATATAATAAAACTTTAATAATATAATATCTTATTATGATATAATAGTTCATTCAAATTGCTATATTAAGATTTTATGTATGTATTTGGTCTTGTAATTTGAATGTACGTGTCTAATTTATGTTGGTATAGATTGAGGTGTTTCAGAGATTAAGAGTTGATAATAAAATATGAACCTTGAATAATACCTAAATTTCAAACAAAAAATGGTATTAATATTAAAATTCAACCATACGAGAATATATATATAGTAATATATTATAATATAATATTTTATTTTTATAAAACAAATAAATATATTTTTTATAGTTAAATAATAATTATAATATAAAGTAAGTATTTAAAATTTTATTTTTATAAATAAATAAATATAATTTTTATATTTAAATAAGAATTATAATAGATTATTATATATAATAAGTATTTAAAAAACAAAAACTATTAATCATTAAAAAAAATTTATTATAAAATGTTAAGTGTTTTTCATTTTAGATAAAGATTTGACATATATATTTTAAATATTGAAAAAGTAATTACATAATTTTAGTTTTGAATAGACAATTTACTTTTAGAGTAAGCTACTTACCCGACCATTTGCATCGATCGGACGACCGACAACGTCGGATGTGACCGCTCATGCGAGCCAAGTCGTCCGATCGGTGCAAATGGTCAATTAAGTAGTGAACTCCTTTACTTTTTGGTATTTGTAATTTATTTTATATTGAAATATAAAAAGTATTTTTCTTTCTAAATATTTTAATATTACTTTAGTACATTTATATTATATTCAAAAATAATCTATGAGTATTATTTTCATAATAAGTACTTTATTTACAACATTGATATAGTTAACTATGAGTTTTTACAATTTGACAAATAAATGTCCTTAACTCAAACACTGGCACCTCAACTATTATAGATGATGTCATCCTCTAGAATGTGATTGGTTCTTTTAAAGTGGATTTTAATAGTACATTTTTTTGTTTTGAGGCTCATTTTTTACCTCAAAATTCCTCTAATATTAACTAGAATGTATGTCATAATATCGACAAAAAAATATTACCTCTGCAACTGTATTTGTTTTACGAATTAAGATGAAAATGTTGAATGCTTGAATGAATGTGTTTTCTTCCAATATTTATTTCATGTTTATGGTATAATGCATCTGTGTATGCTTTTAATTATCATGTTAATGGGGACAGATTTCCCATTTGATAGCAACAACAGTGTTAGTCACATCCTCTCCATCATCGGGATGAGGGGAGCGGATGTGGCACACCGACTCCGGAGCTTAAAGGAACAACACACATCTGCTAGGACCAGAAAATCCTCTAGTCTGAAGTAAATTCCATGTCAATATTTTATGATTGATTCAAATCGATGAGAATCATTCTTCCATGGAAACTTTGCTTTCCAGACCAAATAAAACCACTAACATGAATTGTGTTCCCATCTCTACTTAACCAAATATTGATAAGAAAGCTAGGTCGTAACCGTACCATTTTTATTGTTAAATGACCATACCAACGGATCACTACAATCAGTCAATACAACACCAGCTGAGTACAAATGAGAGACAAAATTATCCCACTCTAGAGCAAAATCCCCTTGCAGACTTAGAGCCTCCGATGTAATCCACTCAAGATTCGCATCCCCAGTAGCCACAGGCGCATGTTTAAGAATAAAAATGTTACTTTGATGCAAATGAGATATAAGACCATGAGATAACCTAAAATAATGTAAAAATATAACAATCAGATCAACCCCAATAAATACTTGGTTCCCTCTCCCAACCTGCCAACAAGGATCAGAGAGAATGAGAGGTAATGAAGCCAACAAACTTCGCCAAATAGCTAAGGAGTTAGAAGCCTTATTGTGGAACTATGGTTGTGTGATGCTCACATTGAGGACAAGTTTAATTTCACCCTAACTTTACTTATATAAGAAATGATATTTTTCATTTGCACAAATGCAAAGGATTAAAAAATGATTTGTCTAAACAAGCAACGAATTTTTGCTTCTTTCCAGCTAGTTTTTGTGCGTGTTTGGCCAGAAGCTTCATGAAAATTTCAAAACGCGTAAAGACACTGTCAGATATTACTCAGTGTGGGTGATGGGGTGTTTTCGTGTCACATGATTTCATTTCTGCGCTTAATACCATGCAACAAACAATAGAAATTACATATTTTGTGCATTAAATTCACGAGATTCTAGTGGAAAATTAGCCGAAAAGTCAAAATCGTCCTCTGTTTAGATGGCTCCAAAAACGCCCAACCCTGGGGATTTAAGAGTCCGTTGTAGTCCATGGAATATAAATGTGGTGATTCATGTCTAGTAGTTTGTAGGTTTTTGAATTACTGTCCGTGAACCGATATGTAGTGGCTCATGTCTTGCAGTTGGTGGATTTCATACTGTGCATGCATCATTCATAAACAACTTTTTGTATATTTTCCCCTAAGATTTTGAAGTCCATTAGTTCCACAATATATTGTAGTACAATTGAAAAGTCAGCCATGTGGAAATTAGATTAAAAATGAGTAGACTAAAACTTAGCTAATGTGGACATGTTTTCAATTTAGACCTCCAAATTTATGCATAGCTAACACTGGGCAGGTTTCTTTGAAATTTTGAAAGTCACAATTGAAAACTTTCATGAAAATTATTACTACAAATACAAAATGTGTGAGGGTGGGAAAGGGAAGTATCGATTGAAAAGGACATGAGATATTTAGAGAAGTATCTACATACCTCGATGATTTTTCTATGGGTTCTAATTTCATTGATTTATATTGTAAGTGGCCTGCGTTTTTGGTCCACTTGTCCATGATTAAAACTGCGAGGTTATGGACATAAGATGCAAACTGTAAGAAAGAGTCTTGGGAAGCTCGAAAATCCTTGTTGTTGTCCAAGTATGTACATGATTTGTTTCCATTACGTCTAAGAATTTTGATGATTTTGAGCTTTTTTGTTGGAGTGAATTGGTTTTGTACAAACCTTTCAGGGACATTGAACAAAATATAGGCCTTTCCAATGAAATAATTATTTAAATATGGAGGCATCTCCGATATTGTCCATGGAATGTTGATCATGAACTTGTGCTCAATGATGTTATAGATGGTTTTATGGATGAAAATGATGAAACTTTGCATACTGATGCAGATTTGGATGAATGGGAGTCGTTATCTTGTTTGGTTCCTCTAGATATATTCAAATTTCAAATCTTTATACTCTTGGACGAAGAGACTTTGATTTAAGATTCAATTGGGAGGAGCAAACAATTGATGTTGATGTTGTTGAAAAAGTTGATAATTTTATAACAAATGCTTGTTCATGTGTTGAAATAATAGAGGTGTTGGATGACAACATTATGTCTCATTCTCTATTGTTGGCTAAGGAACGACTTGTTTTCAACATGGTTCTGTAGCATTTTATGGAGGTTGAAGAGAAAGAATCATTGAAAATGATTGGTCAATGAACAATTGGAACTAGGAAGTCCTGTCTCATTCACTGTATTTCTTATGCCCTCGCTTCTTCTAGCAGAAGTGGAAAAAATCCTTTGCTTTTGCTTACACCTATAGGGGTTATTGCATTTAATGTACATGCACGCACAATCTATTATGATCTAAGAACTCCTATTTGAGATATGTGACCCCTACAAGGCTGTGCTCTATCTATTTTTCAAGAGGACATGAAGCATATACATTATATTTTGATTGATGAGATGAATTTTATAGGCCCAAGGTTGTTCATGCATATTGATTCTTGATTGTAGGAAGGATTTTCGCATAAAAATAAATACTCTTTTTGGTTGTAGATCTGTAATTCTTGTTGTTGACCTAGGTCAACTGCTTCCTATGTGAGATAAGTCATTGTATTTGGGGAAAACAACTATGAAAGTCTCGTGGAACAATTTCACCATTGGTGTTACCCTTGAAACAATATTTCGTCAACATGGATAATGTAGTGCCCCATGTTTTGTGATAGACTATAGAATTTGATCATAGACCATAGATCTAATAATGACTTTTCTTTGAGGGAATTCATTTGTCAACGACCCTATGATGTGCGGCTTAGACTTAAACCATGTCGTGAACCATGTGATACTTTATTTAAGGACATTCAGATTCAGATGATCAAATTATATGTTGGAGACCAGTACATGTCACTATGTGTTGTTGCTGATGATTTTATATGATTGTGTTATGATGATGATCATGTTATGATTTCCTTAATGATTATGCTATGATGTTGATGTATATAGAGAACTCACATGAGCATGACATGATTTGATGTTAATCAAATGTTATGTCTCTGGTGTGATTTTGAGATGGTTAAGATGTTATATAATTTCATCATGATTCGATATGATCAAATGAATGTACAATGTGAAAATGTTGATTAATGCTTATGTTTATACATATGTATCATGTATTCTGCTGACTTGTCGAGTGTGACAGGTAGAGATGGTACATGCGACACCAATAGGTATCGATATGCCATGGACATGGAATGAGTCGTAGATCAATAACATGTATTGAAAATCTGGTACATATGTGTGATTACATGGAAATATTGGAAAAATATTAGATGCACATGATGTGCATGCACTTAGGATGAGTTGGTTACATTGACAAGTGATGTCAAGGTATGATTTATATTTTATTTTGAATCTATTTTATAATATGTGATGCGTGTGGTGTTTACGTGCAGGTGTCGGATACGATTTCCAATCGATCCACATCAGGGGGTGGGGATAGACATGATACAAGCTAAGTCTAGCCAAGTTGACGCGATGAGTCAAATAGATCAAGAGACGCTCCAACTTATTATATGCATAGTGTCATGAGGGTAGGACGTAGTACGGTCACTCATGAGGTATATAAATGTGGGGCATGCAGTAAGGGCTCGATCTTATTCCCCAGGAACCATTAGTCCCTCAGCAGGGTAAAAGGCTTGAGTTAATGATGTCTCAATTGTCGTACCATATCCCCACCTGAGGGGATATTTGAAAGGAAAGTAGGAAGCATGGCACCTTGATATCCCTAGTTGCGACGAAAATGCGATGACTAATTAATCAATAAATATTGAGAAGAGGAAATATAATTAATAAAGTACAGCTTGGAACGCTATTAATTAAAAAAAATTAATCAATTAATTTAAAATATTTATTAAATTACTAATGATAATGAAACTAATAATAAATAAAAATATTACAAAATTTAAAGAGTCAAATTTGGTGAGATTTAAAAAAATAAAATAAGAAAGCAACAAAATTGGAAAATAAATTAAAGTAGACAAAAAAAGAAAAAGTTGAATAAAACAAAAAGCAAAGAAAAAGGAAAGAATGAAAGCGTGAAAAGAGAACTGATAATTATTAAAGAGGAAAATGAGCTTGAGGCTCACATATTTTCCTCTCGACAGAATTTTGGAGGCAGCTTAGGTTATGGCTTCTCTCTAGGTGACTATTGGAGGGAGTGTTGGTGGTTCACTATAATACAAGTGGGGTTGAGAACCCCCTAAGAAGAGAGTCTAGTATCATGGTCCATTGGCTAGTAGAGTATCGAAAACCCCGTCTTAGCTCAAAATTTTGAGAGGAAGAAGAGTACTCCTGGGTATGGTAGGGAGGAAACTGACGGATCCTTTCAGATTGAAAATATTGGAGATTATTTTGCGGCGGATTCGACATCATCGTTGAATTGCAACTTTGTCCTCAACATTTGGGACTATAGCAGTGGTTTCATAATTTTCAAGTTTTTTAATTGCAATTTGAAATATATTAAATTGAGTTTCTTGAGGATAGATTCATAAAAATCTACTTAGTTGTATAATATGCACCATTTCTTGTTATGGGTTAATGAAAATATTCTCGTAGAATTTAGCTATCCTATTGTATGCTAGTGGTGACATAAATGATTGAAATATCATATTGTTTTCCATGTTCATTGATTTTTTAGTGTTGTATAATACTAATTATAAGTTTGGCATATATACATATATTGGATGTTGCATAAGTATTGTGGAATCCCAACGTTTTCCCTTTATTTTGTGAGTAATATCGACACATATATGCCTTGATTTTGTTAGTAATGTTGACACATATATGTATACGTCTGGCTGGCACAGAGGTGGTTGATCCTATGGGTAGGACACAGTCCACTTTGTCTTGGATTTTATCTACATACAATCTAAGTATTTCTTGAATTGTGTGAGGGCGGTCCAAGTAGTAGGATTCAACCATTATTCATTCTCGGGAAAATGGTGGCCAAAACAATTAAATTGAGTTACTGTGCAACACAACCTTTTTGTTTTCCCTTTTAACTTTTGCGGAAAGTATTACGACTTAAAATACATCGACGGAAATACTGCAATGAAATTTTCACCCGACTCACTTTCACCTAGTAAGACTTACTTGGATTCAACCGGATTTTACTGCGACGGGATTTAGGTTGCAACCAACTTTATATTTCCTAGTCTAAGGACTTAGGAATATGAAAAACACTTTTCACTACGGTAACCTGGGATAAACTGCGACACAACTATTGCAACTCACTCACAATATTATAAAACCCAACATTAAATAAGATTTGTGTCGAACTCTTCTGTGGATAAAAACTAGAACATTTACGCTGTGAAATAAATATGGATTCTTTGTGTCTTTCACTTAAAGTAAACATAAACAACATTCACTCAGGTATATATGGAGAAGATGTGCGACTAAATAAAAACTTGTATCAAACCATAAACTATAGAATTTTATTTATTGTGAAGGCATAACAAATAAATTACAACCGTAAATACAGACTTGGAAATTCACAAGGATATTTCACCTTTTATAGAGCTTCGAATCTCAACACTTTTACAAAACACAGAAGCTTGAGCTTCAAACTCTTCACATATTTTTTTCTTTTTCTTCTCCAATATTCTCTTCTTTTTCTCTGTCTCTGTCTGTCTCTTGAGAGTTGTGTATTACATATTTACGATCTTCTTCATATAGGAAACTTCTATCGACAAAAAATGATTTTCTCTTAAGCTACCAACTTAACATTAAAAACTGTAATAAATATCTACCTAGAAACTTAGCTTCAACAATTAAATTTGATTGGATTATATACGAGAGACGTGAACTCTTCATATTATCAGACTGTTTGATATAGACTGACCTGCTACAGACCCTGACAGAGTCGGCTGATTTTCTATTTGGATCAGTGAGTAATTAATATTTCCAATACTCCCCCTTAATTATGAGTAGATCAAAATTTTAAAACAAAATATTACAAAATGTTTCAGAGGTGAAACTTTATTTATTCATGACAGAGTTCATTGAGAAGAACTTGTCATTCCTAAATAACTTTAGAGATATTGGAATGCATCCATTTCCAATGGTGTTGTAAATATGTCTGCAAGCTGATCTTTAGACCTTCAAAATTCTAAACAAATTTCTTTGTTGTTCACCAATTCTCTTATGAAATGATACCTTCCGTCAATGTGTTTGGTTTTCTTGTGAAACACATGATTCTTTGACAATGTGATGGTTGAATTGTTGTCACAGAAAATGGTTGTTGGTTCTTGTTGGTTCTGTGACAGGTCTTTTAACGTTCTCTGCATCCAAACAGCTTGACATGTAGTGCCTGTAGCTTCGACATACTTTGCTTCTGCTGAATATAGAGTTACAATAGGATGTTTCTTTGAATCCCATGACACAACACCTGTACCAAAATGAAATGTGTACCCATATGTGTTTTTCCTGTCATGTCTGTTGCCTCCATTGTGATTGTTGGTGTATCCTATGAGTTTAAAAATTCTAAGATTGAATACTGTTAACACAAAAAATTAGTCACCTAGATTTACATGGTCTAAACCACATACATACATCATATTCCTACCATATTTTCCTTAATTTTGATCTTCACAATTGTATTTCCACAAAAAATGGTCTAAAAACATTATTATTTGCCATGGTTTACCTACACTCTCTCCAAAAAGGGGTCAAAATCCCTAAAAAAGGTTCCAAAACCCTTAAAAGGGTGTAAAAACCCTAAAAGAGAGAAAACCATAAGAAAATACCATGGGTAACCACATGGGGTCAAAAAACCCTAGATCCATTCTATAGATACATTGTGAAAGGCTCTCCCAAAATGCCTTTTTTCCACTATTGCGACTACGCTGGGACAACTTTTGCTCTCAGGTATTCACACACCATTTTTACACCATCTTGTTTCCATACCATTCCCACTTAGTACATCGAGACATTCTCTGTACCCACCTAGAGAACCATCCTGTGGAGAGGTGAACCACTTCTGAGACAGCCATAGTAGGCCTATTTTACAGAACGAAGGTATACCATTTGTTTATTTTGTATTTTATTTAGTTTAGCCCTTGTATATATATTTTATTTTTTGTTGCTAATTTGTTTTATTGTCTTAGTTTTCCATGAACTCTCCCTTACTGTCCCATTGATGTAAGGATGGCGCTTTTGCACGTAACAAGGGAGAAATGCCTGTTACAGTTTTGGTGACTCCGTTGGTTGAAACTCTCAGATCCTTGTTTTTGCAGGTTAGCTACAAGTTCATTTTCAGTTTCTTCCTTTAGCCATCACCAATCGATCCCCCACACGACCGATACGAAACTTCATGACACTAGTTCCTGTGCCCCCCAGCCCCTGTCGACTATGTTTTTCTGATTTTTTCTTGTTCGGCACCAGTCGCACCTATCGAGCCGAAAGATGTGACCTAGTCGCTCCTTTCCGCCCAATAAGTGAAACCTAGGTTGCAACCTTAGCCCCAATACGTGCAACCTGGCTTACAAATCCGGATCGTGCCTATCTCGGCTGACGGAGTGACCCCAGTCACCCCTGTGACCCTTTTTCGAGCGAATCAATCGCGTTTAACTCTCTGTTAGGCGTGACTTGGCTATTCTATATCCATATCGCCTCTACCTTTCTATCCTGTGCGACCTAGATCATGTCTATTCCTTTGACAGGCACGACTGTCAGTTTACAGTATGCTTTCTGTGCCTAGTTTACACCCCTGTCTGTCCCAAACCACTGTCCAGACTTGTTTTTCGTCCAAACCTGCTATGATACAACCCCTTGTTGATTTCCTGCAAAAAATCCCTTGTTACCCATTTTTTTTCAATATTGGAAGGAATCCTTTTACATACAGGTGAACACACTCACACCATTAAGTGAACATACTTGGTTCATGACCCCGAGCAGAGAAAAATAAAGAATCAATTAACATAATTACATTCGGATTGGGACATAACTCCCATCCGCAAAACTATGGGAAGTACTTGGGAATAGCCCTCAAAATCATTGTGAGGAGTGCCAAAGGAACCTCGAAGTAGCTAGCCATTGAGAAGACCTACCAAGTGAAAAGGGAAACAACCCCCACCATATTGTCTAGTTCCTACCCATGAGGAAAACCAAGAGTTGTTGTTTTTGGAAAAGCGGTCATCAGTTTTACCTGAGCCGTGGAGTGAGGGGTACTTCCCCAATACGCAAGCCTTCAAACAACATTGGTGGCCAAGTGACTCCTTTTGAACCATTAGGAATCTGATTAAAATGGGTTCCATATTCATTTCCTGTCTCTACCATAAGCCATCATTTCTCCACCACGTTATTCTTATCAGCTTAGGGGGCACACCCCTCAGTTCGATTCTTTGAACCGTCACCATCAAAGCCATCTTCGACATCACTCCCCACCCTTAGAGCCACACAAAGCCTCTGAGTCCGATTTGGATTCCTACCAATTTGAACCCACTCTGTTCACTACCCCGTCTAGCCCCATGACTGACGCGCATACAGATCCCTTCCATTGAGGGATAATTGGTGGTGGACCTACATCCTTGCCACCCATCATCACGGGTATCCCTGCTAGTGGGCCCATCACCACTACACACACGGATGCTAGTACGCTACCCATTAGTGGTGAACCCACACTAGCTACCATGGTTCCTACCATACCACCTTTTATACATGGGGGCAGTGGCCCTTCCACATCCATTCTGACTATTCCTGCCATAGGAATTCAACCTCACCAACCCTCAGTCATACATGAGAACTACGTTCTCGTAGCCATTGACACCATTGTTGGTCCTTCCTGAACCAAACTCGGGTCTAGTGTACCTTTAATGGCTAGTATTAACAAATGACCCCATCAATCATCAACCACACTGGCCTCCCATGCCTACAAAAATTCCCTCAGACATCCCAAAATTTGAGGGAAATGCGAGCGAGGACCCCCATAACTATATCATGTATTTCCACTTATAGTGTTCATAAAAAAACATTGTGAATGACTTTGTTAGATTAAGGTTGTTCCAATGCACACTTACGGGTGTTGCGACCAAGTGGTACATCGAGCTGCCTCATGCCACTTACCTCGATTTCTCCTCACTTGCCTCCATGTTCCTCCAATACTTTCAATTACCCATCCTATATGAAGAGGGAATGGATATAATTTTATCTTGTCGTCAAACCATGACTACCCACATCACGGATCATATCCATGAGTGGCGAGGTCTACGTAGCTTGTGCAAGATCCAATTGGATGATAGGATCTTCCTTAATAGGTTCTTGAAAACCTTACTCTCACCCATAGCCAAGGGCGTCGCCTCAGAGCGACCCCAAACTGAGAAGGAGGTCATCCTAAAGGCTCAATAGTGTGACTTAATCTACACCTGATCTGGGTACTTATATACCATCATACCCGATTCTCCCTGAGCCGACACCTCTTGCCATGACATGTCGGGGGAATCCCACGCTGCTGATGGAGTCAATGGCTCTATCACACACCATCCTTAGTTCTATGCGGCCTCTCCCATGATTCCACCACACCTGAGTAACATCCACCGTGTTACCCAACCCAGTTTCGCCTCTGATTACTCACCTATGATGGCCTAGTCCGGAGCCATAACCTCCTATGTGCCTCCTGCACCAACTCATCACGTCCATGGGTCGACTTGTTTGGCACAATCATTTTCTGGCCAAGCGACCGGGTTTGTAGCCCCTCCAACCCCCCGGTCAATTATGCACCACCTATGCAACCCACTCTGACTATGACCTCGACTCCTCCAATATCTACAGGATAGGTTTATGCTAAGCACAACCTTCCAAACCAACCTGCCCCAAATAACCAAAAAGGGCAGGGAAAGAACAAGCGAGGAAAAAATCAAGGCAATAATCAGCTCCAAGGAGGTGGCCAACATGCCAACCCTCCAAACAATAATAGTGCTGACCCGCCTACATAGAACCCCCAGCGTCCCAATCGACTGGGGAAGAACCCAAAGTTATGGACTAACCATCTGTGTGCTATCTGCAACACCTATAGCCATTACACTCATTTGTGTCCCCACATAGCTCACGTCCAACAACTCCTTTAGAATGACCAACAATGTGATCTAAACGCAGCTGCTTTGGCTCATCCAAACCCAAAACCACCGGGTCCTCCACCCATGGTGCTCTAGAACCCCCTACCACACCGAAGGATGGTTGCAACCCAAGATTTTTCCCCACCTGCCCTTGCAGCTCCCATTGCGGATCCACCTGTTGAGGCTGGTGTCCATCACCTCATGAAGTTGTCGTTCGAAGTCAACCTCCAGAATCAGCGCAATCAGTATGGATAACCCGTAAAAACTATTGACCCATCAATGACATCTGACTCTACCAATGCTGACATGTCTCTCCATTTACCAAGACCCCCCCGCACATGGGGCAATCAATGTCCCATGGTTCCCTATGCGTCGTGTCGCAAACAATGCTACTGCCAGAGCTACCCTCAACTAAAACATAGTTGACGACTTGGCCTAATCCCCTATAACCATGTTTGCTTTGGAAGTGCTGAAAACGTGTCCAACACAGCGTAAATCATTGTTATCCACGCTAGGTGTCGTTGATGCATCTGATTCCCAATTGATCACCTTTGACTTGGATCAAGGAGAACCTAGGATGTCGTCTATCGTCGCCTTCCAGGTTCTGATCTCAATTTGGAATTTGGTCATACATAGATGCATTATTGATGAAGGGGCCTCCACCTATGTCATGTCAACCACCATTGGGCAGAAACTTGGGTCCCTACCCTTCAACCTTCTACCACCGCTCTCTGCTCCTACGATGGTCGCTCCACTCAGCCACAAGGAATTCTAACGAATGTTCTTGTTGAGATAGCTAGTAAAACGGTGTTGATAGGCATTGAGGTTTTCAATTCCCAACTTTAATATAACCTCCTCTTAGGACATAGCTACATGTATGCCATGCGATCCCTGGCCTCTACCGTATTTCGACTACTAATGTTCCCTCATGATGGGAAAATTGTAACTGTTGACTAGTTGACATACTATGATCCTAAGGGGTCGGCCACGCCAGAACACATCCTTCCAACTATCAGCTCCACCATTGACAGTGTGTCCATTCAATCCTTGTCTGTTGTTGGCCCAGGCCTGTTTTCCAACACTCCTATGATGGACACCATTTTTTCCTTACCACCTCCGCCTACGTCAATTAAAGTATCGGATTTGTGTACTATAACATCCAGTACCATTCTGACCACATCGCAACCTCAGTAGCAACCCCAACATCAGTCACCGGGGAACTATTGGGGTTCATTCCCGATCCACACGATTCCTTTCATGTTTCCACCATTTGGCATCGTGAGTAAGCATATTATGGCTACTCTAAACCTACCAAATTCTACGTTGGCAATTCCTATGTGGTAACTCGAACCACCAACCCCACCCCCGAATCCCTAGGTTTTGTTGACTCCCATCGAACCCATTGACATGGTGTCACACCCATTTCCTGGTCCATCAAAGACTCCTTCTGTCTCCAAGCTTGCCCTTTTGGAGAAGAAGAAGGCTAGGGGCAAGGCCTCCAAAGCAATGATTGAACCTCGCCTGATTCCTCCTTGCGCATTGTGCGATGTCCCAGTTCATGTGCCACAAAATTGTCCAGAAGTACCTATCCTTCGCACCCACATGGATGCTATGGATACATATGATGGCACTCCAGTAGTCATCGTCCCGAATCTGCTGATGGTTAAGAACAAGTCATTGCGAACCAAATATCCTTGCGCAGTTTGTAGTTTGTATGGTCATTACTCTCACCATATCACAGACTTTCCTGAGTATAGGTCAGCCCTCCACAACCTTTGAAAACACTCTCGTGAGTCCAACATCACTATCCTTTAGGAGATCCACCCTCCGGATTCCTCCTCGGACACATCCAACACCATATACATGATCTCCAGCTCCGCTAGTCCTTCCATTCCCTCAGACATAGAGGATCCCTTCGATCTATCTATGCATTGTTTTAACAATGATGAGGAAATCCTTTAAGATATGTCAGCTCCTGAGTACCCTCGGGGTGATATGCATCATCTCTCATTCTTTATTCCTGATGAACCTCTTTCATCATCAGACCAATACCCAGTTGAAGCCAAAGACTTCATCCATGGAAAAGTTGACTAGTTCAAGAACCCCATTCCGATGCCCGAAGCCTTTGAAGAGGGTAATATGGCTAACATTTCACCAACCATTAAGGTCAACATATCAATCAACCCTAAGGTAGTTAAAGATATTACACTCGGAGCATCTTGCTCCCCTGAAGAAGTGGCTTCCTACAAAGCACTTTTTCAGGAGTTTCGTGATGTTTTCGCTTGGTCCTATATCGAGATGCCGGGGCTAGATCCATCCATCATGGAATGTTGTATCGACACTTGTCCTAATGTTGCACCCATATTCCCAAAACAAATACCCATTCACCCCACAAAGGCTCCTACTATAAAAGTTGAGATCGAGAAACTGCACAAAGCATGTTTCATATACCCCATCGCGTATACCACTTAGGTTTCCAATCCTGTTCCCGTTAATAAAAAACAGGGTACCATTCGTGTATGTACTAACTTTCATGATTTGAACTTGGCATGTCTTAAGGACAATTTCCCCACTTCATTCATTGAACAGATCATTGACGCCCGTTCCGAACATGAAGTATTTTTCGTTCATGGATGGTTTTTTCGGGTATAACCAAATTCAGATCCGGAAAGAATACTAGTACAAGAATGCTTTCACAACCCCTTGGGGCACATTTGTGTATCGAGTCATGCCATTCGTCCTTAAAAATGATGGAGCCACTTTTCAACGGACCATGACGTATTGATTCCATGATCTTATCCATATTATTTCGGTCTACTTGGACGACCTCACGGCTCTCTCTCGGAAGCGTTCACAACATCTAGAAGACTTACGACAAGTTTTCTTATGATGCCGCAAATACAACATTTACTTGAACCCTCTCAAGTGTGTGTTCTGTGTCCCAACAAGGTGTTTACTCGGGTTTATCATCTCTCACAAAGGGATTGCAATCAACCCTTTGAAGGTTCAAGTCATTTTGAATCTTCCCTCACCATTTACTTTGCACCAATTGCAGAGTCTCCAAGGCAAGGCCAATTTCCTTCACCGGAGGTTCTATTCCTGAAGTCACCATGAGTACACTTGGGTCATAGTTTTTCTTTTTTGTTTTGCACTGTTTTTACCACAATGCAGTGACCCCACTCCAGTATTTTCTCCATGTCTAGTCACTGTGATTCCATTGTAGAAATATGTCGCATCATTTGCATGTGAGCAGGTGGATCTAACCCATCAACTCTTCCCCTATGCCACTGGTATCCCACTAGAGGGTGCGGTCCCACATCTGCACATGCACAAAGTATGTTGCACGTATGATGTAGCTACCACTATGCTAGCATATCGTCAGGTCCCAAGACTTGCTCTGGAGATCAAGGCCTCTTCGTATCTCCTCGATATTCCATGTCCACGTATGGATCATCCTCTACAAGGATAGGAATGTGCCACCATTGTGCAAGAATTTCTTGGGTTGAGACATGACCTTCTAGACTGCCTCCCTCCCTAATGATTCTTCAGGTCATTTCCCAGAGTCACGTCGATTTGCGTGCCACCACCCGAATCACATCTTGTACGTTGAGCTAGCTCTGTACCCATAGGCATCCATTTGGTCTAGTTTTTCCCCATGCACCACTGCACCAGGGCAACATCACTAGCTGCGAGTCAGAGTCATCTGAATTTCGTTCGCACCACCGGGTTCAGTTTTTCGTCCTTTGTCTTCTGACGAAACCCTCGTCTCATGCTCTCACTATGATTTTCTAGGCCATTTCCTAGAAATCACCACAATTTGTGTTCCATCACGTGAATCAATATTTGTATGTATTGGCATGTTCAGGAGGCATCCGCTCCATCCATACTACAGAATTGGCCATATTTTATGCCATCCATCGTTTCATAAGGGGTCTATATTAGTGTTCTGCATTTATGCCCATCATCCATGTTCACAACATAACCTATTTCCATATATCAAATACTTCCCCCTTGCTTGGTTGACCATTATGGAGTTTCTGTTAAGCTCTTTTCTGACTCCTTAAAGAATGAAAAAATTTCTGAGCACACTTGCTTCCTTTCATGCTCGTTAAAGTATTTGAAAGGGTGGCTGTGTAGCCTCATTTTTTTCCTTTTTTGGACTATGTAGAATATCACAAGAAAATGGCCACCTTGGCACACTCAATCCAGGAACGTTCCCCTTTGCATCTTTTTATTCTTTCTCGGACATTGAGACTGTACTTTATGAAAAATATCATTATGGGTTGTCTTTAAGCTCTTTTCCAACCTTCTCATCAAGAAAAGATTGCCGAGCAAACTTGGTTTCATTCATACTCATAAAATTATTTGAATGACCATCTAGTCAGTATAGGTTTAACCTTTTCCAGCCTGATTGAACTATCAATAGTAAATAAGTCTTTCTTCCCCAAAGGTTGGGAGAGATCTCATGTGTACACTTTTATCCTTTTTCGGGCTCAGGAGACTACATATGAAAAAGAGACCACACTGGAGTCTTATTATTGTTTTCAGACTCTCTAAATATGAAAACACCATCGAGCATCTACTTTCTTGGGCTCACTAAAATCCACGAGATTATGTCATAACAGTGTCTTTAGATTCCACCCAATATATCACAATTCGACAGCTTTCCCCCATTGGGTCGCATTTGTTCAAAGTATTATGCGATGAGTCTTCCTTCAATCCCCTAGGTATCACTAGTCCAATTACCTCCCTCAGTATTTCCCATTTGGAGTTACATTCCCGGTATTACAGCTATGATCCCTCTCCCATGAGTCAGTTTCATTTGCTACCAGGTCAGCCCTGACGTCATACTCTGAAGAGAGGAAGTTTGAGTTCCCCGTACTCCCCCTGCCCCTGTTCCCCCATTCCGTGTATCAGTCCCCATATTGTTCCACATCTTTTGTTATCACCCTCGCGCTTCTAGTCAAGGACACATCATTACCTTTATTAGTTGTAGGTCTCTCTCTATCGACATAAACACAGCTATTCTAGAGGATAGACCCAAAGGTCCCTGTATCTTGGTTTCATTCACCTCATTGATGAGTTCCTTGGACCACTTGAGAGGATTCATTAGTGCCTATCATGATGGTTGTGTCTCATGTGTTCAACTTCAACAACATCATCGCACTATTGAGATTCATATAGGGTATTGGTCCATTCTGTATTTGGTTGGAGACCCCGGTTGTTTCCTGAATCTAGCACATTGGTGAGTCTACTGTGGGACCCAGACAGTTTCATGTCCCTTGTGATTTATGGGCTACATTGGCGACAGAGTTCGGAATACCTCAGTGTTGTGCTTCCATGTATCTCCAGTACTTGATGCTGCATATGTACACCTACAGATTCAACAAAGCATCAGTTGTGATGCTATTGCATTCCATGAGAATTCCATTGTTCATATGTATCAGTTCTTCAAATCAAAATTGTATTCAGCCTCCTATTGAGGCCACCATTATGTATCATCATTTGTATATGTATTGATCTACTCCTTCGAGAATTTATCCAATTATTTATTCTTTTGACATTGTTATGAGCATGGGTATGCCTACCTTGTCCATATACATGTCACACATTATTTGTATCTCACCCATTGTTTGGAACCATTAATAAAAAACCAAAATCCACTGTGGTTTGAATGAGGAAGCTCCACTTCTCCGTAGGTCTCTCCAATCTCTCCACTATTCCCATGATCCTATGATGCTCATCGGCCATACGATGAGCTCCTGCCCTCACATATCAGGGGGCAATTTGTTAACACAAAAAATCATTCACCTAGCTCTACATGGTCTAAACCACATACATACATCATATTCCTACCATATTTCCCTTACTTTTGACCTTCACAATTGTATTTCCACAAAAATGGTCTAAAAACATTATTATTTACTATGGTTTATTTACACTCTCTCCAAAAAAGGGTGTAAGAACCCTAAAACAAAGAAAATCATAGAAAAATACCATGGGTAAACACATTGGGTCAAAAAACCCTAGATCCATTCTATAAATACATTGTGAAGCGCTCTCCCAAAATACATTTTTTCCACTATTACGAGTACATTGGGACACCTTTTGCTCTTAGGTATTCACACAACATTTTTACACCATCCGGTTTCCATACCATTCCCACTTAATACATCGAGACAACATACCACTTCTCAGACGACCATAGTGACCCACTTTACAAAAAGAAAGTATAACATTTGTTTATTTTGTATTTTATTTAGTTTAGCCCTCACACACACACACACACACACACACACACACACATATATATATATATATTTTTGTTACTAAAATGTTTTATTGTCTTATTTTTCCATGAACTCTCCCTTACTATCCCATTGACATAAGGACGGTGCTTTTTCACGTAACAATGGAGAAATCCCTGTTACAAATACATTATACCAAGATCTTTTGTTCCACTTACATACCTCAAAATTATTTTACATGATTTCCATTGAAATTATTTTGGTGACTCCATGAATCTTGAGATCAGACATACTCCATACATGATGTCTGGTCTCGTCGTTGTTAAATACATAAGGATTCCAACAAGCATTTTAAACAACGTAGGATCTACAGTTGATCCATCATCATCTTTGCTCAATTTTAAACTTGTTATTACTGGTGTTGGGGATGACTTGAAATTAGACATATTGAATATTTTCAAAATTGTACTTGCATACTTAGACTGTGACATAAAAATACCACTTTCAGACTGCTGGACTTCAATCCCCAGAAAAAAATTCATGAGTCCCAAATCAGTGATTTCAAAATCACTTTCCATGACTGTTCTAAATTCTTTAATGCCAAAATCACCAGTAAATATTAAATCATCTACATACAGGCAGAAAATTAACATGTTACCTTGCTCATTCACTTTGGTGTACAACGTCGACTCACTTTCACTTCTGTGAAATCCATTCTCGGTGAGATAGGAATCAATGCGGCTGTAACAATCTCTTAGAGCTTGCTTCAAACCATAGAGTGCCTTTTTCATCCTGTACACTTTGTGTTCTTGTCATGGAACTTCATATCCTTGTGCTTGTTCCACATATACTTCTTCATCCAGATAGCCATTCAAAAATGTTGATTTACCATCCATTTGATAAACAAGCCATTTATTTTGTGCAGCGATGGCCAAAACTGTTCTAATTGTATCCATGTGTGCAACTGGTGTGAAGGTTTCATTGAAATCTATGTTGGGATGTTGTGTGAACCCTCTTGCGACCATTCTTTCTTTGTGATTCTACACATTCCCATCAGTATCTTGCTTGGTGTTGTAAATCCATTTGACGTTGATTACATCCTCATCTTTTGGTACATCTTCTAGTTCCCATGTCTCGTTTTTCTCAATGCATTCTATTTCTTCATCCATGGCTTGTGCCCATACTTTTTGTTCAACGGCTTCCTCAAATGTTAATGGATCATCTAGTTGAGAAAATAATGCAAAGGGATAAAAGGAATTTGGTGTACCGGCTTCATATATTTCACGCAGACTTCTTTTCTTTACTGGATCTTTTGATGTCGAACTGTTTGATGGGGTCTGATGTCCTCTTGGTGTGCTAGTCGATGAAACTTGATCTATGACTTGTGTCGACGTTCCTTATGTTGAACCATGTCGCGGTGTCATGGGAGTTGATGGTGATGCAACTGGTTGACTTACATGTTGTGTTTGAACCACTTCCTCTGTCATGTCATCATGCTCGACATTCAACGCAATCTTGACATTCTTCTCGACGGTTCCATGCCATGATTCATTCTCGACGAATTGAATGGTGCAACTTATGATTACTTTCCTTGCAACAAGGTCATACAACTTGTATGCTTTGGTTTCTTTAGAGTAACCAACAAAAATACATTTTTGTCCCTTCTTGTCTAACTTATTTCTCAGCTCATCCGGCACATGAGCATATGCGACACAACCAAAATTTTTTAAATGAGAAACACTATGATTCATACTTGTCCATGCTTCTTGAGGAAATTTGTTCTTCACTTGTTGGGCATCGGTTCATAATGTATATAATAGTTGCGACTGCTCCAACCCAATATTCATTTGGAAAATGCTTGGTTGCCATCATGAACGTGCCATTCCCATAAGGGTTTTGTTCTTTCTCTCTGCGACATCGTTCTGCTGAGGTGCATACCATGCAGTGAATTGATTTTGTATGCCATGGGTTTTGCAGAAAAATAGAATTTCATTTGAAACATATTCACTGCCTCTGTCTGTCCTTAAGATTTTGAGGCGGTGACCACTCTGGTTCTCCACGAGTGCTTTGAATGGCTGAAAACAACTTAATGCATCAGATTTATGTTTCAAAATATACCCATGTTTTTATTAGTAGTCATCAATAAAAGTAAGAAAATAATTGCAGCCACCAATGGATGATGTCTACTTTAGGCCACAAATATCAGAGTGCACAATCTCAAGTGGTGTGCGTGCTCTATATGAATTTCCAACTAGAAAAGTATCTCTATGCTGCTTGCCAAAAATGCATCCTTCACAAACTTTGTTTGGTTTGTCAATCAATGACAATCCTTTTACCATATTCTTTGTGTGCAATATCTTCAGCCCACCAAAATTCAGATGTCAAAATAAAAAATGCCACAGCTAGGAATCATCCTGAACTTCTGTTCGAAACGTTGCTTGAATTTCAGCAATGTCATTTTCTTTCTTGTCGTAGTGTATGAATTCTTCTTGGATTTCTTCATTGAATGCAACTCTTGTATTGTACGGAACTATTCTCAATGGAAACAAGCGATTGCTTGTCATTGGCACTTTTGTTATCAACTGGTTGCTTGGACTCATGTCTTTAATCACACAGTGATTTTCTTCCATGTAGACTCTATAACCTTTATGTATTAGTTGTCCAATACTGAGCAAATTATGTTTCAGACCTTCAACATGATAAACATCAGGCATATACTTATGCTCCCCTTTTTTGGTTAGAATACCAACAGTACCCTTTCCCAAAACAGTGAATTGGACATTATTTCCAAGTGTAACATCAGTTTAAACTGAATTATCTAGACTGGAAAACAAATTTAAATTACCATTCATATGATTGTTGTAGCTTGAATCTAAATACCATATGTCACACGGAATTTCTTGGATGGTATTGCATTCAATTGGGGATGTGCATGCCATCAACATTGCACTCGACGAAGTGATGGTGTTCGTCGACTGGTTTTGGATTTGTTTTCCTTGTTCATATTGCTTCTTCCTGCATTCATATGCATAATGACCAAATTTCTTGCAATAATGACATTAGAATTTTTATTTATCAAACCCGTGACCACTTGGCTGACTTGGGTTCTGATTCCGTCCTCTACCAGCAGCATCTACAGGAATGTTGTTGCGTCCTTCTCTAGAGAAGTTTCTTCCTTTGCCTCTCGAATTGTTTCTCCCCCTGCCTCTACCATGGATTATGGACGACTGTGCTGCAAATGCACCTTCCAATGATGTATTTGTTATGCTGAATATGTGTTCATGATTAATGAGTGAAACTTGCGGCTCATCAATGGTGAACACCGTCATGTCTTTTTTTTCTTCCAAGGTCACAACCAAGGATTCAAATCTAGGGGGAAGACTTCTGAGAATTTTTTCAACCACGCTTTGGTTTGCTATGGTTTCTCCATGATATTTGAGTTGATTTTATCAAACCAACAACTCTTGTGTAGAATGAGTCTACTGACTCTGATTCTTTCATGGATAGAGATTCAAAATCTCTTCTCAGAATCTGCAATTTGGAAGTGTTTACCTTGTCCAAACCTTGATAGGAAATCTCCAATGTGTTCCATGCTTGCTTTGCGGTATTTGATGCCGCTTTGAGAAAATGCTTTCATGCATGGCTTGGTGTATGTAGAACAAAGTTTTTCCATCTTTCTTCCTCTGTTCCCTCAAGACATCTTTCTCAGCTAGTGTGAGGTTATTATATATTGGTTCTACATAACCATTCTGAACTATTTCCCAAACATCTTGACCTTTGAACAATGCCTTCATTATTAGAGACCAATAGTCATAATTCTTTCCTGTAAAAATTGGAGTTTGCAAACTCTTGAACAGAAAGTAGAAGCCACAACCTTTTTGTTTTCCCTTTTAACTTTTGTGGAAAGTCTTGGGAATCAGCCACTTACTTTTCACCCGACTCACTTTTACCTAGTCAAACTTACTTTGCTTCAACGGGCTTTTATTGCAACCGGATATTTCCTAGTGTAAAGACTTAGGAGTATGAAAAACATTTTTCACATTAAATAAGATTTGTGTGTGATAAAAACTAGAACATTTAGGGGGTGAAATAAATATGGATTCTTTTTGTCTTTCACTTAGAGTAAATGTAAACAACATTCACTCACGTAAATATGGAGAAGATGTGCGGCTAAATTAAAACTTGTATCAAACCATTAACTATGGAATTATATTTCTTGTGACGGCATAATAAATAACTTAGACTATGGAATATTATTTCTTGAAACAACATAACAAAGAACTTAGAGCTTCGGCTCTCAACACTTTTACAAAACACATAAGCTTGAGCTTCAAACTCTTCACAAAGTTTTTCTTATTCTTCTTCTCCACACTTCTCTTCTTCTTCTCCGTCTCTTCTGTCTCTTGAGATTTGTGTATTACAGATTTACAATCTTCTTCATATAGGAAACTTCTACCGACTAAAATTGCTTCTCTCTGAAGCTACCGACTTAATTGCTTCTCTCTGAAGCTACAGAGTTAACATTAAAGATTGTAATAACTATCTACCTAGAAACTTAGCTTCAGCAATTAAATTTCACTGACGAAAGAGGTGAACTCTTCCTGGGATTGCTTGCTGCAAGGCATAGCTCCAATTTTACCCATACTGCAAGAGGTGGAGGCGCTCCTTCTAAGGAGGCAGCTCCCAAGGTCTTGGTCTAAGAAAATAATTCTGACTCTTTATAATGGTTACACTTGATCTATATATCTGTTGAATCTCCCCAAAACTAAACGGTCTGAATGTCGATCATAGCTCATAGAAAAGTAGGGGTCTTCATTAACCGGTGATTCCACTAATTATGAACTGCAAATTCTCATCTATAAAATCTGTAATTTCTATATTTCCATTGGTTTCTGAGAAGTGCACATTGCCCATTGGTGAGGGCGCATTTCCATCCCAACAATTCTGGAATTTTCTCCAAAGCATTGACGACATTGGAAGAAAAATCAATTCTAGAATCTGTTCTTACATATCTTAAATGCTGGATTTAGTGATGTTAGGATTGTTTTTATTTTATCTTTTAAGGAAAATTGAATAGTATATGTTGTGTAATTTATTTGTATTGCAAAAACTTATTTCTATTTGCTTAAATTTATTCTGCCATTTTTTTACAGGAATTGTAACAGTATGGGAAGCAGTAATTAAACTAGATACCAGAATTAGTAGAAACCCAACAGAACCAATGTTTCCATACTTGACAACCCTCACCCTTGTACATGCCCAGCCATAGTACAACCAATCATCAACTGCTGGTAGTGTGGGTGAACTGGTTGAAGTTACCTCTACAAGAATGGTTGACTATGTTGATCAGGACAGCTCTGCAATTGGTGTAAACTCCAGCACTTCCAGTTATTAGCTTAGCCTTACTATTAAGGATTTTATATGTATACTCAACTGTTTTTAAAGAAAAAGAATAATGCTTAGGCTTGCTTAATGCATATATAGATTCGCTTAAAATTGGATTATTCAATACATAAAAAAATATATATATTTACAAATTCACACAGTTGGTAGAATTGCCTTCTAAAAATCTGGTTTGGTTTACTTTTACGTATATGTTTACACAATTACTATATTTGTTTTTAAATCTTTTATCGTAATTATTGTTCCAGTACTCCTATGTTTATGTAATTATTATTGCTCTTATATAAACAAATGAAGGATGAAAGTTTCCTGCTCAATACGTGAGAGTTGATTTTATTTTATAATTTATAAAATTTGTTTTTAGTTATTTAAATACATTATGCACATATTTTAATATTATTAAAATTATTTTCATATATAAATATATATATATTATTATTTTTTTAAATAAAATTATAATCTTTTTATTAATATATAAAAAGTTACATTCTTTAAATGTATTATGCTTTTCAACATAATCCATTACACAAATCTAGTTCAAAATTTCTATCTTTAAAAAGTCCTTGAAGTAAGAAGTTATTCTTCTAAAACATTTCATAAAAAAACATTACAGTAAAAAATGCTTTAGTATTCAGTAAGTATAAAAGATTTCAAGAACTAAAATGGAATCAAGATATTTTCTAGCTGCATATATCGGCATATTCAGATCATGAAATCCCGAAAGAAAGAAACTGAATTGCATCCCATCTATAACAAAAACCTCAAATTGTAAATTGTCTAGGCAAACAAGAAATCCATGGGGATTTAAAAGGTCTGTAGAGTCTCTTTTATAACATAAATTTTAAACTCATAGATATTCCATGTTCCTTCATGCAAGAGAGATCCAACTTTAGCTAATTCGTGTGCTAGGACATTCCTTTCCCTATTTCCATGTGTACCATTTGCTTGGTATACTTATGAACCTCATTCAACATAGGAATCAAATGGATATTGTGAATCTTAGTTTGGCTCGTTATCCACTTAATGATAATTTGAGAATCACCATATATTTGAATTTTTTTTATATTCTTTTTAAAATCCAGTCCAAGAAGCAATTTTATACCACTAAGCTTAGCGGAATTGTTTGTGCCTTCTCTAAGTCCAACTTTAAACTTGTACCAGTCATCCTCAGATATAAAAATAACCCCTCGTGCACCACAAGATCTTTGTTACCCTCTAGTTGATTCGTCAAAATAGCCCCAAGGAAAAGTTCTATCAATGATTTCCTCAACAACTGATCTGGTGTTGATAATAATATTATCTTGTGGAATGGATCTCATGGTCTCGAAACTTTGAATTGCACATTGTTTAGGAAATATAAATTTATCCTCAAAACAACAAAGGTTTTTGGCTATCTAAATATACTAAGATACTATCAAAGGGAGATATCTATAAACCTTAACTTCCTCTTTAGAACTCTAGTTTTTTAGGCATATCTCCACAAAATCACCTTCCCACATTTTTTTTCATTTTTAGCTTTCTTTTGATTTCAAACTAAATAGATTTTGTTTAGTTGCACTCCACCCCGAAATGAAAATTAGATTCTTCATCCTCCTTGCATAGTTAACATCTACCAGGACCTTCCATTTTTTTTCTGCGCAATATACCCCAAGTTAAAGCTTTCTTTTAAAGTAAAAACCACATGAAAACATTTGTCTTCAAAGGACATTTGAATTTCCAAACCACCTTCTACCACCAAATCATCTTTATATCTTCCATTTCCTTGATCATATGAGAGTATCCATCTTTTGGAGAGTAAATACTAGTTTTAGAGTGGATCCAAACAAGCTCATCTATATTCCTGGATAATATGATGTTACTAGCTTTCAAAATAGCAATGTAATCCTTCCATAAATTTTCATCATATGGATCCACCAGGACAACATTTTTCAATGAGATCCAACCTTGACCCAAAAAAGTTGAGTTCCCAAGATTAACAATATATTTCATAAATAAAAAAATCATGACTATGTAAACTGTCAATAATGTGATGAGGCAAAAAGTGTCTCCATTTGCAACCTACCCAAGGATCGATTCAATTCTAACAGCAGACTCATTCCCAATCTTCCAAACAAGACCAACTCCTATCAGGTCATAAGATAGTATCATTGTTTTCCAGTAAATAGAAATGTTCCCGTGGCCTTTAGAGGTACTTCTTATCCAATCTAGTAAATACTTTGGATGAATATACTTCTGCTTAACTATATGTACCCATAAACATGAGCCATGAATTATTCCAAACACTTTTTGCAGCATGGACTTTTGAAAAAATACCAGGCATTTCTAATCCCCATCCTTCATAAATATTAGGACGAGCCATAATTTTCCAAGATATCTAGGCTAAACCTTTGATCCACCCAGCAGTTGGCATGTTGTCGACTCCGATAGGTTGAACATCGACTTCGACAAGTCCGAACATCGACAGGTTTCGTATCTCGACATGCATCATTGACTCCAGCATCTCGACACAACTACAATAGATTGTCTCTTTGTCTCCTAGTCGTCTATAATGGTTGAAATTACGAACCGTTCTAACTTCTTTGTAACTGAACGTAACAGGTAGTCACCCAAGTGTCTATTTATATAAGCATGTACATTATTGTAAAATACAAGAAACTAATACAGCAGTAATCAAACAACAAAGATTGGTTTGAATTCTTACATTTTTTTGTGTTTATTTTCTGTCTGTGTAGTGTATTTCCTACTTTGCTTATTTTTCTATGCCTCTTCCATAACAATACTCGATTCATTTAGTTGAACTGTTCTCCTCTGATGTGCGCCTAGGCACCTGGATCATTGGTATCTGTTGTGCCCCTACCCAACAGCCTTTAAAAAACATTATTTCATCAAATAAAATTGTATTTTATTTTTGATGAAATGTTTGAATTTCATATGGCAAAACTAAAGAATTAACAGCTATTGAAATGGTAACATTCCAGAAGCTATTGAAACATGAAATTCAATGTTTTTAAAAAAACCTTTGTGAACTATGGATCAGTTGACAAAATCACTATTTTGAAATTATTATTTTGAGTGGATAAGTGTTAATAATTGGTCATAACTTAGTAGTGATTTCTTATCCAATCATTTATTATTCGACTATGTGGTTTTGTTTTGAAATTGGAAGGCTGATTATTGTATTGATGACACCTTATAAATGGGTAATTTTGATTCAATTATTCAACTTGGCAATTCTGATTCATTTAACGATGGATATTGAAAGATAAAACCATGCATTCAATTTAAGAGTTTGAAAAATATTTTACTAAGCCTATCTTATTCCTTTTGCTATATTATTAAAAGTGTTGAATAAGTAAAGATCAAATAAGTATATTTATAATTAATAGACTTTATTTATTTTTTATTATTTATACAAGATAAATAAATGTTTTAATTATTTTGTATAAATATAATAAATAAAGTTTTTTGATCTTTTAAATGTTTACCTAGAAAATTAGGTATAATTAACACTTTATTTTAATTTTATCATATTTGCAAAAACACCAGGAATTAATGTGAAATTTTTTTAAAGGCTTAGAAATGAGCATACTTTTCTTTTTTATTGAAGATTATTGTCTAATTTATCCACCAGTTATTCATAACGGCAAGTGGTTATTAATGAAGATTGAAGGAGCTATTAATTCAATGGAAAGGTTTGTGAATTTTGTTTTATCCACAACGGGATCCTCATATTAAACCAGCTATTTGTTCTCCGATATTGTAGA
Source organism: Pseudotsuga menziesii (assembly GCA_001517045.1). Taxonomy (NCBI): domain Eukaryota; kingdom Viridiplantae; phylum Streptophyta; class Pinopsida; order Pinales; family Pinaceae; genus Pseudotsuga; species Pseudotsuga menziesii. The sequence continues at coordinate 558,974 of LPNX011008798.1, read as the reverse complement.
GATTTGAGAGATGCCAGCCGAATCTATGGATTATTATATTGCTAATAATGATAAAATAAATATCCTGTAGATGCTGAAATGTTTTAATTGCATATATTGAAACAAATCACAGATTTTGAAAACGCCAAAAGAGCTGAAAAGATCATTGGTTAAGCTATTTATTTTCTCATGATTGAATTCTGTTTACACTTCTTTCTTTTATTAGGTTTTTTATTTTTCATGTGCAGATGCTAAGGAGATTGTTTTGATTCTGGAAATTGCCAGAGACGAATTTTATTCTCTATCAGTTATTGAAAACGCATAACAGGCGTTTTTCTAGGCCACGTTGTGAACAAATGGAGATAGACCTGAAAAATCCGCGACATGGGTTTTTCTCAGAACGGACCCATTTAGTTGTACTCACGAGGATTTTTCCAAAAAGTGATGGATTCTAGGAGATTTCGGGGGTTTTCTGGACGTGATTTTTGCAATTGCGGCCAGCAAAATTTCGCCTTTGTAAAACCTAATTTGAATTCCGTTTTTGGTTATTTAAGCAAACTGGAATTTGCTGGAATGGAAAGTGAACGTAGGGGCTGCCAAAGCTGAAGAGATTTCTCTCTTGTAAGCTCAGAAAACACTGCTGCCTGAGGTCGATAGTTGATGGAGAGGAGACAACAAGACTGTGGTTTGATTTATCTGCAATTTTAGACAGCTATCTGTCTTGACCTACGATGTATTGAACTGGTGATATTTTTAATATATGTTTTCAGTTTGTATACTTGGCATATAGTTTTGATATCTATCAGTCTTGTCATTTCTTTTCTATTTTATCTATGTTTATTATAATTCTCTAAAGAATTTTGCAAATATACATGTCTTGTACGATTATCGATTTTTAATGTTTTGATCTTGCTGATATGTCATGTTGTTTAATTAATGATCGATATCATTGTTTATATAATATGTAATGATTACTGTATGGTTTTGTTAATGTTTAAATTTCTTTAAATATTATCAAGTGTATTCATGCAGTATTCTTATAGCATAGTTCGATTCCAGGTTTAATATTCTTTTCACTCTTGATAAGGATAAGATCGAAAATAAATTAATATGATGTTTCTTTTAAATTATTTTATGGAAAACAGCCATTGAATTACATCCAGGTTCTTTCCTGATTTTTTGTAATTAATGTATATTTGTTAATAATGCAAATTTTATAACTCATTTAACATGTTTGATTAATTTTTGATTATTTATAAGTTCAGTTAATTAAATAGATTTGTTTCATAGATTAATTTAATTAAATTACTAATTCATTAGTAATTAGATTAACTAGTTTAATTTTGTACATCTGTTAACAAGTTTGTTGTGTATATTTGTAGGTATTTGATAGATTTAACAATAGTTTCATTTTAGTTTTAGACTTTCAGGCTAACAGAGCCTTTAAACCTGTCGGAAGCAACCATTCCAAACAGCTTGGAACCTGCTCTAAGGATCTCGGTCTGGGTTGTCTTCCCTGTTACGTGCATATTCACATATGCCCGTCAACAGTATCAGAGCAAGATTCATATATTAAGTTATGTAAAAGCTTCTAACAAAGTTACCTGAATTATTCATGCTCAAACATGCTCACAATACAAGTAGGAACTATCTTCGACTTCAAAAAAGATGGCCTAAGAAACAAACAATAGACATGGAACTGACGAGACAAAGCAACTCATAGAAAAAGAACTAGCTCGTCAACGAACCGAAATGTTCGCCTAGTTCAATGAGATTCTCATGCGATTCACTATGACATCCAGAGAATCCTCGACGAGATCACACTCCAATAAAATCAGCCCTTCAAACTGCAAATGAATCTAGACATACCGAATCTTGAAGGAAATATTAACACAAAATCTGTTGATAATTGGGTACAATAACTTGAATCCTACTACTCTGTGAATCAACTCTCCAAAGTGGAAAAGATCACCATTGCATCCTTAAAGATGACAACCTTTTTGAACTTCTAGTGGGAGAATCTATTGACAAAGATGGAACAAGAAGGAGACCCCATGGACACATGGGATAAATGTGTCACATACATTTGAAAGGAGTTCTACCTGCCCAAATACATTGAGCAGTAGTATAAGAAGTGGCGGCAACGAAGGAAATGGAAAGACCAACTTGTGTAGAGTTACACCGATGAGTTCTATCGACTCATGGCTAGACTTGGCATCCAAGAAGAAGAGAAATTTCTTTTCCTGAAGTACATCAGCGGATTATCCCTATACATTCAACAAGAGATAGATTTTTTGACTGCCGGTACGTTTGCAGATGCATTCCACTACGTCAGCAAGCTCAAATCTAAACAAAAAGGAAAAGCATGTTTCACGACCAAGCCGACAGGTCAAACATATGACTAGAAGTCACCAGTTGACTATGACAAGCCAAGGCACCATTCTTAACCGACTCCGCCAAATCCATACTATCATAAGAAACACTCTCAAAAATACAAAAGGGAACATAACAAGCAACCCCCTACTAGAAAATGGTGTGATTACCACAATTCATCATGGCATGATATGTCAGAATGTAACGCTCCGAAGACATTTTTGGAAAAATTGTCGACATCTAACTTGTCTAATAAATCCCTGGTAGAATTTGATCCATATGCATCGACCCTTTTTTCTTCGACGTCGACCACTTTGGCAGCGTCAACTATCGTCGACGATGAGGAACGAGAACGCCTATTCTATACACAAATATGGGTTTAGAAAAATCCATTACATTTGATTGTGGATAATGGTAGCCAAAACAACTTTGTTTCTGAAGATCTCATGAAGAGACTTGGTCTTGTAACCACTCCACATCCTCAACCTTACAATATCAGTTGGATGAAGGATGGACAGGAACTAAGGATCACCCAACAATGCAGACTCGCCTACTTCATTAAGCCCTTTGAAGATGAAGTACTTTGTAACATGGCACTGCTTTTCGTAGTCAATGCCCTATTTTGGAAACCTTACCTATGGGATAGACATGGAATTTATCAGTCACGGCTTTAGAAGGTAATTGCCAAAAATCAGAATCAATGGTACGACATACCAGAGCGATGACCTACATCAACGATTGCTATGATATATGCCAAACAAATAAAGAAACTTATCAACCATTCTCATAAATTTGCATTCATTATGATAAAGCCTCAGCATTCTAGGAAGACTACAACAACAAGTTGACTCAACGACCAGCGCAGCCCCCCACAACAACAACAGATCAACCACATTCTTGAGGAATACCAGAACATATTTCAAGAGCCAAACAGAGTACCTCTACATTGCTAGGTAAAACACTCCATTGAACTTGTTCATGGTTCTTCATTACCTAACGCATCTATTTACAAAAGATCCATTCTAAAAAATGAAGAGATCCACAGATAAATCCAGGATTTGATCAACAAAGGTCACGTTTGACCCAACTCCTCTCCTTATGGAATTCCAGTCGTCCTCTTTCCAAAGAAATATGAGACTTGGCACATGTGTGTCGACTATCGGGATCTCAATAAAATTTCAGTAAAGAATGGATACCTTTTTCCAAGGATAGACGAACTCATCGACTATCTGAAAGGTGCTAAATTATTTACAAAGATCGTCCTCAAGTTGGGATATCATGAAATTCCAATTGAGTGCATCGATGTATGGAAAACTACTTTCAAAACTAAGGAATGATTGTTTGAATGGTTAGCCATGCCTCTCGGTTTAAACAGTGTACCTGTGACCTTCATGAGAATATGGATGACCTTCTATGACCTTTCATCAGCAAGTGTGTCATTGTCTATCTCGATGATATCTTGATTTTCAGTGGATCATGGGAATAACATTTCAAACAACTTCAAAAATTCATTGACACTCTCCAGCAACATCGACTATATCTGAATATGGAAAAATGCCTTAGGAGCAGTGATCACTCAATATGGTCAACCAGCCGCTTTTCATTCTGAAACTTTTAACGACACTTTTATAAGGTATTTGACGTATGAAAAATAACTGTATGACATTGTGCAAGCCCTTAAGAAATGGAAACATTACATCCTTGGGAAGGAGGAAATCATCCTCACTAACCATAAACTCTTACAGTTCACCCCGTCCCAGTCTAAATTACAGGAAACTTGACAACTCAAGTGGATTAATTACGTACAAAAATTTCAATTGGTAATTAAGTATTAGAAAGGTAAAGCCAATGCCGCTGTCGATTGTCTCATCCGACCACCCATTACTCTACTTTTCATAGTAATGAGTATGCAGGATTATGACACCACCACTTGGCCGCAATTGTATTCAGTAGACTGTGACTTCTCTGCAGTTTATCAATATCTTCAGACCGACACACTGTCTACTACCGACTACTTCTTGAAAGGCACTTTGCTATACAAGCTTGAAGAACTTTGTGTACCGATCGATGAGCATCGAAAAATCTAATTTGGGGCATGCACTACAGTAAGATTGTAAGACATTTTGGGGTAGAAAAGACTCTTGTTATCCTCCAAAATTATTTTTACTGGCCTTCATGTAAATATGATGTCAATAGGTACATTCTATCATGTGTGGTTTGTGCCATTGCTAAACTGTTGAATTGATGACAAGAACTCTATACTCCTTTGATGGTTCCTAGTCGACCATGATAATATATTTATATGAAATACCTGACGACATATCCTACTACGAAACATCAACATGACACAATCTTAGTATTAGGACACATATTTTCCAAGATGGTTGTCCTCATACCATCCAAGAAGACTACGACAACATAGTAGATGTTGAAATATTGTAACTTCGAAGAATATTCTATATGTATATTTTGTGGTCCCTGATGGTCCTACCGGGAGAACCACTTGTATTATCTTGTACCCCAATGCTTCTAATTGGAAGAACTAATAAGATTCATGAGGTTGTCCCATCTAATTGTAAAGGTGGGTCATTAGCACCCCAGTGTGGTTACTTGAGCCTATATGTGTAACTCGAGCCTACATGATTAACTCGAGCCTACATGTCGGATGAGTTAATTGAAGTGAACAGATGAATATAAATAGAGGTGTAGCTCTCCTCATTTGAGAGACACACACACACTCTCACTTGTGTAGCGCATTAGTGGAGAAGAGAAGAGTAGCTGGAGAAGGAGGAGGATCAGGCTTTGATCTCCTTGTTGGTTTTACCTTTTATATTTTTGGGGCATCTATATTGAAGAAAATTTTGCTGGGTTTTTCCCTTTAGGGTTTTCCCAGGATAAATCTTTGTGTTCCTTTTGTATGGTTGTGCTTGTCTATCTTTCAGTGATCCTGTTTATATGCTTTTGTTATGAATTCGAAATGAAATACTAATGATCTAGCTTAGCATATGAAAATTTAACATGGTATCAGAGGCACCCTGAAAGAAGGAATTGTGCATCTACAGAATCCAGGGCTTCTTACTTTTTGGTTCTCTCTCCACAATCAATCAGCAAAAGAAGGCTAGGCTGACTCTCCATTGAAGGGCTCATCTTTCTGTCGAAGCGGAATTCGATTCTGAGCATTTTCAGTTTTCGGTGCGGGAAATTAGGGCTTCTTGCAGAAAAAGAATTTTTGAGTGAGCCCATCATAGGATTTATCTCCTCATAAAAATCAAAGTTTAGAGATTTGGATCAAGAAATTTGGTTGGGTGAAACTCCGGGAAAGTCAAACCCTAGTTTGACCCTGATCTGGAAAAACCCTAAATACTAAAAATGCTAAGTTTTGGTACATTCCCTATATCCTGAGATTGGAGAAGGCTCAGGATTTGAAACTTGTATAGGCCAAATATAAAATCCTGATTTACACTATGTCCAAAATTCAGCCTCATATTCGCTATATTCTGGGAGATATGATCCCTCCAAGTTAGGGTTCCAGCCTCTTCCAGAATTCATCCCTAAACAGGACACCTGGGGAGAATTGCTGTAGCGTGGGATACAGAGGTCCAAATGGAATTATGGAAGATTTTCTAGAAAGAGCACGGACTTTACTTTCTGTGGTCCAAATTTAAGAACCTGAATATGAACCAGTGACACGTGGAATTCCGTACAACTTCACTGTTCTGAACAGCCTGTAACAGGTCACCTTGGGAAAATAATCATAATTACCAATAGGTGAAACCAATTCTGATGAAACCTATGGTGTTGGATGAAGGACATGTGAGGTTACCGCAGTGTGAAATTTCAAACATATAAGAATATTAATTTCAGACATATCACAGAAATAGTAACAGGAATTTCTGCAAAAGAAATTGGAAAACTAGGGATTCCTGTTCCGGGAGCTTCCCTCCACTGTTTTCAGAAAAGGAGTACATTGGACAGCTCCATTTAAAGAGATATATATTTCTATCCAATCATATCTGAAAGATTCCAAGTTTTGAAAATTAGGGTTTCTCTGACAAACCCTAGATCAGCCATCTCCGGAAGCAGGACGGACACCTCAAATTGGTAAGATCTAATCTTTTGCTATTTGCATTTGAGGGTCTCATTTCAAAGTGATCTATCACATCAGCTTGATGATAAGCTTGGTGAATTTGAAAAATTCCAAGCATGGAAGTATTTGATCTCTCTGAAGAAAATGAATTGGACCCCTACATGAATAGAGAGGTTCCAGTTCTAGAGGGAGATGAGCCTCAAAGCCTTACACAAGAAGAACTCGATCAAGGCCAAGAATATCATTGTTGATTCAATCATGGATCAACTTGTACCACAAGTGTCTTCCCTAAAGACACCGAATATGTTTGATTCATTGATCAAGCTATTTGAAGATAAGAACATAATTTAGAAGATGGATTTGAGAAAACAGTTGAAGAATGTGAAGATCCAGAATGCAAAAAAACTTGAAGCGATAGAAGAAGAAGTATGCAGAAGTGGTGATAGCCACCTTGAATGGCCTCCCAGGATCATGGGATTCATTCATGTGAAGAATGTATACCAGAAGTAAGTGATTACTTTCAGCTCGACTAATAAGAAGAGAAGAATAATATG
>LPNX011008798.1:506543-551802 GCA_001517045.1 Pseudotsuga menziesii | reverse complement strand
ATCATTTGGATAAGAAATGATGATTTCATGAATGAAGAAGATGATAAAGCAGAATGATCAAGATGGAGTATACCCACGAAACAAATAAAAGATAAGTATTTAATTTCCATTTCATGATATTGTTTTGTTATACATTTGATTGTATTCAGTTGATGTGTTATGCATGATAGATTGTTTACATTAATACTACTAATATGCATGTGATGGGTAAGTAGCTCATGGTGTTATACAACTCTCCAATGCTACTTATCAAACCTCTTTGCTGACATATTGGATCAGTGCACAATCTCAATGATGTCATGGAAGAGATGGAAGGCATCTAGAAAGTTTCTGTGAGATATGGATGAATGTTGTATTGGATAAATAGTTGCATGATGCATAAGAATTTGTCGTTATGCATATGTTTTATGAAATAGTTCTAACCATGCAACTGGTGCATTTGAATTGTAGGAAAGGTCCTGCAAAACCTCCTACAAGAAAAGAAGGACGAGACTTGTTCCGAAGAACAAGTGATGACAATTCAATAAACATGAATCTGAAGCTCCCAGGGTCAGAGACACCATGATGGAATAAAGAGCTTCAGAGAGCAGTAGATCCACCTCAAAGGATGAAGAAAACCATGGGTATGAGAGATAACTCAAGATGAAGAAAAGAATGCTATGAAATAAACTATGATCAAAGAATAACAGTTGATCATGGGGAATGATGTATACGATATGATTTCGAGACAGAAAGGTAAGTACATAGTATCCTCCATATGGATCTACAAGAACAAGTGTACAAAGAAAGGTTCGTGATTTTCCTCAGAAAGAATAGACTATGACATGACATACTCTATTAACCATAATATATCAAGCATAGAACCACCTGTACAGAATGAAGAAGGAAGATAATACTCCACTTCAGGGGGAGTGACTATAGAAGATATCTGAGTTCGACACGGTACGACATGATGGACAGCTTCTTGATGGATCGAGACTTTACCAAGAGTAAAGTGGGTTCCAACCTTCAAAGTTGAATGCAGAAGACTAGGATATGTTGATGATCTGACAAGACAAACTCATGGAAGATGTTATGATGAAAGAATACTAGAATGATGTATGGGATATAGTTCCCAAACCATAAGAAAAGAGTATTGTATCCTCCAAATGGATATACAAAATAGAGCATGCAGCTGACGGAAGTATCGATAAGTATAAAGCAAGATTTGTGGCCAGAGGTTTCTTTCAAAAAGAGGGAATTAATTCTGAAGAGACACTTACTCCAGGAAGCAAGGTACACTTCCTTCAGAACTATCATGGTAGTTTCTTCCATGGTGAAGTAAAGACAAGCCTTCCTTAATGGTATGATTGAGAAAGAGTTTTACATCGAATAGTCATGAGGATTTGAAGTTGAAGCCAGATGGAATCACGTATGCAAGTTGAAGAAGGCCCTCTATGGTCTGAAGCAAGCTCCTAGAGCTTGGTATGGAAGAATAGATAGTTTCTTGTCAAGCATGGGATTTACCAAGAGTAAAGCTGATCCTAACCTTTATCTCAAGTTTGTAGAAGATGAACTTGTCATCTTGTTATTATATGTGGATGACTTATCCTTGACAGGAAATGAGAAACAGGTCATGGAAAGCAAGAAGAAACTAGGATAAGAATTTGAGATGAAAGACCTTGGGTTAATGCATTATTTCCTAGGTCTGGAAGTATGGAAAAGTTAGAAGAAATATTTCTCAACCAGGGAAAGTATGAGGTAGATATATTGAAGAGATTCAATATGTTGGAATGCAAAGTCATGGCCACACCCATGGACTCCAACCTGAAGCTGTTAGCTGATGACTCATCAGAGTTAGTGGATATGACTCATTACAGACATATCATTGGGTCATTGATGTACTTAACAAATACCATACCAAACATTTGTTTTGTTGTGAACACCTTAAGTCAATATCTTGTTCAACCAAGACGGGTTCACCTAGTAACTGCAAAACATGTGATGAGATATCTGAAAGGGACTATAGACTTTGGTTTATATTATGATGATAGCCATGAGTATAAATTGTATGGCTACACAAATGCAGATTGGGATGGAAGTATCTCAAACAGGAAAAGCACATTAGGTAGATGCTTTTGGGGTCTGCTATGAGTTCATGGTTTAGCAGGAAACAGTCCAATGTTTCTCGTAGCATGGCTGAAGCAAGATACATAGCAGATTGCTCTGCTAAGTTGTGAAGCCATATGGCTTCAGAAGCTGATATCAGGTCTCTTTGAACTGAAGATGGATACTACAATGATTCTATGTGATAACCAGAGTTGTGATGACAGAGAACCCTATGTTCCGTCATAACACATAGAAATCCAATATTTCTACATATGAGATAAGATGCAGATGATGATGTTTAAGTATTCCCATACTGAAGATATAGATGATGTTTCAGTATTTACATACTGTAGATGCAGATGATGGTGATTCCGTATTTTTATACTGAACATAGAGATGATGATGCTTTTAGTATTTCTATACTGAAGATATAGATGATGATGCTTTCAGTGTTCACATACTGGAGATACAGATGGTGATAGTTCAGTATTCACATACTGAATATGTAGATGATGATGGTTTGGTTGCTGATGTGCTAACGAAGCCTCTATCTCGAGTAAAGTTCAAATACTTTCGAGACAAGCTTGGTGAGGTTCGAAAGAACCTTCCTTGAAAGGGAGAGTAGTGATGTTGCAGTGGGATTGTATCATCCTTGGGCATCTGCCCTAAAGTGATCCAGTGACCTCGGTCCTCGAGAATGAAGAGGGATTGTATCATCCCAGGCCATCTGTCCAAAAATGTATCCAGAGGTCTCGGCCCCCTTGAATGTGGTGGGATTGCATCATCCTTGAACTTCAGTTCAAAATGTATCCGGAGATCTCGGCCCCCGTGAATGTGGTAGGATTGCATCATCCCTGAACTTCGGTTCAAAATGTATCTAGAGGTCTCAGCCCCTGTGAATGTGGTGGATTGCATCATCCTTGAACCTCGGTTCAAAATGTATCCAGAGGTCTCGGCCCCCGTGAAAGTGGTGGATTGCATCATCCCTGAACCTCGGTTCAAAATATATCCGGAGGTCTAGGCCCCCGTGAAAGTGGTGGATTGCATCATCCCTGAACCTCGGTTCAAAATGTATTCGGAGATCTCGGTTTCCGTGAATGTGGTAGGATTGTATCATCCTTGAAATTATGTTCAGAACGGATCCAGTGACTTCAGTACTCTAGAACGTGTGTTGATCCCGTAATTCCTAGAGGAAGGATTGTCTGAGTTCCACAACTGTGTTGATACCGTAATTCTAAAAGGAAGGATCATTAGTAACTCCGTAAAGACCTAAATCCTGTAATTTCGAAAGGAAGGATCATTGACTTGATCCCGTAATTCCAATAGGAAGGATTGTCTGAGTTCCACAGATGTTTTGATCCCGTAATTCTAAAAGGAAAGATCGTTAGTAACTCCGTAAAGACCTAAATCCCGTAATTCCGAAAGGAAGGATCGTTGGTAGCTCCGTAAAGACTTGATCCCGTAATTCCAACAGGAAGGATTGTCTGAGTTCCACAGATGTGTTGATCCCGTAATTCCAATAGGAAGGATTGTTTGAGTTCCACAAATGTGTTGATCCCATAATTCCAAAAGGAAGGATCGTTAGCAACTCCGTAAAGACCTAAATCCCGTAATTTCGAAAGGAAGGATCGTTAGTAGCTCTGTAAAGACTTCATCCCGTAATTCCGAAAGGAAGGATCGTCTGAGCTCCACAGATGTGTTGATCATGTAATTCCGAAAGGAAGGATCGTTAGTAACTCCGTAAAGACCTAAATCCCGTAATTCCGACAGGAAGGATCATCTGAGTACCACAGCCATGTTGATCCCGTAATTCTGAAAGGAAGGATCATGTTGATGTTTTGATGATGATGATGTTGATGTTTTGATGATAATGATGTTTTGATGATAATGATGTTTTGGTGATGATGATATTTTCATGATGATGTTTCTTATCAAAATATTAGAGTATGATGATGATGTTGTTGCTGATCGAAAGTGCTGAAGATGATGTTGCTGATTGAAAGGTCAAAGTGCTGAAGATGATGTTGCTGATTGAAAGGTCAAAGTGCTGAAGATGATGTTGCTGATTGAAATCTCAAAGCGCTGAAGATGATGTTGTTGATCGAAAGGTCAAAATGCTGAAGATGATGTTGCTGATAGAAAGGTCAAAGTGCTGAAAATGATGTTGCTGATCGAAAGGTCAAAGTGTTGAAGATGTTGTTGATCGAAGTAGTCAAAGTATTAATGATGATGAAGACTGAAGATTGAAGATGAAGACTACATAATGTTGAAAAGCTTCCAATGATTTATAGATGTATCACTCTGATGATGTTGATGATGTCCTCTATCTCTCTCCTACTATTGTTGTTGTTGATGTTGTTGTAGAATACCCTTCTCGTTAAGGGGAAGTGTTGAAATATTGTAACTTCGAAGAATATTCTATATGTATCTTTTGTGGTCCCCGATGGTCCTACCGGGAGAACCACTTGTATTATCTTGTACCCCGATGCTTCTGATCGGAAGAACTAATAAGAGTCATGAGGTTTTCCCCTCTAATTGTAAAGGTGGGTCATTAGCACCCCAGTGTGGTTACTTGAGCCTACCTGTGTAACTCGAGCCTACATGATTAACTCGAGCCTGCATGTCGGATGAATTAATTGAAGTGAACGGATGAATATAAATAGAGGTGTAGCTCTCCTCATTTGAGACACACACACACTCTCTCACTTGTGTAGTGCATTAGTGGAGAAGAGAAGAGTAGCTGGAGAAGGAGGAGGATCTGGATTTGATCTCCTTGTTGGTTTTACCTTTTATCTTTTTGGGGCATCTATATTGAGGAATATTTTGCTGGGTTTTTCCCTTTATGGTTTTCCCAGGATAAATCTTTGTGTTCCTTTTGTATGGTTGTGCTTGTCTATCTTTCAGTGATCCTGTTTATATGCTTTTGTTGAATTCAAAATGAAATATTAATGACCTAGCTTAGCATATGAAAATTTAACAATAGACTGCTAAACTCATTAGAGGAAATTTCAACTCAAAATGGGCCTCCTAAAATGAATTAATAAAATAATAATTAAAATAATAAAATAATATTTATAAATTTTGGAGGAAGAAAAGAAAAAAACTACTTTTTTGTTTGTATTTTTGACATATCTCCCCGTGTTTTTACTCAAATTTCGATCGGGGGAGATCGTTGGATGCGGAATTAAATTCTGTATCCAATGAATACCCACTCGGCATACTTTTGATGGACCCTGCTACCCCAAAAACAAGAAATACCTGAAAAAATGAAATGATGACATCATCATTTCATTTTTTCAGGTATTTCTTGTTTTTTGGGTAGCGGGGTCCATCAAAAGTATGCCGAGTGGGTATTCATTGGATACAGAATTTAATTCCGCATCCAACGATCTCTCCTGATCGAAATTTGAGTAAAAACATAGGGAGATATGTCAAAAATACAAACAAAAAAAGTAGTTTTTTTATGATACCTATCCCCAAATTTATATTAAAAAAGTGTTTAAGACCTATATGGTATTTCAAATTTAAAGCAATTTCATTGGCTAACACATGATGACATGGAGTTTGAATAAAATTTAAAAGGCCCATTTTGAGTTGAAATTTCCTCTAATGCTTCTTCGAACATGTTTGGAAACACTATGGCCTTTTGACAACCATTATTTCTGACAGAGATGCAAATTTGTCAACATATTTTGGAAGACTTTGGAAACAACTTGACACGAGAATTTCTTCTTTGACAACTTTCCATCCTCAGGTACGCGGACAGACAGGAGTTGTGAATCACTTGTTAGTACAACTGCTTCACATGTACAACCACAAGCATCATCGGACATGGGATGAAAGTATCCCATACATACAACACAATTACAATCATGCTGAACACAACTCTATGGGAAAGATTCCCTTCGATATATGTTATGGATTTCAACCTGAGTTAGCTCGCATACACTTGATCAATCCATCGACACAGTCGAACGACATCGAATTCGAAGGATGAGAAGTAAAAAAAACATTGAAATATTGAGACCAAATCTACAACATTCTAAATCAAGCACAAGAAATGTTTCAACGAGCTAATGCAAAATCTAAGGCCTGACATGATCAGCATCATACTCCTCATTCATTCCAAATTGGGGATTAGGTCTGATTACATCTAAAGAATGGGTGCTTCACTTGTCCATACAGAAAATTTAACCTTTTTGATATGGTTTGTACAGTTTCCTTAAGCATATTGGATAAAACGCTTTCCAACTCAACATTCCTTCATGCTTGCATCTGCATCTAGTGTTTAATGTGGATATACTTCGACCATACCATGCACCCTTGATGGAGCAAAATGACTTGTAACAAAGAGAACTCAAGGAAATACATCCATATGTTCAGGAGCCTCTTCCTTGAGACACCATCGTGGGACAACGCATATGCCATACAATGATGAAATCCATTCCCTTGTTTCAAGTGGCTAAAGTCGAACATCTCCCAGCCCAAAGAAAGTGGTAATCTACTACTGAATTCACCAATAAATTTCCTCACCTGAACGAGTAAACAATGGGGACCATTGTTTCTTAAGGAAGGAGGAATTATCCACCCAACACTTGGCATGTTGTCAACTCTGACAGGTTCAACATCAAATTCGACAAGTCCAAAGCTCTACATGATTCACATCTCGACATGCATCGTCGACTCCAGCATCTCGACACGACTACGAAAAATTGTCTATTTGTCTCTTAGTCATCTGTAATGGTTGAAATTTGAACCGTTCTAACTTCTTTGTAACTAAATGTAACGGGTAGTCACCCAAGTGTCTCAACATCCTATATAAGCATGTACACTATTATATAATAAAAGCAAGTAATAGAGCAGTAATCGAATAGCAGATATTGGTTCGAATTCTTATATTTTGTCTATGTGTTTACTTTCTCTCTGTGTAGTGTATTTCCTCCTTTGATTATTTTTTTATGCTTCTGCCATAACAGTACTCGATTCATTAAGTCAAAATCTTGTCCTTTGACATGCGCCTGAGCACCAGGATCAACCTTGATGCTCTTGATTAACATGCCATAAGAATTTAAAACAAATCTTCCTTATTTTCTCGATAATTCCTAAGGGAATCCAATAGTGCATCCAATAGACAATAATTGCTTCCAGAACCGTTTTAATCAAAACCAGCTTCCCTCCTTTAGACAACCATCTGTGACTCTAGTTTTTAATCATATTTCAAAATTTGACCACTAACAAGTCCCAATCCTTAATAAAGTAGTTGTAAGGTTTTAATTTGAATCCTATATACTTCAGACCCACCTTGATCTTAGCAATTGAGTAAGGAAAAAAAATCATGGATTAAAATCACTTCAAGCTCATCTAGGCCTGCTAAAAGTAATTTATATTTACCTTTGCTTAAAAAAATTCCTGAAGCCCTACAAAAACACATTAAGACTTCATGTAATTTCAAAATGTACTTAACAGATCCATCAGAATTCCATATAATATCATCAACAAAAAGTACATGGAAAAGAAATATCCCATTCCCAAATCATAGCCCCTTGATTTCTCCATGATCATGAGCAACTAAAATATCTCTACCAATACTTTCATCTACGATGAGAAACAAAAGCAGTGCTAAAGGGCATCCTTGACGTAAGCCACAACTAGGGAGAAAAGAAGATGCAGATCCATTAATGAGTATCGCAAAAGATACAAAGGATAGGGTTCCCATCACCCATGATATGAAGGGCACATCAAAACCCATGTGAGACAAGATAACCCTAAGGTAAGTCCTTTTACCCCAATCATAAGCCATGGAAAGGTTGATTTTAATAACCACCGCTTTAAGTCTCTTGATCTGTATAGTATGCATTCCTTCTTACACCACCCCCACAACATCATGAATCTAACGTCTAGGGAGAAACCTAAACTGGTCCCGAGAAATGTAATGACATAACACCTGCTTAATCCTAGTAGAGATAAGTTTCCCAATGATATTGTATATGCTATTGCACAATGAGATAGGCCTAAATCCTCAAAAAAATTTGGAGAATCAGTTTTCGTGATTAAGGCTATCAAGGTTGAGTTAAATATAGCAGGAATTTTTCCACTCTTCCTAGATTCTTCAACAACCCATAATAAATACAGATCAATAACATCAAACAAATTCCTGTAAAACTCAACAAGAAGCCCATCCAGACCCAAGATTTTATCATTTTTGCATAAAGCTAAAATTGCTTGAAGTTAATTTATGGTTACCTATGTCATAAGGTCTTCATTTTCCTTAATAGATACAAAGGAGGGGAAACTATGAGCAATTTTCATGATGTCGGGTAAGGATAGGATTTTTTCTTCTTTAAAGAGGATCCCAAAATGTTTAACACATGCTTCAACAATATTTTCAAACCCTTCGAGCTCTACTACATTGTCATCAACAATTTTCCAAATAGAATTAACATTTTTCCTATAATTATCATACTTATGAAAGAAAATGTATTCTCATCACCACTAGTAAGCCACATAGCATGACTTTTTATTATTATTATCTTGCCTCATTCTCTAGATCCAATAGAAGCTTCCTTCTGGGAGCTTC
Organism: Pseudotsuga menziesii; assembly: GCA_001517045.1. Classification (NCBI taxonomy): domain Eukaryota; kingdom Viridiplantae; phylum Streptophyta; class Pinopsida; order Pinales; family Pinaceae; genus Pseudotsuga; species Pseudotsuga menziesii. Next base: position 543,137 of record LPNX011008798.1, on the reverse strand, counting down.
CAAATTTAACAATTCCACCTTTGTCTCCTCTAAATAGAACCCAAACCTTGCTTGATTAAAATTTCCACCAGCAACTGCTCAATAATCTTGATATCTATCTCATCTTTATCTTTTTTTTTTTTTTTTTTTCTGAATATACCATTGGATAGATATTTCCTTTATCTTTTTCAATTTCTCAGAAAATGAATAGAGGGAGAAACCAAAGAATTTTCCTCGTAGACATTCCACGTATCCTTCAACAAAGAGATATAGATCTAATCTTTTAACCAATTAGCATTAAACTTGAACGGACAAGGAGGCTTCTGATCACCCTTCTTGATTTGTAGCATCATCGGACAGTGATCCGAATTTCCACTTGACCCACCCATTGACGAAATCTAAAGTGCTTCTCCATTAAATATTCTGAGACAAGATTTCTATCTAATCTTTTGCATATTCTTCCCTCACCCACCCATTTGTTAGACCAAGTAGACAACAATTTAGAAGGTTCAATATCCTGTAATCCATGCTCAATCATTTTCATTGCAAAATAATCAAATAGGTTATCCACATGAGCCAACGCATTAGAGGAAATTTCAACTCAAAATGGGCCTCCTAAAAAAAATTAATAAAATAATAGTTAAAATAATAAAATAATATTTATTAATTTTGGAGGAATAAAATAAAAAAACTACTTTTTTGTTTGTATTTTCGACATATCTCCCCATGTTTTTACTCAAATTTCGATCGGGAGAGCTCATTGGATGCAGAATTAAATTCCGCATCCAAAAAGTACCCACTTGGCATACTTTTGACAGACCCCGCTATCCCAAAAACAAGAAATACTTGAAAAACATGATGATGATTTAATTCCGCATCCAACGAGCTCTCCCGATTGAAATTTGACTAAAAACACGGGGAGATATGTCGAAAATACAAACAAAAAAGTAGTTTTTTTTTTATGATACCTATCCCCAAATTTATATTAAAAAGGTGTTTAATACCTATACAATCAAATTTAACGCAATTTCATTGGCTAACACATGATGACAGGGAATTTGAATTAGAGTTAAAAGGCCCATTTAGAGTTGAAATTTCCTCTAATTGACCCTAGATTTATGCTTTTCCCAAAGAAAAGTTCAAAACCCCTCCCAAAATAAGGTTCTTCTTCTTCTCAATGCATCCCTTAGACAACTGGTTGTTCCAAACACTTTCCCAATCCTGGTATGGACCATATATTTTAACAAACCAGATATTCAACCCTAATTCAGTTGAGTAAGGGGAAATACATATACCATAACTTATCTCCCAAACATTGTTAAAATGAAAGAAGTTGACCTTCCATCTTAGTAATAGCCCTCTTGATTTACCTTTTGCATCCACATATTCAAACTTTCAACCCCTAAACAAGTTCTCCAACTCCATAACAATACCAACACCCTCATACATACTCTCCTATAAAAATAAGATATCCAGTTTCTAAACTTCAGCCAACCTTCTGAGAGCTATTTTTTTGGCTAAACTAGCCAAGCCTCGATATTTTAGAGATAAAACCAGCATTATAAGACTTTCCTGGGGGGTTCCTTTTCTCTAAGCACCCGAGAAAGTTGACCTTGATGCAACAAAAACACCTCAATACCCTAAAGAATATTCAAAACAAAAGAACCCTTAAACACCTTTTTACGTTTAACATTTCCATAGAATAAAGAGTGGCCATCAACCTCTCGATTTCTAGGCGAAATATCTTTTGAACAAGATCTCTGATAATATCCTTCCGATTTAGATAAGGATTTTTCCTTAATAGGTGATTCAAAGTCTGAGCCCTTCGTTCTCAAATATTTAAGAGAATTTACATCATTCAAAGGCCTCAACACAGAATTAGAATCACACTTATCAATCCCTTCATCCAAAGGAAAAATCGTGGACTCTGCCAAATCCTGACAGTTCATTCTGAGCTCAGGTTCAATAAAAAATTCAAGAGTAAAGCATAACAGTTTTAAGGACTTAGAGCCCATACCTAAAGTAATCCTTTCAGAATACTTTCTTAGGCGATCTAGGTCACAATCCTTTTGCATTTTCACGTCATAAAATAATTGCTTGTCCTCCATAATTCCTTCATCCAAAAAAACTAGATCACGAACAACATTGACTTTAGGAACCTCCTTTTAAGGCTTCACCTGCCATTGATTATCTTGCTTTTTCCCCATAATTTACTATTAAATTGCATATCACACTGTGCAATCACATGACCATACTTATGGCAATGATTACATCGGAAAGTGACCCCCATATAAAACAAGGGTTGATGGTGAACCTTATTACCCCATTTAATCAAAATTTCCTACACCAGACCATCACGTATGTCAATATCAACTAAAATATTTCCCATACACATAACACCGAAATGTTCATAAGACATGTCTACTTCCACAAATGAACCCAAGGAATCCCCGACCAGCTTGAAAAAATCCTTAGACCATAATTCAAACGACAAGTGAGAAAGTTTAACCCAAATAGGCATATTATTATACCTTTTATTATGTGGGTCAAATAAAGGTGTCCAATGATTCAGAAATAAAGTTGCATTGCCCCATTTCCACAAGTTGCCAAGATTTTAGCCGCATCCGAAGAATTCAGGAATTTGAAAGCCAACCATCCTCTTGGCAACACAAAAGCCTTTGGAACCACCTCGACACACTCCAACCAAGAACGGTTAGCCCAAGTATTAACCCTCGCTTCATTTGTTCCCCTTCCACTGAAGCGACCCATGGGAGTCCTTTCGTTGGTCAAAACAATATCATCCAGACGCACAACCTCACCCATGACCAACATAATGGGTTTAGGTTTTTCGTGTATCACGCACTTCAGATGCTTCGAAGAACCTCCTCTATAAGTCTTCAGGTCAATGCATGCCTTTAATTTGTTAACCCTACCATTTGATTCATCAACCAAATCTAACGGACTCCTCAACTCGAAAACAGTATTATTACGACACAAATTCCAAGGAGCATGATCAAATGCCTTTCCATCAAGACATCCATCTACAACAAAGCGTGTTAGGGCATCGAGACATTTGACTGAACAACCTTCATTAGAAATCGTCAAAGATTTTCGAAAAGGTACTTTTGACAACCTTGTCAGATATACCAACCTCTCGAATGTCATCCGCTGCAGAATTCATCACCACATAGCCTGCAAAGAACTTGTACTGTTTCGAGTTTAGTCCCATCTTTAACTCCTTTCTGCCATCACTTTTCTAAGGGGTCATGGCCAGGTTTTTTAGGGACTTGAGAGACATTTTTTTTCAGGTGAAAAAAGCATTCCTTGCTATTGTATTGAATCAAAGGAATTGGGTACATCATCAAGTCAAACAAAAAGGACCCCTACAAAAAGAACCAAGGTCTTCCAAGAGAATCAAACAAAATAAGGTTCAGTCCTATAGAGCTAGGCTATCAGTATCTGGGCATCATATATAATGATGGTCCTCTCATAAATGTCAAATAATAGAATCAGTCAAGTTTGTCCTTAGAGAAAATATGAAGAGCCCAGAGACACTATCTAAGACAGAGCTGGAATACCCACAAATTGGAGAGACAAAAAATAATCAACTTAATCAAATACTTCCTAGCAGGAGTCAAGAGACTAATAAAGTCTAAGAACCAGAGCAAAGCTCTCAAAAAAGTTGAAGTGTGACCTCCCTGTACACTTTATCTTCACAAGTTTCCATGAAAGTAAGCCGGCCCGCAACCATCAAAATCCCTTCCTTGGATAGTGTGTCTGCCTTCTTGTTATGTTCCCTAAAGACATCACTGAAATCCATGTTAGTGAACAAAGATATGAGTTTCCTAGTGTCTAAGCACCAGGCGTCTAAGTTCACCAAAGTGAGAGTGGATTCTTCCTTAGCCCAATTTATAATCACTGAGGAATCGCCAAAGACATGAAGGTACGGTAACCCAATATCTTTAGCAATGTATAGTGATTCCCAAAGAGCCAATAGCTCAGCCCTAGTGTTAGTGTTGTGTCCACAACCCAACTTGATAGAGAGAAAATGATGATCACTCATCCGAATACAGGCACCAACACCACCCAATAAATCTGCTACAGCATCATAAAAAAAACATGTACAATTAAAACCATCCAAATCCGAAAGCCCTACTATAACGTACACCTACAATAAACAACGTACTCCAAGCCATCTTCCTTTTCTTAAAGTAACTACGGTCATAGTTCAATTTAATATAATGACATAAAGCTCTCCATTCTTCATGTTAATAATAATCCATTTTAAGCTAGTGAATGCTAAGATAAGTTTTTAGTTTATTCTTTATGCTTTATATGCATTTAAACCATGATTACTAAGTGATTAATGGGGGGGAATTAATAAATTCTAAATTTACTCAAGGGTAGGAAATTAATAAATTCTATATTAAATTTAGAATAGGTAAATTTTAAAATAATATTTAATCTCACTAGTTGTGTAAATAGCTTCGTTTTATTTAAAGTCAAGTTATGAACGTTTTCTATTATATCAAACAATTATGGAAATGTTGAATTATACCAGACTATAACTAACTATTAACTATAGGTATTCTTATTATGGTTAAATTAAGGTTGTAAATTTTGTATAAAAAAATCACAATGTATTAATGGATAAGAGTTTTGGATTAATGTGTGTATTAATAGTTTATCTTTATGGATTGGGGGTAAGAACTTTGATGAAGTTATGTCCTAGAACTAGGGTTGTAAACTGTTTTAGTAAACATAGATATATTGTTAAAATGAGCATAAGAAGAATTGGATCAAGTCTATGCAAGTTGTTAGATGGATGTCATTGATATAAATTTAATCCCATAATTAGATGCATATATGTTGCTATAAATTGTCATAGGATAAAATTAATCGTATGTCGAAAGGGTCTTGTGTTGTAGAATAATATCCATGTTTTAGTCAATTTTATCACTACAGGGAGACTTTTGTAACATCTAATCCAAATTAATAGAAAAAAAATTGTGGTTGCCCCGATGGGTCGTTACATCGATAATCCCCATCAAGATTCATTATGTCGTTTGTTAACGTTTGTAATGCACATCCTCTCCTTGAGGATTGGGATCTCTTGATGTCTCGATGTGACACCTGTTTGCCTTTGGAAAAAAGGTCGTTATTCAATGTTGCAGTCCATATTTTCCCTTCCAACAATGTTGTCTCCTTACATTAATAGTAAGATGTTGAAATCTTTGAACTCTCCTATGCAAGGTGTATTATTGAGAATGTGCGTCATTTTGAAGTTGGTGGATCTGTTGATGACCAACTAGAGCATGAGGTTCTACTATGCCCTCAACAACGTGTTATGTTGACTTGCAACTTGTGGGTTGAGGCAGGGTTGGTAAATGGTGCATTAGGTTACATTCAAAATATTTATTATATGCCTAGAACAAAACATCCTCAACTCACTCTCTACACAAATATTCTCTTCAACAAATACATTGGTATTCCATTTGACATAACCAACCCTAACATTGTACCCATAACTCTTGTTGTTCGAGGAAACTATAAACAAATTCCTCTGAAGATGGCTTGGGCATTGACTATCCACAAGTCATGGGGCCTCACATTAGACCGCGCTACTATTGATGTCATAAATATAGAATGACAAGGAATGACTTTGATTTGGATTTGGGGTGACATTAAAAGCAACTTGAATAAGAAGGTTCACTCTTCAAAAGGACCATTTAAAAATGATCGTTCTATTGATGTTAATTGCATACAAAAAGTATTGAATCCGATTAAAATATAAAATCCTATTAATATGATTTTAGTTCCACCATCACAACTTAATACAGTTAAAAAGCCTCAATGGTATGAAAGAAGCAAGACAAGAAACATCCAAAAGATAGATATGAAAAGATGTAAACTAGATTGGTAACAGAGTTTGTTCCAAAGGACTACGTCTCTGGCTTCAATTTGAAACATGAATCACTTTATTCCTTCTCTTATGAAATAATGGGACCTTCTCGTCAGTGTGTACATCAACAAAGTAACTTCCTTCTCATGAATTCGCTTCACACCAACGAATCTACTCCAGACACTAGAAGAGTGGAGTCCTCCAAAAGCAAGCTATACATACGCTCAATCTTGAGTAAAGCCTACATACTCCAACATCAATGTAAAAGAGTGATCACACTCACTCACAACATGGAGTCTCCTCTTCAAGCATGAATCCCACCATGAACCTCTCAAAGCATCTCTACACTATATCTCCACAAGCTCTCAAACAGTGCTTTCTCCAATGGATTTCTCTCCATAATTAAGTCCCTCTTTACAATGCCAAATAGCTTAGGCTTATATAGGATAAGTCACCCTTGGTGGCATGAAGTCTACGAGTTTCAATTTTGGACTTAGTTACAAATTGGTTGAGTTAAATAGCCTGTATGGGGTTTTCACACTTAGTTACTTCCCCTCATATGGCATATTGGTTATAAATCCAAATAAATGCCAAAACCCACATGCCATCCTCATACCATGAATTTGTTGGCATGTAACAAGGGCATATTAATATTAGCCACCATACTATAAAAATATCCCATTCATGGTACAAAGTTTGATTGTTTTAGAGCACGATAAAGTGAATGCAATTAAACCAACCACCATATAATAATATCTACCCATTTTTAAAGCAATGTGGTGGAAAATACAACAAACTTGTGGAATATAGTTCGTTGGCTTAACCCAAATCCTGGGCATAACATAACAACCAAAACCCACTTTTGTATCTTACCACAAAGTTTAAATATGATATGTGCTTTATGTGGTGGCGTGCTTCGCTAGCTGGTTGGTTGGTACTAAATGTGGGGGTGGGTTGGTTGGTCCCCTCTTTCCCCCAAAACATAATTGAATGTGATTTAAATAATTAAAATTTCGCATACCATAACAAGGAATGCGTGTTTCGTAATTGGTAAGGCCTTGCGGTGAAATGTTTGGGTAGGACATAGTAATGGGTTCAATCCTCATTGACCTCACAAAATGCTTGTACAATATGAGTGGGACTAATGGTTAAGAGAATGTGTTTCCTCTTAGGAGGTCATAGGTTCAAGTCCAGAGGGGGTATTGTATATACACCTCTGTAGACTTTAGTAGTCAAATCACTGCGCAGAAGGGGGTCTCTTGTCCCACAAACAAGGGGGTATCATACACCAAATTGGCGTCTCATTTGACAGTGACCTTAAAAATGGATTATTATTATTATTATTGTGTCCATCCAGACTGCCACGTGGTAGCTCTAGACTGGACCATGTTAGTGTTAGTTTTTCAACATTAAGCTAGCATTATTAGGATATTTAACTAAGAGAATAACAAGCACAACAATCAAACACAAGAGACAACAAACACAATGTTTTTCCTTGGGGAAACCATAAATGGAGAAAACCCCGCAACTTCCTTAGAGATAGAATTAGCACCAAAATAGAAAATCCCAAAATAGTAAGTGATCTCCGACAGCATTATCCTTCTTCTGATCTAGCCCCAGTGTCTTCTCCTTCCTCAACTATGCACTACACTTGAGTGTGTATGAGTTGTGTGTTAAATAGAGACTCCAGTTCTCTATTTATACTAATCCTGGCATGACTAAAAATCTACTAGGGCCGACCTCTACTAGGAGAGTCTAATAACCCTAATGCCTCAAAACTGCGGGGAATTTAACCCTTAGACAATCAGAGGGTTACCCACTATGACTTGACAGGACTTGTTTACATTATAGATCCTCCTGATCGGAACATTGAGGCATGAAAACATGACTCAATTACATAATAGGTACATCCCAGAATAAACATCGGGTTACAAGATACATAGATGAATACATTTCAAAGTTACAAATACATCAACACTCCCTCTTAACTAGGAAGGTATTCTTTCGACACAATTTTCAGCACTTGTCTTCTTCTCTGCATCAACTGGATCATCTCGTCATATTCAAGTCTTCTTAGTCTTAAAGTCTTATTTGTCTTCGAGTCTTCAAGTCATCTTCTTCTTCAAGTATTCTTCGTCTTCGAGTCTTCAAGTCATCTTCTTCTTCTTTATCACTGGATCTGCATCATCATGACTACTGGCTCATCACTGCTGTATCAACACTCGATCTGGATCATCATCAAGTCTGGATCATCTCATTTGGATCACTTGATCTGGATCATCGAGTCTAGATCATTATCACAACTGGATCGTCACTTGATCTAGATCGTCATCAAGTTTGGATCATCTCATCTGGATCACTTGAATTGGATCATCATCATATGCTATCTCATAATGGTGCTATCTCGATTCTTCTCGTCACAGGAAATTCTACAAAGTCAATCCTATAGTCCTACCCTTCATGTAGGTCTTCATCAGCGGTTATATCTGACACTTTAGTCAGAATGGCCCGCCCAACTCTTACATCTGACCTCATTTTGTCAGAAAGGCACACCCAAGGCTCACATCTGACCTCATCCTTTCAGAAAGGCCCAACACTCACATCTGACCTCATCTTGTCAGAAAGGCTTAGCACTTATATCTGACCATGCGCAAGCACACCGCATCGGAAAGGCTCTGCACTTAAATCTGACCTCATCCTGTCAGAAAGGAACAACACTTACAGTAGACCATGCTCGAAAGCACCGCATCGACAAGGCTCTACACTTACATCTGAACTCATCCTGTCAGAAAGGAACATCACTTACAGTCAACCATGCTCGAAAGCACCGCATTGAAAAGGCTCAACACTTACAAACCGACCATGCACGAAGCACCGCATTGGAAAGGGCTCAGCACTTACAAACCGACCATGCACGAAGCACCGCATTGGAAAGGGCTCTGCACTTAAAAACCGACCATGCACGAAGCACCACATCACATCTGATTATGGAGGGACTAATCCTACCATCGCATCAGAATGGCCCCCAATCCCAGACTGAGCTACCTGGTAACTGACCAAGTGCCTCCATTCCTAGAATGGCAGTTGCCCTTACATCTGACCTACTCGTCAGAATGGCCAACACTCACATCTGACATGGGAGGAACTTAATCCTTTAACCATGAAAGAATGGTTAAACCCTTACATCTGATCAAGTGGGAACACATCCCTCTATCACATCAGAATGGCTTCTTAGTCCTAGATTGAGTTGAACTAGTAACTGACCAGGTGCCTCCATTCCCAGAATGGCAGTTGCCCTTACATCTGTCCTACTCGATAGAATGGCCAGCACTCATATCTGACATGGAAGGAACCAATCCTCTCACCATGACAGAATGGCTCAACCCTTACATCTGACCATGGAAGGAACCAATCCTCTCACCATGTCAGAATGGCTATGGGTCTCATCACTTTCTCTTGGAGGAAACCTCAATCTGGAGAACACCAAGATTCTCCCTGAAGTACTCAAACTTTAGCCTAGCCAATGGATTCATCAATACATCAGCTATCTATTCCTCCATCGCAACATACTGGAGCTTCACTACTCCCCTTTGTGCCATATCCCTGATATAGTGATACTTGATCTCGATATGCTTCGACTTGTCATGGAACACTGGATTCTATGACAACTTCACGCAACTCTGGTTGTCACAGTGTATACAAGTAGCATTCAACTAGAGATCAAATATACCAGACAATAGCTTCCTTAGCCATACTGCCTCACAACTAGCTGAACAAGCTGTGGCATACTCTCCTTCAGCTGTACTAAGTGTCACACAGGATTACTTCCTGCTAAACCAAAAGATCACACCTGATCCCATACTGAAGCAACATCCTGAAGTGCTCTTCCTATCGATGGCACTTCCTGCCCAATCTGAATCGACATAACCCTCTAGGTTAATCTTCTAATTCGACTCATACTTGAGCCCATAATCAACTGTACCCCTCATGTACCTCAGAATATGCTTTGCAGCAATCAAGTGAACATTTCCTGGATCTGTCAAGAACTGGCTCAAAGTGTTCACAGCGAAGCAAATGTTTGGTCTCGTGTTCGTCAGGTACATCAAGGACCCAATCATCTGATGATACATCATAGCATCAAATGACTCTGATGAAGCATCACTCAATCGCTTCAGGTTCGATGCCATAGGTGTGGCCATAGCCTTGCAGTCCATCATCCCAAACCTTTTCAGGATCTCTACTGCATACTTCCCTTGTCCAAGGAAGATTCCATCCGTACTCTGCCACACCTCCATACCTAAGAAAAAATGTATCATACCCAAGTCCTTCATTTCGAACTCAACAGCAAGCTTTCCCTTCATATCAGCAATCAACCCATCCATACCTGTTACAAACAGACCATCTACATACAGTAGAAGCATCACTGGGTTGCCATCTTCAATATTGTAGTACATGTTGGAATCTTCTTTACTCTTGGTAAAGCCCAATCTGGATAGAAAGTTGTCAATTCTGCTGTACCAAGTCCTGGGTTCCTGTTTCAAACCGTACAGGGATTTCTTCAATCTGCATACATGAGACTCCCTGTCATGTGTCTCAAAACCGAGTGGTTGCTCCACATACACTTCCTCTTCTACTACACCATTCAAGAAAGCAGTCTTGACATCCATCTGGTGTATCTTCCATTTCATCACTGCAGCCAGAGCTCGTACTGATCTAATGGAAGTGTATCTGGCTATAGGTGCAAAGGTTTCTTCATAATCTATTCCTTCTTTCTCAGAGAAACCCTGAGTCACAAATATTGCTTTATATTTTTCAATGCTACCACCTACAGCATGCTTGATCTTGTAAATCCATTTGGAATTTACAACTGAATTCCCTTTTGGTCTTGGGACAACATCCCAAACATCATTCTTCATGATCGATTGATATTCTTTGATCATAGCATCCTTCCATTCTTTCCGTTCTTCCGCTTCTTCATAACTGGAAGGTTCTTTGTCAATGAAATCACATAGTAAAGCTACATACCTGGAGCAGGATCTGGTCCTCTTTCTTTCTCTGTGATTCTCTTCTGGAGCCCCATATCTTTCCGCACCTTGGATAAGTTCTCATACCCAAGCAGGTTTCCTCTTATGAGGATTCTTCTCCAGAGGTGGATCTACAAGTCTTTGTGGTTCTTCAAATTCTCGATCTTCTTCTTGAATTTCTTCGTTCATGGTTGTGTCATGAATTCTGGGTGCTTTTGCTTCTTTAGGTTCTTCAACAGGTCTCTTTCTGGATTTGTTGTAAGTTCTGTCTTCATCAAATGTCACATCCCTGCTGATGTCAATCTTCTTGTATCCTAGGAAATAGATTCTGTAAGCATTCGAGCTTTTAGAGTATCCCAAAAATACACCCTTCTTTCCTAAAGGATCTAATTTTGTTCTTTTGTCTTTTGGAATGTGTATGTACATAGGACAACCAAATATTCTGAGATGGATTACTTTCGGTTTCTTACCGGAGAAGACTTCTTCAGGAGTCTTGTTCTCGAGTACTCTATGTGGAGTACAGTTTTGTACATACACCGCTGTTCTGGTAGCTTCCGCCCAAAGATGCATAGGAAGATCTTGATCATGAAGCATAGATCTTGCAGCTTCCATGATAGTTCTGTTCTTCTATTCTGCAATCCCATTCTGTTGAGGAATATAAGGACTGGACAACTCCCTCTTAATCCCTGGTTCTTTACATAGCTCTTTGAATTCATTCGAAGTGAATTCTCCGCCATTATCTGATCAAAAAGTCTTGATATTCTTTTCAGTGTGGTTCTCGATCAAGGCTTTGAATTCCTTTAATTTGCTTAATACTTCATCTTTGTTCTTCATGAAGTAAATCCATGTCTTCCTAGAAAAACCATCAATAAAAGAAACATAATATGCATACCCGCTTAGTGAGCTTGATGACATAGGACTGCATACATCGGAGTGGATGATTTCCAAGATTCCTTTTGCTTTGCTTTCGCTACTTGGAAATGTCTTCTTTGTTTTCTTTCCCTTCGCACATCCTTTGCAGACCCCATCACGTTTTTCTTGCATTTTTGGAAGACCTTCAATAGCTTTTCTTGCAAGAGGTAGTGCTCTGTAATGCACATGTGCAAGCCTTCTATGCCAAAGTTCACTCGGCTCTACTGTGTCATGGACCAAAGCTTGTCCTAGATGGCCCTTCAATTTGTACAAACATCCTTTTTGTTCACCAGTCACTATTGCATCATCAATAGTCTTTCCTTTTGGCCACATGATGACTTGACCATCTATGAATGCAACCCTCATTCCTTTTGCATCCAATGCTAATATGGAGAGAAGGTTCTTCTTGAGTCCTGGAACAAACAACACTTCCTTCATTGTTATAGACTTTCCAGAGTCTAGCTTATAGAAAGATTCCCCACTATCTTTTATTGGATATTGGTAGTCATCTCCTAGCTTCACCTTGTGAGGTGATTCATGTTCTGAGAGTTTCACAAAGGATTCCTTGAATCCAGTCATATGTTTGGAAGCCCCACTGTCTATAAGCCAATCATCACTTCCATGAGTAATGTTACCTATGAGAGCGTAGATCAAAACATATAAATCCTCGCTTGAAGAATCTTCACTTTCATATCTAGTTCTCTTTGATGAAGGTTCGTCATCCTCTGCAGCATGAGCATGATGTCTTTTCTTGTGTCCCTTATTCTTGTGAGAGCTACTTTTGTTCTTAGTACAATCTCTAGCAAAGTGTCCTTTTTCATCACATGTATAGCAAATGTACTTAGACCTATCTCTAGGCTTTCTAGAGTTATTTCTATGATAAGAGTACTTACTTCTGTGATGGCTGGATCTGGACTTCTTGGATTGTACTGTGAGAGCTTGATCTTCACTTCCCATCTTCTCTTCTTGAGCTGCTATGCAAGCTTCTTCTTGAGAAAATTATTCCCACAGTCTACTGAACTTGACTAACTTCTTTCTAGCATAGATCCCTTGAATGAAAGAGTCCCATGTCCTGGGGAGACCATTCAAGGTGGTCATCACAATTTCTGCATTCTCCACTTCTTCATCTATTGCTTCCAATTGTTCCTTGGTCTGAGAAACCCTTGTGAAGTAATATAGGATGGTCTCTGCATTCTGGATCTTCACATTCTTCAGTTGATTCCTCAGAGTCATCTTCCGGTTTATGTTCTTCCCTTCAAACAATTTGGTTAGGGCATTAAACATAGCTTTAGGTGTCTTGAGGGAGGACACCTGTGGGATAAGGTGATCCTTTATAGAATCAACAATTATCCTCTTTTCCATAACCATCTTCTTCTTATGTAAGGCCTTAGCCTCATCTCCCTATGGAACTGGAACCTCCTCATGGATGTAGGAGCCTAACTCATTTTCTTCTAGGACCAGGCAGATCCTATACTTCCAGGATCGGAAGTTATTGGCTCCCCCAAGATTTTCATCAAGCTTGGTATGATGAGACATCTTAAACTGAGAACCTCAAATGAAAATACAAAATATTTATATCTTACCAGGTCAAGATGTCGGATTTGGATTTGGAGCTGAAATCCTGCAGTACTGGATTAGGAGCAAATTAGGGTTTTTCTTTTCCAGAGTTCTATCCACCCAAATGCCTTGAAATTTATCCCTAACTTCAATTTTGGGGAGGAGATCAATCCAGGCTCGGGCTCACTGAAAAATTTCTCTTCTATGAAAAGCCCTAATTTTCGGCAGCAATGTTGGGTCCAAAAACTAAAAAACCTCAGAATTGGATTTTGCTTCGATAGAAAGATGCACCCTAAGGAGGAGATTTAGTCCACCTTAATTTTGTTGAAAATATGTGGAGGAAGATCCACAAACTAGGAAGCCCTACTTCCCGCAGCTGCATAGTGTCTTCTTCTCAGGTTAGCTCTGATACCATGTTAGTTTTTCAACATTAAGCTAGCATTATTAGGATCTTTAACTAAGAGAATAACAAGCACAACAATCAAACACAAGAGACAATGAACACAATTTTTTTCCTTGGGGAAACCATAAATGGAGAAAAACCCGCAACTTCCTCAGAGATAGAATCAACACAAAAATAGAAAAGCCCAAAACAGTAAGTGATCTCCGACAGCAGTATCCCTCTTCTTATCTAGCCCCAGTGTCTTCTCCTTCCTCAACTGTGCACTACACTTGAGTGTGTATGAGTTGTGTGTTAAATAGAGACTCCAGTTCTCTATTTATACTAATCCCGGCATGACTAAAACCCTACTAGGGCCGACCTCTACTAGGAGAGTCTAATAACCCTAGTGCCCCGAAATTGCGGGGACTTGAACCCTTAGGAAATCGGAGGGTTACCCACTATGAATTGACAGGACTTGTTTACATTATAGATCCTCTTGATCGGAACATCGGGGCATGAAAACAAGACTCAATTACATAATAGATACATCCTAGAATAAACATTGGGTTACAAGACATAAGATACATAGATGAATACATTCCGAAGTTACATCAACAGTCAGTCTACGGTGGAATCCATGTCAACCACAAAAATCGATGTGTCGTATGTGGAGTGGTCAATGCCAACTGTTCCTATCATGTCATCAATTGTGGGTCCACCTGACACATCATCTTGCTTACTGGGATACCACATGGCAACCTGCAACATTTCTTTTACTGTTTCCATAAAAATTCAGAACTATATATCTTTTGTGTACGAGTTTTGTTTGACACGCTATTTGTGTTGTTGGAATCGGATTGACGATCTCTACACAATGGTGTTGTTCTGTGTAGGATTTAAATACTTTGAATTTTAATATTTTCCAAAGCCACCTAGATCATTCCTCCCCACTTAAGGACTTTTGGTCCCCAAAAGTCTATATAATGAGATCAATTTTTTTCACTACTTTACATATGAATCTATAACATAACAAAGTATTAAAATATCACTGTTGCATAAATGAGTGATGTCATGTCTCACCATTTTTTTACAAATGTGCTCTTCTGTGGGGTCTTAAAAAGGAAAAACAACAAGTGATTTACTTTGATTCACTTTCTACAACTAGCTCAAGAAGTTTACCCATTTAGATTAACAAGGTGAGCATGTCCTCCATCTCGACCTTCTTCAGTAGATGGCCTTATTTTCGAGTTGCGTCGTTGGATCGTTTCGACTGTAGATGATTTTTTTGTTAAATTTATTGAACCATAGATCTACAAGCCAAAATGAGCTATATCTGAAAAGAAGTGTGCAGTAGAATTATCAAATCAATGTAAACTGAACAATGGTTTCATGAAAAGTATTGCTCATATTATCATTACATCAATCTTAATTAATTAATCAGTAATACAATGGTCACACAATAAATAGAATTCAAATACTGTGGATAAGATTCGAATTCACCAACTCAAATTGAATGGTTAGCTAACTCAGTGTGCAAATAATCACAGTTGGAGCTCACTAGTTAACTCCAGATAGCCAAATTGGTCTACAATTAGTTAACTGATGATGGTAGGTGAGGGTAGGTGAATAATGGTGCCTACATTCCCATGAATCATGAAAACTAGCACTAATCTAACCAACTGTGATCTAAGTGATGGTAACTGAAGTATAACTGAGCATGACTAATTACCTACCCCAAACAACTAAAGGTGACTGCTGGTGGCACTCAAAGTGGGTTTCTATAATGTATGGATTGGTCCCTAAGGCTCCTAAACTTATGCAATTAGGTGCAATAAATGGCAGATGACCCTTAGGTGTGTCCCCCATGCACTAGTGGGCGATGATGACCTCCTAAGCTAGGCTAAATGAATCAAATAAACTATGTGGGTAAAGTGGGGATTAATTAATCCTAACACCCCCCGTAATCCTAACTTTGGACAACTTGGGCCTTGGAAATTGGGCCAAAATTCACCCATACAATCTAAATGAAAACAAAATACTTCTTAATAAACAAGGAAAATGGGGAAAACCTCATGGGAAACCCCCACCCCGCCCTCAAAATAAGCAGGTAATCAAGAAACAAGCTTCCATACTTGAGAGAAAAAATTCTCTTTGAGCAAAAACTTGTGAAAAAAATGCTACAATCTGCAACTCTCTAGAGCAGTATTGTAGAATCTTGGTTCTTTTGTGCATCAACATCCTGGGATTGTCCATGTGAAATTTTCCATCCTATTCCAATATGATGATATATAGGAGAATATTTGATGTCTTTGTCTCTTCTTTTTGGAGGAATAATGACTTGATCCACTTTGTTCTTGAGTGGGATGAATTGTGGATCAGTCCTCACCATCGAGTAGCATCTCTTAGGAAGCTTGTTGCACCTCACTGAAGGAAGTGAAATTGAATGAGAGAGCGCAAGATGTTCATTATAATACTAGGACCTCGTTCTTCTTCTATCATCTATATCCCCAACAACATTCCCAACTGCTTCAATGAGATTTTGGGCCCATTTAGGATTCTGATTTGGAATAGAAGTTGGATCTGGATCTAAATCCTCTTAAGGCTCAATCTCAATATCAAGATCATGTTGATCTTGTTCCTCATCTTATGAATCTGAACAATTAGATAATACATCATTAACAAAAGGTATACATAGAATGTTTTTACCTCCTCTTTTGAATGGCAGTTGAGGTTGTACTGGATCTGAGTATGGAAGAAAGTGTGAGAATTCATATGCCTTGGAGGCATGGTTTGCAACACCCTTCACTATAATCTTCCCTGTCAATATTTATGTGATCTCCACCGCGTCAAGACCAAATACTACTCACTTTGGTGGTCCAGTGTGTGTCATGTGGTATATAGATAACAAATTTGTAGCTAAAGAGTGAACATATAGTACATTTCTGAAAACTACATGTTTTAATTTGACAGAAACCTTTCCTTTAGCTTGAATTTGAGTATCATCACCCATGTGAATACTCAAACCATAAGTAGTTTGAAATGAACAAAATGATTCCCTAGATGCAACCATATGATTGCAGGCTCTTGAATCAATGAGGAAGGCATGCGTTTTTGAATAGATAGCCTTTAGTGCATGGAATCTCTCATCACAATCTTCAGACTTTTCTCCAAAGTCAGTCTTCCTTGGGCCTCCAGGGAAGGAAATATTGTGATCCTCAAGGATTTTTTCCATTTGATCAATGGTCTTATTCATACAATGAATTTTTGGATGAAAGCCTCTCATACAGTAGGAGCATTGAGCTTTCTCAAATTTCTTGTTTTTATTCTTCTTGGAACTCGAGGCTCCATTGGAAGGGTTATGCTTCTCTTTGAATTCGAATCAAAATTTTTATTCTCCTTACCTTTTTTCTTTCCTTTAGCTTGCACAATTTCTGGAGTCTCCAACTAAGAGGGTTTGATTCTTGGAGGCATTGAGCACTCCCATCTGAATCAATTTGTATTGCTCATTGATCAATGACTCTGCAATGCATCTAGAGAAGGAATTTTCCAATTTGGGATGGATACTCTTCTGGAGTGGAATGTGGATACAAAGACTGAGAATTTTGAGCCAATCTTGCTCAGAATTGACAATAGAATATGCTCATCCTTCCTCTCTATCCCACATTGATTGCATTGCAATACTAGGGCTTTGTATTTTGAGAAGAAGTGTTGAATTGTCTCGAACTTGCTAGGATGGAGTGCAATGAACTCATTATCTAGAATATGAACTCTAAGCTCATCTTGTTTTCCAAACAAACATTCAAGCTTGTCCCATACTTCCTTCAATGTTTCGAGTCCCTAAAGGTGGAACAACAACTCCCTGGATATGTGGATGCACATGAAGCCAAAGGATTCATCTAACTTATTTAGAAACTTTGATTTCTCAACATACTGTTGGGGCTTCACTTCTCTTCCCATTGTCATCCTAGGCAGGCATTTATGTGTAAGGCTATATGCATATCTTCCTTCCAATAAATGTAATTGAAGGGTGTAAGGATTCTAGGTGATAGAGGAGCTGAATTATCCATTTCACTGTATGTTGATCAACAAATATTCAAGATCTACGTAGCTACCTATAAAATCACTGAAAAATAAAATTCAATTCGCAAACATTTTTCAGTTCAAACCTTTCCACCTCAACATGTATACTTTTTTCAGAGTTTCTCACACTTGGATAGAATTCTTTGGACATAATCAAAAGGGAGCAATGCAATGATTCCAGGAAGTATGTGGAAACTCAGAGGCTTCTGATGCAAGCATGGAGGTTTCATAGGTTTTTCGCTGGCCTAAACATAGGCTCTCATACCATGTTAAATTTCATGAACCATAGATGTACAAGAAAAAATGAGAGCTATCTGAAAAGAAGTATGCAATGGAATTATCAAATCAATGTAAGCTGAACAAGGGATTCATGATAGAAATTTCATACAAATCGGAAAAGTCTTGCTCAAATTGTCATTACATCAATGATCTTAATTAATTAATTAGTAATATAATGGTTATACAATAAATAAAATTCGAATATTGTGGATAAGATTTGAATTCACCAACTCAAACTGACTGGTTAGCTAACCCATTGTGGAAATAATCACCACTAGAGATCACTATTTAACTATGGATAACCAAATCATTCCACAATCAATTATGATGGTAGGTGAGGGTAGGTGAATAATGGAGCCTACACTCCTATGAATGATGAAAACTGACGCTAATATAACTGACTTTGATCTAACTGATGGTAACTAAAGCATAACTGAGCATGATTGATTACCTACCACAGACAACTTAAGGTGACTGCTGGTGGCACTAAAAGTGGGATCCTATAATGTAGGGATTGGTACCTAGGGATCCTAAATTTATGCAATCAAGCCCCATTAAGTGGAAGATGACCCTTAGGTGTGTCCACCATGCACTAGTGGGTGATGATGACCTCCTAAGCTAGGATAAATGAATAAAATAGACTATGTGGGTAAATGGAGGATTAATTAATCCTAACATGCTTGACCCACTTGCACTTCTTGGGATGCATCTCTGGATGGAGTTCCCAACACATGGATTCCTTGTGCCCACCCTTTTTGCAATGAGTAAAGTGGCTCTTATTCACCCATTTATTCTTTCCTTTCTTATCCTCCTAATGTGGAGAAGGGTCTTTTGGTCTTGGATTCTTCTTGTTCAAAGCCATCATTTTCTAACACTTTGCAATGGCATGGTTATATTTAACACAAAATGTGCATGGTTCCCTATACTATAAAACTTGCTTTCCATAAGACTAGTAATCAAAATGAACATTTGAATAATGAGACTTATTATACCTTTCCTTGTTGTCTCTGGTGCAGGAAAATCATGGAGATATTTCCTCATCTCATCTTTTGCAATGCTCATCTTGATTATCACAGAGGGTTGTCTTCTTCTAGAACTGGCTTGGACTATTTGGTGGAATCCTCACATGCTCTAACTACTTGAGAGAACCCTCTAACCTCGTACCCAAAACTTGCAAATCGAGGTAATTATGTTATCTATAGGGAATTCATAATGCCTTTTCCATTGGATCCAAGGCCTTTCCATCTATACCCCATTTTCTTCAACAATTTCATTCCAATCCCCTTGGTGTGCTTCTCAAAATCACAAAATACAACATTTTCATCATGGGAGGAATAAGAAAATGGAGAACTATTGACACTGTACCTCAACGACAGACTCTACATCTGTAGTAGAAGTAGGCTCTTCATGCTTCTCTACTTCATCACTATTATGGAGCTTTTCCAATGCCTCATCCTTATATTGCAACTCAAGTTGCAACAATTGAACTTTCTCTTGTAGCTTCTGAATACTGTCTTAAATCTCCTTCTTCTCATCTTCTGCATCTTACAAAAGACTTCTTAACCCAACATTCTCTGCCTGAATGGTCTAGTTGATTTCCTCGAGCTCCTAGATCCATGCATTCTTCAATGCTTTACCCATTTCAAATTCAACACCTGTAATCCCTGTCAATCCTTCTCTCATACCAACTTGATCTAGATTTTGGGTGACCTTTAAAGCAACTCAAATAAGAAGGTTCACGCTTCAAAAGGACCAATTAAAAAGGATTGTTTTATTTACATTAATTGCATACAAAAAGTCTTGAATATGATTTTGTTATAAAATCCTCTTAATATTCTTTTAGTTCCATCATCATGACTTAATACATTTAACAATCCCTATTGATATGAAAGAAACAAAGAAAGAGACATCCAAAATATAAACATGACAAGATGCAAACCAAATTGGTAACTAAGTTTGTCTCAAAGAACTACGTCTCCATATTTGCTTTGAAACACAAATCACTTTATTCCTTTTCTTATGAAATACTGGGACCTTCTCATCGGTGTGTACATCAACAAAGTAAATTCCTCCTCACGAAGTCGCTACACACCAATGAATCTACTCCATACATTAGAAGGGTGGAGTCCTCCAAAATCAAGCTATACATACTCTCAATCTTGAGTAAAGCCTACATACTCCAACATCAATGAAAAATAGTGATCACACTCACTCATAACATGGATTCTCCTCTCCAAGTATGAATCCCACCATGAGCCTCTCAAAGCATATCCACAATATCTCTCCATAATATCTCAAACAATGCTCTGTCCAATGGATTTATCTCCATAATCAAGTCCCTCTTTACAATTCCAAATAGCTTATGCAACCTGCAACCTTTCTTTTGATGCTTCCATAAAAATTTAGAATTGCATATATTTTGCATACAAGCTCTATTTGATGCGATGTTCACATCGCTGGAATCAGGTTGTCAAGATCTACATAATGGTGTTGTCCTACATAGGATTTATAGATTTAATTTTGAGATTTTCTAGAGTCACTTGGATCAAAATTTCACTACCATTTCATGTGTTGAGTCTATAAAAGGGTTGCACATATCTCCACCTTTTCCTTTTGAACAGTATGTGAAGATGGAAAATTATGCTTATGTGACGTTTCATAAACACGAAGAGGATGATTTGAGAGGGATAAACTTGTAACCATGGGAAAATTTTCCAACTCAAACCATTGTTTCCTGACCTTCGTTTCCTTTCATATGCTTCTCTATGCTTCTTCTTTTGTTCTACCATGTTTTATTCAATATGTTTTTATCTCTATATATTTCTACAAAAACATCTTTTCCACAATGTATGTTACTTAACAATGATTCTTTTTATTATTATTGTTACACACTTGGATATTATATTGTTGGATTTTACATGGTTTTTATTTTACATTCTTTAAAATGGTGCTAACTTTGTGCAATTTATGTAAATTCAGTTCCTTTTTACATGAATAATATTCACATGAACAATATTTGATTGCTACATAATTTGATATTATGTTGTTGGCTTTTACATAGATGTTTATTATGCATTTTTCTATATGCTTCTAATTATGTGTAACTTATGTAAATTGAGTTCCATATATACATTTATGACATAACATTTTGAACATGTATAACCATGAATAATATCTCCATAGTTTGTTTCTTGTCTAGAAAAAAACTTCTCTTTCTTAACTTTCACAACATTTCATATAATGAATTTCATTGTCATCTACAAACTTATGCATTGCTTTCATTTGATTTAAAGAAATTTAAATAATATATAACTTTGTGTTTTCATTTTACATATTATTGCAAGAGTTTCAATTTTACATTTTCTTTCATATACTATTCTTACTATTTACATTATATTAAACTAGCATTTGCACCAGGAGGTGCAAAGGAACGTCGAGAGGGTAAAAATATTGAATCTTTACCACAACAAATTCTCTGCAATATACTTTTCATGTTGGCATTGTTCGTTTATAGACCTCAAAACTGAAGGAGAAATCGTAAGAGATCTTTCCATGTGGAGAAACCTTAAGAGATTAGGAAAAGATTTAATTTGTGGGTTGCGGGATGAAAAACTTGACAAATTATAGAGATTGAATAAAACTTCGGTACTTTTGACATCATGCATCCCGCATATTGCAATTGCGGGATGAGGGTTGCAGGAACATGTAATAAAAATCACACAATAAATCACTTCCCGCAACCTGCAGATGCGGGTTGCAGGAACACGTAACAAAAATCACACAATAAATCACTTCCCACAACCCGCATCCTGCAAAATGTGGGATGCAGGTTGTAGGAAGCGATTTATTTTCTGATTTTTGTTGCATGTTCCCGCAACCCGCAATTTGGGGGATGTGGGTAGCAGGATGAAAAAAATTGACAAATTATAAACTTCAAGATCACGCAATCTGCATTGTGGGTTGAGGGATGCAGGATGGACATAATTCTTTGAAAAAAAAAATTTCCAGGAACGTCAAGAGGGTAAAAATATTGAATCTTTACCGCAACAAATTCTCTACAATAGAATTTTTGTGTTGGAATTGGTAGTTTATAGACCTCAAAACAGAAGGAGAAATCCTAAGAGATCTAGCCATGTGGAGAAACCCTAAGAGATCAAGAAAATATTGATTTTTGTGGATATTGGAAGTTGAGGAGCCTACTTCCGAAACCTGGAATGAAAATCAGAAAAGTACAATGTGTAAAGCGGAAAGGTAAAGCGATAATCAATTTATCAATTTACCTTTCCCCATTTCGCTTTGCAATGCTGAAGGAGGAAAGTGGAAAGAGGAAAGGTAAACAGATCCCATGTTTTATCCGAAACATGAGAACCCCAATGTTACATGCAAGATAATATGTCTAGATCCTTCAAGTCATTTTGGGGTCCCCATAATATTTATCATAGTTTCTATGATTTAACTTAGTTGAATTATTCAATTTTTTGTGTGGGATGTGGGTTGCGGGAAGTGATTTATTTTGTGATTTTTGTTTCGTGTTCCCGCAACTCACAATTTGTAGGATGCGAGTTGTTGGATGAAAAACTTGAAAAATTATAAACTTCAAGATCACACAATCCACATTGTGGGTTGCGGGATGCGGGATGAGGGATGTGGGATGGACATAATTCTTTGAAAAAAATTTGTTTTCCGCAATCCACCAAAGGCCTTCAAAACATGCAACGTCATTAGTGAATTTTCTTTGCATTTTTACTAGGAAACATTGTCATAGTTACCTTTCCGGATTCCGCTTTGCGAAAACTCTACCTTGGGGAAAGTTGAAATTGTTCATTTAAAGTGGACTTCCATAATTAAGAAAGCGAAAGTTTCACAGCAATGTTCCACATTCCTATTTCCGCATTCGGGAGAGAGATCAATATCAACATTAACATTAACACTAACAATAATTTAGTTTTCATAAAATGATATAAAATTCTTAAGAAAAAACAGTATTCTGCTATTGGCTTTCCGCTTTGGAAAGAAGAAAGTGGAAAGGTATACTGATAATCAATTTATCAATTTATCTTTTCAGCAATGTTCCACTTTAAATATATTATCTTTATTTTTCATAAACGAACAATTTCAACTTTCCCCAAGGTAGAGTTTCCGGAAATCGGAATGCAGAAAGGTAAATTGATAAATTGATTATCAGTTTACCTTTCCACTTTTCGCTTTCCTCTTTCGGCATTGGAAAGCGGAATGGGGAAAGGTAAATTGATAAGTTGATTATCACTTTACCTTTCCGCTTGCTGCATTGGAAAGCAGAATGCGTAAAGGTAAAATGATAAATTGATTATCATTTTACCTTTCCGCTTTCCGCTTTCCAAAGCGAAAATCCAATGACAGAATACTATTTTTTCTTAATAATTTTATATCATTTTATGAGAACTAAAATATTGTTACTGTTAATGTTAATGTTGATATTGATCTCCGTCCCGAATGGGGAAAAAGGAACTTTGAAGTTTTTATTTTTTTGCTTTTAGCTTTCCAAGGTAATAGGGGTCGCTTCAAATATATTACTCTTATTTTTCTTAAACGAACAGTTTCAACTTTCCCCAAGGTAGAGTTTCCGCAAAGCGGAATGCAGAAAGGTAAATTGATAAATTTATTATTAGTTTACCTTTTCGCTTTCTGCTTTCGCAATTTACAGTTTGTGTTAATAAAAGGTTCTATATTCAATTTTTCTTTCCCACCCTGATCTCATTTGTTTTTTTTTCCCTAGATCCACGGTCTAGATTTGTTTTGTCGTTGAGGTTTTGGCTATATAGTGTGTTTCAATTTTTTAGGGTTTTACTCTTTGTTTTATCTGCAATTTTACTGTGCCTATTGATTTTTATTGTGCTTTCTTTTTATTGCACCTTACATTTGTCATTGGTTGTATAGTTTAGTAAGTTTGGACCAAATTTATGGTATTTCTAGCGTAAATGGCCTCTTTGATGCCCATAAAGACAAGTTCAAAAACGTCTCTCCAAGAACAAAGGTCGAAGGACCCGAATGCTGGAATTTTTACAGACACTAGTGGGAGAATTTTTGAAAACGTGTATTCAGACTGGTCGAGAATTTATTCAATTTTCGATAATGATGATCTCTCGGCTATTCCTCAGGATCAATTGGCTTACATCAACATTAATAGTTCATAGCTCCATCTAATTTTTGCCATATCAGCATTTATTCCCTACACAGACGCAGTGAAGTGGGCACTCGACCATGCTAAGCCTGAAGAGTGAGTTTTCAATGATTACATTGGTGTTTTTTTGGCCTCGTTCAGGCCTGAAATTTTTTCTAAGGCTTACGTTCTCAGTCCCCCAAAATAGTTACTGAGTCATAAGTTCCTTGATGAAGTAGCATCTCATTTCAATTACAAACAGGTGGTAAAATCATGGATGGAAAAACCTATCTTGTTTCCTGCAGAACCAGGTATTGCCTACCCTATTTCATGGTTCAAGGAACCATTTTCACTACTGGTCACTATGTTTTGTTAATTATATGGTGAGGAAAATTGCACATATTTCAAATCAGAGTGGGTTCTGGCATCCCAACACATTATTCTTACATGTGAGTCATTCAATTGGGCTCAAATATTATCTCTTAACTTGCAACATCAAATTGCAAAATACCTGAAAGGAAAAAACTACAATTTTATGTGTCAGCATATGTCATGGACGTTTTTTGTACGACTTCGAAATTTCCTAATCTGGGTTGGAATTGGGAGAAGAATTGTCCACTGGTTCATATTTACTATGCTGACTTGTGGGAGGATAATTTCGTTCCTCGTATATATGACACCTACAAACTTTTTTTAGGGTCCATGTATCATATGATTTTCAAATTTGATGCTCCAACATTTTCAGCAAAATCCGGGGCTTTAATTATTGTTTGTGGAGATTGGTATGTGGGGGAATATTTCTATTATTTCAGAATTTGGGGAAGAAATACCATCCATTTGTTGCCGAGAATTGTTCCTGTTATACCAAAATCCTGTCACCATCATGTGATAAGACATTTGACATACCTACTTTCCCTGAATCCCAGCTTCTGGAGTGGAAACTAAATGGTTTCTTATCAATCTGTCATACAAATTCCCAGCACTGCGCATGCCCCTTTATCCAAGAGTGGTACCCCTGCTCGCACTGCCTTTCATCAGTTTTCCACAAGTGGTGCCACCACCCATTTCCCTTGGTCCATAGGCGGTTATTACTAGAACTGCTCTATCATAGAAGGAGAAGCGTGATACCCTGGGTAAAAAGGGAAAAAGAGAAGTTTCTCGAGGCTTCTAGATGATAAGCCCCGAGATATCCCTTATCCCTACTATTGTGGGTTGGTTGAGCTCGCGATCCCTCATCCTAGGATCTTAGAGGCCACCTCACCCACTAATTTCTCAACCATCTCTATCCATTAAAGCCCTATAAATATGAGCTCATAGCCATGGTTGAGGGGAGAACATTGAAGGTATTGTTATGCTGTTGGATTGATTCTTGGCCCAAGATCATTTGGAGAGAGCATAGAGAGCTAGAGTCGGATATTTTGGGGATGAAGAGCTGGTTTCATGGATATGCATGTCAACACTAAGGCTTGGTTGTAAACTTCTTCATATTTCTACTGCAAGTTGATTTTTGTCCCACATATGATGTTGTTGTTGTGATTTCGCATATATATGTTGCTAGATTCCTTAGTCACTAGCATAGATTAGTAGATCATATTCTGGTTGCTTTGATTCATTTCGTGTTGATATTTTTTGCAGGTACACAGGTGAACTGTCAAAGCCTTGTATTCCAGATATCTACAGCATCTAGGCAGAGTCTTCAACCTCTGTCCTCTATTTGTTCTGGATCTGAACCATTTAGACCAGTGGAACACCTTGCTGTCTTCAGGAGGTGAAATATTCTAGCTAACAAATCTGGTGACTCCACTAGGGAGTAAAGTATTTAGTTGTTCTGATCTTCCTCAGTCTGCAACTATTGTCCGAATCTAGGCTCCATTTTCTTCAACTCTTTTCAGTCAGATCTACTTTTTGATTTGTATTATTTGGGTTTGAAATTTCCAGATCTGTTCAGATCTGAGTCATTTTGGTCTTTTATGCTCTGTTACCACATTCAATTCGACAGTATTTACCTTGATCTAGTCTTTTTTGATCTGATCCATCGTTCTCTTTTTTTTTCCATCTACAGGGAACTACATCCATGATTTGTACGAGGAACGGTGCCACCGCCTGAACACAGTGTGCAGTAAGCGGTGCCACCACCTGTATCTGGTTTGCAAGGAGCGGTGCTATCTTGGAAACACTCTGTCAACACCTACAAAGCACGGTGCCAGGTAGGCATTAGTCCAAAACTCTTTTTCCTCATTTTTCTTTGTAAAAATTTGGAATTTTGATTGCTTTCAGTTCTGTTATCAAGCTTGTGTTACTGAATCTGGTGTGTGTGGCTTGCTGCTTTGATGGTTTAAGATTGATATTGGAATTTCAAAAGTTTGTTTAGTCTTTTTGATTGTTCATCTGCTTCTTGCTTGTTGGTTGTGCTTAAAGAAGAATTTCTTCTTTTCTGAAAGTTAGGGTGCTCATTCAAGTCTCTTTTCATTGCATATACTGAAAGAATAACACTAGATTAACTTCTAGATTTCATTTCTTGCTTGCATAGTAAACTTCTTTTTCTTTCCTTCAAAAAAGAAACATTTTGCTTGAGATTAGGATATCATATTTGAGCGTTGGATTTGGGTTTTCCGATTGACTTTACAAGCTTTCAGGACCTTATGATCTTTCATCTCTCATGCATATAGGAATATCTCAATCAAAATAAAAAAAATGGTAGTTTTAAGTTAGATTTGCTTATGTTTTTGAGAAATTTGAAAAGTTAGAGTGCATTGGCATATAGGTGTGCTTGGTGTTGTTCTTTTAGGAAAAGAGATTCTCACCCTTCTCATTTTCTTTCGAAAAGAAGAATTTGGTTTGTAAAAGTGTTTGCGTGTCTTTGATTTGATGTTCATGACTGTTGATTGGAATGATTTTTGGTTTTGAAACAAAAAGAAAAACATTCTCTTCCCTCCCGTAAAAAGGCATACTGAACAGTAAAGTGAACATTTGCACAAGCATATTGCATGGTTTTACTTTTATGTCAAAACATCATGCATTCACCTAACTATACAAGTTAAAATTAATGATAGTTATAGGTTAAAATTTACATAGTAACTTGAGTGATAGGTTAGAGACGTGTTCGGGCATCGTAAAACGTAGGAGCTATCATTATTTGTCAGCATTACATTCCGGGACTCGCGCGGTTCTTCCACGTACCGTCGGTATATCGAACGGCCTTTCACGTACCCTTGAGGTATATAGAAAGGAACTTCACGTACTTGATTGTATATTGGAAGGCCCCTTGTGTATGGTTATGCATTAGACAACACTATTACCGATTCGACCTCCCACGTACCTTGAGTATACCAGGAGACCCCACTAGGGTACCTTATCTATCTGAGAAAATCCCTTTGGTCGTCTTGTTTGGAGCCATACACCGAAAACAGCATTCGGGGAGATTACTACGCACGTACCCTCGAGGTATATCGTGAGTGGCACCTTCTTGACAATCCTAGTGAGAGACCTGACTTTTGAACTCCTCCTGTCATTTTAAGTCTGCTTTTTTTGACCTATAGTTTGAGTAGGGAAGTCTTTTGGTGTGTTTTTTCTAGATTTTCAGACCCTAGGTTAGATAGGAATTGTACAAACTGGCTGAGTTAAGACAGTCTAGGAGAGTACCGGGCTTGCCACCTGATTTTATTCCTATTTCAGGAGAAAATCCAATGCAAGCTATCGACCAAGGAGCCGCTACCACCTCCCAAGTGGGAGATAATGTGGTGGTGGAAAGTGGAGTACCATATTCTTCACACTCGCCTCCCTTGGTCCAATAGCCTTCCTAGGAAGATTCATCATTCCATCCTACCTTGGAAGTTCATGTTGATGATACTCGTCTGGACTTTGGTCCTAATGCTCCTTTTTGGGAGACACCTATCGAACAGGCCATTGCCTCATTTGGCACCCGTGTAAGTTCTCCTGAGAGTGAAGAAGAATGCAGGAAATACCATGCTGCTATTCTCCATGCACGGGAGGTAGAAAAGCAGATTGATAACCTATTAGGCTCTACACCAGTATGTTCCACATCCCTTCCTGTGGGATATCGTTCACTAGCCGATTCTATGAGATCCATTAAACCAATTATAGATCATCCATTAACGACCCACAGCCCAGGTCAAATTTCCACCCCTCTCACCTCTTATGTTATGTATGTTCCAAATCCTCCCAGTTCTTTTGCATCTAGGGAAACCTTCAATTCCTGTTTCGTCAGTACCTTTGAATGCTAGGGGTCAACCCCCGGCACGACCTACATTATTTGATACCGGAGTTGTACCTAGTCAAGGGCAGGCCTCTAACATAGAAACATCTACAGTTTTTTTCCCTCCCACCCACACTAATGTGGTAAATCCCACATCTAGTTTAGGTCAGCCATTCGGGGCACAACCTGTTACCATTCAGTATTCTAGTGGTTATGGTTATCAAATCCCTATAGGTAATCATCCATCTAATCCTACAGGAATGCCTTATGCCAGAATTCCATACCCTAGTAACACTTTTACACTATGGGGGAAACCCAACTGGTCCTACATGCAAGATATGGGAGGGATACCTATACATACTATGGGAGGTGTGGGAGGACCACCTTATGGAGGTCCTCCCCCTGGGGGACCCCATGGTCCCAGAGGATCTGGAAATTTTCCTCCTCATGGTCCTGGAGGTCCTAGTGGTCCTGGGGGACCTTGTGGCTTTCATCCTTATGGATCTGGAGGGTCTGGTGGCCCTCCAACTAGTGGTTCTGGTGGCTTTGGAGGTTTACCAGCTCCTAGAGGCTCCGGAGGGTCTAGTGGTCTGCCTCCTGGTGGTCTCGGTGGTCCTAGTGGTCTCGATGGTCTTGGTAGTCCCGGTGGCTCTGGCGATCCTCCTCCTGGAGGCCCTGGTGGTCCTAGCGGTCCTAATTCTGGAAATTAACCCCCCATGGGTGGATCCTCCAGTGGTTCTTCCTCATAGAAACCTATTTATTAGTCTACGTATGGCCCTACTGGTAATTATATGCCATATCAATATTACCAGTATGTGCAACCAAATAGATAGTTACCTTTCCTAGTAACTTTGGACTTGCCTGATTTGTCCAAGTTGATTATTGATCCCATTCGACACAATCCCTCATGGCCTCCCATTCCAGTAAAGTTACCATCAGATATTCCAAAATTCGATGGGAAGTAGGGTGAAGATCCGCGAAACCATGGTATGAATTTTCATTTGTGGTGACTTTTCATTTGTGGTGTTCCTCAAACTCCCTCATGGATGATTCTGTTCAGTTACGACTCTTTCAGTGAACTTTGACCGGTACGACCACGATGTGGTACATTGAACTCCCACAACATTCGTTTGTGGATTTTGGCTTGTTGGCAACCATATTTCTTATGCACTTTCAACTCCCTATCCGTTATGAAATGGGCACCGAACTTTTAAATTCTCTATGATAGAACACCTCCACCCACATTTCTGATCATATTCATGAGTGGAGAAGGCGAAGAAGGCTTATTAAGGCCCCTATTCTGGATCAGTTGTTAGTTGATTGGTTCACTAAGTCCTTGTTGCCTCCTATTTCCCAAGATGTGGCCATGGGTGGTGTCGTTACCGAAGAGCAGGCCATCAATTGGGATCAGTACCTAGACTTGGTCTATTCTCAATTCAGGACTCTTTATGACCTAATTCCTCAAGCTCCTCACCCTAGCACTGACCCTTCCAAGCCACCAGCAGAAGTACCTGTTGATGGGATTGTTGGTTCAATCCAGTCCCCATCCACATCGAAACCTGCCAAGAAAACCCAAACCGCTACTCCTTCAACTCCCAAGGCTTCTACCGAGGTCAATTCTATTCAAAGTACTCAAACCTCAGGTATCAAAAATAAAGGTAAAAATCAAAATAAAAAACCTGGAAACCAATAGGAGACCCCACGATCAACCAATAATGACAACAACAAAGGGAAAAGGAAGGCTAAATATCCTTGTCTGTTATGTGGTGGTGACCACTTTTCAAAGGAGTGTACCCATCGGGACGAAATCTCCTAGTGTCTGAAGTCTAATCCCGCACCTGTAGTACTTACGGATCCCTTTCCCTCTCAACAAAAACTGGTAGACCACATGTCTAACCAAGGTAACTCTAGCTCATCGGAGGAAATTCGTATGATGTCCTTAGATATCATCCATCTGCAAACTCGAAGCTAGAATTATGATAAACCCGCAGATAAGAAAGAAGATCAATCTTCTTCAGGGAAAGATCCCTCTACTAGTTCTCTGAAATCCTCGTCTACTGTTCCCTTGCCTATCAAGAAGCCTACTCATGACATGATTTTGCACCCACCAAAGAGTACTCTTCGGACGGCCATCTTTAATCCCAATTCCCGAGCTGCTCAATTCTATAATGTGGTTGAAGATATCACTCAAGCACCTTGTGCGATGTCTACCCTAGAAGTACTCCAAATTTGCCCCACACAGCGTAAGAACTTGTTGATAGATTTAGGAGCTGTAGACCCAAATAACACTAACTTGATTCACTTCAATGTTGAGAACTATAAACCTAGATTACCATATAAACTTGTTTTTCAGATCATTACGAAAGTAGTGGGAAAGAAAGTATTTCGAACTGTACTAGATGAAGGAGCTTCGACCTCGGTGTTATCTCTGACTTGTTGGAAATCTCTTGTCTCTCCCGAGCTTGTTACATCGCCTACGACCCTTAAAGCCTTTGATGGATGGGATTTCCAACCCCATGGTCTCATATCAGCCCTCGCGGTCGAGCTGGGGGGCAAAACCGTTTCCATCCAAGTAGAAGTGGTGGATGCCCCTTTGGATTCTAACCTCCTTTTAGGAAGGAATTGGTTCTATGCCATGACTGTTGTTTCTTCAACAGTATTTCGAACGGTCCAATTCCTGCATCTTGGGAGAATTGTTACCATTGACTAGCTTGATTTCTGTACGCCAGATGTTACTACTTCCATGGCTAATAACATCCCCATGTTAGGTCAGTCCCCTCCTCCTTACCAGTCAATTGGGGTAGGTATGTTGAAGCATTCATCCCTTATGGGGATTTTTCCCTCTACTCCTCCTAGCACGGATACCGCGATAGTACATATGATCGCCTCATTTGATTTTGAGCCCCAGGGCATAAATGTTGTTGAGTCCACCTCATTGAGTCCACACGAAGCTATGTATGACACCATTCAAACTTGTTTCGATGATCACACTAATGAACTTCATTTAATGGCTTCGGATCCTTACCATTTACCGTACTGGTTAGAACCTTCTCTTCCAATTCTAGATTATCTCTCCAAGACTTTTCCTTCCGATGAGTCCATTATAGATATCATGAATACGGATGAGCCCATTTGGTAGGATCACCATCATAGATCCATGTTCCTCCCCAATACCAGTTCGGGCAGCCATGATTTTGCCTCCTTGTTTCTTACTGATATTGTCCATGTTCCGCAAATTCCTATATTGTTGCAAGACATAGAATCTGAAGGAAACCTTTGCAACATTACTCAGATGAACCCAATTGACATATCAGCCAAGCCTGATGCTATTGAGCCGGTTCATGTTGGGCAGAACTTCTCCACAGATGAATCTGAAGCATATAAGGAACTTTTTAAGGAATTCCATGATATTTTTTCCTGGTCCTATGAAGAGATGCTGGGGATTGTCCTTCCATTGTGGTCCATGAGATTAAAAATTATCCCACGGCTAAACCTGTCAGGCAAAAACTTAGGCAAGTCCATCCTAGGAAGGCCATAGCTATTAAAGCTAAGATTGAGAAACTTCTGAAAGCTGGTTTTATTTATCCTGTACCTCTGATGAAATGGGTATCGAACGTTGTCCCTGTCGATAAAAAGCAGGGCACCATTAGAGTCTACATCGAATTTAGGGATTTAAATAAATCTTGTCCCAAGGACAACTTTCCTACCTTGCATATCGATCAGATTATCGACAACTATGTTGGAAGTGTCATATTTTCATTCATGGATGGCTTCTCCGGCTATAATGAGATTGAGATACTTCCCTCCGATCAGCATAAGACAACATTCATTTTCCCATGGGGAACCTTTGCATATAAGAAGTTACCTTTCAGCTTGAAAAATGTTGGAGCCACGTTCCAGCGTGCGATGTCCTATGCGTTTCATGGCATTAAACATATTGTTGAACTGTACCTTGATGACCTCCTTGCTCATTCATAGCGATGGGAGGACCATCCTGGTCATCTTAGAGACATATTCCTGAGATGTTGTCATTATAATATACGGCTCAATCCGCATAAATGTGTTTTTTTCATTGAGACGGGACGTCTGTTTGGATTTGTGGTATCCAAATATGGCATCCGGATCAATCCTTTGAATATTGACGCTACCATTAATCTACCAGCCCCAACCAACATCCTTGAACTCCAAAGTTTGCAGGGGAAGGAAAACTTTCTCTGCCGTTTCGTGTGTAATTTCACTGAGAAAACGCATGGTTATATGCGTCTACTCAAGAAGAATACTCCATTCTTCTGGGATGACCAAGCACAACGTGCCTTTAATAATATTAAGCATGCTCTGACTTATTCACCCGTGATACACCCCTCGGATCATTCAAAGGACTTTCTCTTGTATATTGCTGCCTCCGCTACTACCATCGCCATGGTTTTAGCGCAGGACAATCTCCACGGTTAGGAGCATGTGATTTATTATTCTAGTAAGAATCTTATTGATTATGAAACCCATTATTCACATGTGGAGAAGCTAGCTTTGGCCACGGTCATTGCTGTGCAAAAATTTTGTCACTACATTCTACTTCGCACTAACACTGTATTGGCCGACCAGAACCTGATGTACTACATTCTGACTCGTCAGGTACTTGGGGGAAAGTACTCTCATTGGATTGTCATCCTTTAGGAGTTCGATCTTGATTTTTCCAAGGATACATCAAAGAAATCCTTGGTTTTTGCTGAACTTATGTGTGAGCTTCCCTGTGCTACCATGGAATCTGAGCCCAGCGATTCAAAACCAGATGAATTCTTGTTCCTAATTTGCACTACTGATCCTTGGTATGGAGATTTGTTGATTTATCTCTAGACCCAACGTTTTTAGCCACATCTATATCACGATGATCATTGCCGCATCTGTCACCACGCGAAGTACTATCTTATCTTAAATGATTCCTTGTATAGACGTGGGATTGATTCTGTTCTCTAGCAATGCCTCACTCATGAGGAGGATGAACACGTGCTAAATGATTGGCACTCTGGAGAATGTGGCAGTAATGTATCTAGGATGGCTACAGCCTAGAAAATCCTTCGCGCTGGCTATTTTTGTCCTTCTGTCTTTATAGACTATCGTGAGGCTGTTAAGAAATGCCCACCTTGCCAACATTTTTATCCCAAAAATCGCACCCATCCTGCTCCGCTTCACCCCGTCATTGTCGTTGGCCCTTTTGCCAAATGGGGGATTGAATTCATGCATTGTAATCCTACCTCAGCTAGGGGGCATGGTTATATCATCGTAGATGTGGATTATTTCAAAAAATGGGCTGAGGCCATGCCTACATATGCAGAAGATGGTAAGACTGCCACACTCTTCTTGTTCAATCATATCATAGCTAGATTTGGGGTTTTGCAGTCCATCGTCACTGATCACAGATCTCATTTCCATAATCAAATGATGGAGGAATTGAGTTCTAATCTAGGTTTTCTCCATGAAAACTCTATGCCATATTATCCACAAGATAATGGTCAGGTAGAGGACATTAACAAGGTTTTGAAAACTATGCTTCGTCGGATGGTTAGAGATCATAAATCCAATTGGCATCTCGTTCTTTTTTTTTCTCTTTGGGCTTATCAGACTTCAGTGAAAGCAGCTACTAGTTTCATGCCATTCCAGCTTGTCTATGGACTTGAAGCTATCTTCCCAATCCAATGTCAAATTCCATATTTACAACTTGCCATCAAACTTCTCCCAGACACTTCTGCAGAGGAAGCGAGATTTTTGTACTTAGATAACCTTGATGAGACTCATAGAGATGCTACCTTGGCTAATGAGGCACATAAGAAATGCGTCAATGCGTAGTACGATAAATCTGTCCAGCCTCGTGTTTTCAATGAGGGTGACCTAGTTTTGACTTATGACAAGAGATATGACAAGCTAGGGAAGGGTAAGTTCAAGTCCATGTGGTATGGACCTTTCGTTATTTCCAAGGTGTTAGAGAAACGAGCCTATGAGTCAGTTGATTATGATGGAATCCCTTTGGGGCAACCTCGCAATGGGTTATACCTGAAAAGGTACTATGCCTAGGTCTTCTTGGATGGTATCTTGTATATATGTATATTGATTGACTTTCAGTGTGTTTTCAGTATTTTCAAGATGGTTTTGAGTTTTAGTGTCCGCATCTGTTTATACCATATTTTGGTCTTGCAGATGGCTTTCTACAGCTTCACTGATGGTGCTTGCCGCCACACCTTGAATCTAGCCTCGACTGCTTGGGGTCTCTATTCCCTAGCTGAATATTTGGTTAGTTCAGGAGCGGTTTGTTTAGGTCCTGCTACTAATAACATCGCTGAATATGAAGCAGTCATCGGTCTTCTAACTGAAGATGCCTCCCAGGATGTCCCTGATCTAGTAGTTTTGATGGACTCTCAATTCGTGGTTTGTCATTTAAACCATATCTACACCATTTGGAACCTGGTGCTCCTCCACCACTTCCGGAGGGTACGTTTGTTAGAAATATCATTTGAAACCATTACCTATAGGCATATCCCTAGGGAACATAATGTAATTGCTTATTCATTGGCTAATTACATCCTAGATTGGCATATTTTCCATTCATGACGTTAAATCAAACATGGTACATTGTAAATAAACATTTAAAGACACATAGAGCTCATAGAAAATGCATTTATCCATTTGAAACATATAAATACCGTGTAAAAGTCTGTATATATATATATATATGAAAAAGTTTTACAAAAATAGGTCCCGAGACCTCATCTGAAGCATGTAGGATTTTAGGCGAAATCATCATACAAAAATCCTGAAGCTATCAGCTTTCAGTATACATGTCTCATCCACTAATGGTGCTCATGATAGCACATCACTGCTCCAGCCACCCTACGTAGTAGCCTACTGAATCGACCTGGTACTCCTCCCGTAGATCTCTGATATCTAGTCGGGAGGTCATCTATATCAGCATTTGGGATGTCCAAAGTCAACCTCTCTAGGTTCTCCTCCAGCTCCCTAGTGATATCATCACCCAATTGCATGAAGCGAGATCTAGCTCGCCTGTCTAACAGAGATGCTCCTCCAGGCCTTACTGCTCCTGTAATGCCCCGGTTTTGACCCCATTGTACTAGATGTATATGATATATATATATTGTAAATGATCATGGTGTGGAGCTAAAGGCCAAGGCCCCACCATTGATCGGTAATGCCATGTTTTGGGATTTAAATTGTCACTGATGGTATATCGGGGCATGCGGCATATATTGTATTGGTCATCATGTAAATATGCATCTATAATTAATTAAATGAACACAACCAGCTACGATCGCGGCAACTAAATCGAATGGGGCATGATTTTCCCAAGGATAAGGAGGTAAGGGGGGGGGCAATTTGTCCAACTTTGGCCAAAATGAGAAAAACCCATTTGTCCTATTCCCTTGTTTTTATTTTCCAACCACTCTCATTGAAGAATTACTGCTGGTGGTTGAAGCAGTTAATGATTTTGGGGGCTGGGGTGGAAGGAATGTCAGTCCTCACCCACACGCACCCTCTACCCACGATTTTGGCTATTCATCTCCTCACGCAGACATTCATCTCCTCTCCACGAATTGCTAAGCACCCACAAACTGCAATTTCGCGTCCTCCTGGTAGCTATTTACCTTCACGCACTTATCATTTGGCCGCTCATTGCTTTCACGCACATGAAATTTTCTTGGGTTTTACCCACACGATTTCCTCCTGCAATTAGCGTCCTCTCCATTGTTGTGCATTTTCGCGCAGAGGGATTCCTTCCCATTTTTGTCTTCACGCACTGGATTTTGCCGGGTTTACCCACGCAGTATTTCCTTGGGCGGATTTGTGAATAGGGTGGTCGTATCCTTTACTCACAGGAAGAATTCGTGGGTTCTGCTCACACATCGGTTGGGAAACTGTAAAATTCGTCCCTATTGCGTTTTGTTTGCTGTTCTGATTTTGGGGCTGTGTAATTCATTTTTCTTTGTTTAAGCTATGATAGCTAATTGATTGCATACATGCAATGGTTGGTCTTCGGACTGTGTGAGGAGTAGGGATGTTGGCTCAATTTGCTTGATAAACCTGGTGTTAGAAACCACACAGACAGAATTAGAGGGT